>JZKD02S1653543.1:469345-479456 GCA_000966675.3 Picea glauca
GTTAAAATCTCTTTGTCTTCCTTTGTTTAACTATTTAACCTTTGAAGAGAATGAGGCCTTAAATAACTCAGACTGGTTACGATCTTTTTCTTAGGAAAAGGACTTTATATCTGAGCCTGTTGCTGGTCCTCTTGAACCTAATTACCCTGATCACCTTCCTCTCTCCTCTCTCAACCTTCCCACTACTGTTTATTCTCCCTGTTTACCCTCATCTACTACCCAACCTGCAAACCTCTTGAAGCCCTCCCCTTACCACCTTCATAACCTTGCTCAGCTTCATCCTTCAATCCTTCCATCTAGGCCCTCTGAACCTTCCTTGGACGACTCAGACAGGGCGTCACCTACGTTTCCAGGCTATAGACAGGCAAAAGCAGGTGAATTGAGTCTTACTGCTGCCCTAGAATCCCTATTACCATTCCTATCTACTCCATTTCACTTGGTGCCACTGCCCACGGTTCTAGGCATGCAGGCTTTACACCCTAAAGTTGATTATGGTTCCTCTTCCTCTCACGCTCCGATCAAGGGAGGCAAGGCTTTTCCTTGGTCTAGAGGCATTGGCTCAAAAATCTCTGTAGTAAAGACACAGAGTTATCGAAAGAAACAGGTGGGTTTAAGTATTCAAAACAAAGACAGTGTCCCTACTTCCCCTGATACTGGGGCCCTTGGAGAAATGAAGGCCCTGATGAGGGTAAAGTGATGTTAATTCTCTCCTTGAATATCGAAGTGGCAAGGGATTGGAGGCAGCCTCAAAGATGCCTCGGTTCGTAGATTGATCGATCATACTCGTCTGAACATTGTCATTTTGCAAGAGACTCTCTTAGATGAAAAGAGAGCGAGAGATTTTCTACTTCAAATACGTCCTTCCTAGGCAACGACTGCAGTTAATTACATAGGAAAATCTGGCAGATTATTGGTCTCTTGGGAACCAAACTCTTTTGACTTAAACCCCTATCTAACAGTGGGAGGCATCTTATTAATAGGTGTTTGTATTTCTTCCAAAAAGGAGCTAGCGTTTTTAAATGTCTATGGGTCGTGTAAAGATCACAAACTCTTCTGGAGCACCTTAGCTGACAGTGGTATCCTTTATGTTCCTAATCTTGTTATCGTCGGTGATCTGAATTTCATTTTATCCGCAGATGAACATTGGGGGGGTTCTTTCTTGCCAGGTCCAATTGAGGATTTTTATAAAGATTTATTCATTTCTAAGAAGATGATTGATGTAAATACTCCCAAGTTAGTTCCCACCTGGCGAAATGGCTGATCTGGACTAGGTTCTATCACTAGAAGGCTTGATAGATGTTATATTGTTGAAGACCTTTTGACTATTGTTGGTTTATACAGGTCATGGGTGGAATACCCATTTGTATTAGATCACACCCTTGTGCTTATACAATTGGAGCATGCACCGGTGTACAAGGCCTTCCCATTCAAATTTAATGTGGATTGGCTAAGTCATCCAGATTTTGTGAAGCTAGTCCATACTATTTGGAATGACCCGTGATTCCTAGTGGAGGGCAACAAATAGGTTAGATTGTTGTCTAAACTCAAAGAACTAAAGATACAAATGAAAAAGTAGTTTAAAGATTTCAAGACAAATGAGAATTTACTTTTAGTAAAGCTGGAAACAAATATTGAACAACTTTTACTCAAAATTGTTGATACTCCATTATCATTGGAGAAAGAGAGATGGTTGGGTGTGATGGAAACAAATAGGAATACTTTACTCCATCGGGCAGAGGAGGCCTAGCGTATTCGAAGTAGGATGACTTGGATCAAAAGCAGGGACTCAAACTCGAAATTCTTCCATAAAATTGCTAGTTTCAATAGAAACCGAAAACATGTCTGGGAAATTCAAAGCGATAGTGGAGAAAACTTTACTTATCAGAAGGCAATCAAAGAGGAGGTTGTAAACCATTTTAAACACTTCTATAAAGAAAGAGAGAGAAACAACATAAATGATGTGGTCTGGGTTTCCAGCCTATACCCAAGAATGGTAAATGAGGAGGAAGTTGAGTTACTTTACCAACCTGTATCCTTGGAAGAAATAAAATCGGTTCTTGAAAAATTCAAAAAAGAAAGAAGTCTGGGCCCTGATGGATGGACATCAGAATTATTTCTTTTATTTTTCGATCTTGTGGGAAGTGATCTTCTGGAAATGGTGGAGGACTCGAGGAGAAAAGGTCATCTTACTGTCGGTATTAATTCGACTTTTCTGGATCTCATCCTGAAGGTGAACAAACCAGTCTCTTTTGATGATTATTGCCCCATCTCTCTATGTAATCTAATTTATAAGGTAATCTCTAAAATTCTTTCTACTAGGATAAAACCAATATTGTCAACGTGTCTTTCTTCAAAGCAGCTGGGATTTCTAAAGGGTAGGAGGATTCATGACGCAATTGGGACATCACATGAAAGCCTCCATAGTATAAAAAAAAAGAATTTGAAATCTCTAGTACTAAAGTTGGATCTTAAAAAATCCTACGATAGCGTAGATTGGGAGTACCTAAGGATGGTTCTACTCAATGTCGGCTTCAGAGTCAAGCTAATAGATTATATAATGCATTTCATAACTAGTGCCAACTTTGTAGTCTTGATAAATGGTGAGGCAACATATTTTTTCAAAGTATGGTGGCAACTTCTTCAGGGGTGCCCTTTATCCCCATATCTATTCATTATGATTATGGAAGGGCTTAGCATGATGCTATCAAATAGTAGTGCAGACCACAGTATCTCAGGTATTAAAATAACAAAGCTTTTAAAAATTGTCCATTTAATGTTTGTTGATGACGTTCTTGTAATGTCAAAGGCCGATCTGCTGGAGTGGAGAGTGATCACAGACATTCTCAAAATTTACTGTCATGTTTCTGGTCTCTGCATAAATACTTTGAAAAATACAGTCCAATACTGGGGACTCAAGGAAGCAGAGTTTACTCCTTTAAAATATATTTTACCCTTTACCTTTGCAGATTTGAACATTGGCTTCAAGTACCTAGGTTATTACCTAAAACTGGGTCCCTCAAAATCTGTTGATTCGAGTTGCCTGGTGGCTAAATTCGAAAAGAAAATAGGGCTATGGTGCAATAAATGGCTATCGCTCGGAGGTAGACTTATTCTGGTTAAAGCAGTGTTGGAAAGTCTTGTGGTTTTCTGGATGTCCTTGGAGGCGATTCCTAAAAAAATATTAAATAAACTCTGTAGTTTAAGTTATGCCTTCCTATGGAGTGGGCATAAGGAGAAGTTCCAATTCCATCTCTGTAGATGGGACCTCCTGGCTTGACCAAAAATCTGCGGAGGATGGGGGATCAAAAATCTTCCATTGTTCAACTCTGCACTCATAGTTAATACGTATTGGAGGGTGCTAACCCATGGAAGCATCTGGAATAAAATTATTTTGGGTAAATACCTGGGAAATTCTTCGATTTCTACTTGGCTGCATAAGTCTTCCCACAAGCAATGAAAGGCGTCTAGCTTCTGGAATGGAATGATAAAAAATATTTTTGTGATTTTGCATTGGATTTGTTGGTTACCTGGGAATGGTAACTCAATTTCTTTAGGAAGGGACCCGATCAGTGGATTGGAGAACCTTTCACTCCTCTCCGACACCCTGCGCACGCACCTGTCAAACCTTCATATTACCTTTCTTTCCCAAGCGAGAGACTCAAAAGACTTTTCTATCTTCCCAGACCAGTGGCGCAGTAGTGATTCCTTGAGGCTTGGTGGTCAGGATGCTTTCTAATGGAATTCCTTCACAAATGCTTTAGGGGAAGCTAGAATTACTCTTCGAAATTGGGCTGATACTCTAGTTTGGGCCAGTGGGGACTCCTCTGGTCTTATCATTGCAAAGAATATTTACCAGGCACTCTTAATGTCATCTGATTATTAGGTGGATAGTTGGTGGTTTAAACAGTTATGGAAGTGGCCGATTGAACTCAAAATAAAATTGTTTGTGTGGCTGGAAGCAAAAGACAGTTCTTACCTGGGAATCACTTCAGAGGAAAGGATGGCACAGTCCGAGGGTCTGTAAGCTATGTAACTGCAGTTCTGAAACTATTAACCATCTTTGTATACATTGTTCCTTCACAAAATCAGTGTGGCATTATTTATTCGATCTCTACAGAGTAAAATTTCAATGGATAGGCAACTCGGTTTTGGAGTGTTTTACAGAATGGATAAAAGACAAATCTGCTCTAGCAATCTTGGAAGCCACTACCTGCTGACATATCTGGATTGAGAGAAATAAGGTCCTATTTGAGGAGCATTCCCCTTCTTACCAATCAGTGATGCACAAAATATCAGGTACTTTCTCTTGGTAGCCAGCAATCCCAAAGTTTATCCAAAATAGAGTATGTGATTTTACTCTGGTTGATGGCTTCACTCTAGCCTACTTTGATGGAGCAGCACTAGCAAATGGTGAGTGTTGTGGAGCAGGTGGTATTTTCAAGATGCATGCGTCAAGAATTACCAAATGGTTCCTAAATTGTGGAGCTGGAACCAACACAAAGGCGAAGCTCTTGGGATTGTGGGCGACACTCCTTTTAGCTACACTTTGGTCGATAGATAAAGTCAAAATCTTGGGGGATTCGAAATTTATTATTGACTAGATAAATCATCAGGGTCAGCTCAACGTGGTGAATATTGAATGCTGGAAATTTAAAACAATGGAAATGGCAAGTAAATTCAAAGATATAAGTTTCCAGCATATCTATAGGGAGCATAATAAAGAGGCAGACCTTCTGTCAAAGAGGGATCTAAAGGAAACTAAAGGCAGACTATCAGTTTTTCATTGGGAAAATGGAAAAGAAAGCTCTCATACTTTCCTTAACATCTTCGAAGACTAAACTTTTTGAGAAGTTGTGCAGTGTCTTTATTTTAAAGATGTGATTGTAGTTTAGTGCAACTTTATCTACCCTTTTCTGATTCTCATTCTGAGGTTTATTGGAACAGATAATGTTTTGGGTTTCAACATAGTACTCAAAAGTCATTAGGGCTAATTGGGTTGTTATGTAATAGTCAGATCCTTTTGTCGTGTTCGAGCTTTGTAAAAGAAATTATATCTAATTAAATTTTGAGATATTTTTCATTTGAAAAAAAAAATCACGTGGTTGGTATAATTTAATCCATAAGACTTGTACTAATGTAATATGTACCAGAAGAATGCAGAGCTAATGTAAGTATTAACAAATATTTGTATTAATATACATTAAAAAATATTTGTATTAATAAAGAGTGAATTAGTAAAGAGTTAAAAAAAAATTGGGATTTTTAGCTTTGTAATAAAGTTTTTTATTGGTTGAAATTTAATTATAAATAAAAATTAAAGCTTTTATTGATTCAAAATTTAAATTTAATTTTTGATAATGTAAATGGAGGTAAAAGATGAGATATTAAGTTTCTTTTGGATTTCTCTACCTATACTCATATTAGATTCTAATTTAAAAATATATTCCAAATTATTTACTTTCTTAACCTTTTAAATCATTAAAATTATGGTGATTTTGCAACCCTTTTCTCAATACTTTTTAAATATAAAAATACAATTTTAACAATCATCATTTAATTGATTTATATTTAATTTTTTTATTAAATTTATAATTATAAAATTAATTACTCTAAATTTTAATTCTTAAATTTAAAATTAAAGATTAATTTTTTTATTTTATTTTTATAAAAGTAGATAATGTTTCTTTTGAATAGTTAATTATATTCAATGTTTGGGATAAGTCATGAGTTCAAAATAAATTATTAACAATGGAATTTATCAAGACTTTAAGTTGACATTACTATGAAAATAATTACAAAATAATAATAATTTTATATTTATTTTTTAACAAATATTTAAATGAATTTTATATATTTGTTAAAATGAATTTTATATATCTTTATTATAAGGAAGTGGAAAATGTTGATGACTAAATTAATAATATTAATTTACAAACAATTTTTTAAATGAATTTTATATATCTTTATTGTAAGAAAGTATTATAAGAAAGTGGAAAGTGTTGATGACTATTACAAATAGATTTTTCACATGTGGATATGTATATTATTAGAAACATCACAAGTGACATGCATAGATGTTTGAAACATCACAAGATAAATGACATGTATAAGATGTTATTTAAATGAGTTTCATATATTTTTAATTTACAATTAGTTTAGGTTGTTTTGGGTGTGTATGTTATTAAAAATATTACTAAACAAGGTTGTGTGGTAGCGTAATCTTTGTCAATGAGGTTAGAAAGCAAATTGTGGGAAAATGGGGTCGAATTGTAAATGATGAAAGTGTTTGGTGCAAAATGTATATCACATAAATGTTGTGTGCAACATGTATATCACGAAACATGGGGCATAAGTAAATGACGCTTGGCATGTAGAGCACCATTTATTTTTTGAAAGTATATAACAAACTACAAATTTGTTCACAGTGGAAGAAAAAATTTGGAAATTTAAATGCATTTTCCATATAGACTGGTGAAAGATAAAAATGTATGAAGACATAAATTTAAAAGGAGATAAGAAAACAGTTTTATTTGAAATATGTAAAAAAAAAAAGTTGGTTACATACTACTGGAAATTTTTAAATTTATATCACGAAAATGTTGTGTGCAACATGTATATCACGAAACATGGGGCATAAGTAAATGACATTTGGCATGTAGAGCACCATTTATTTTGAAATATATAAAAAAAATAAAAGTCTGCTACATATAAAAATTTAAATGCATTTGTCATACAGACTAGTGAAAGATAAAAATGTATGAAGACATAAATTTAAAAGGAAAGAAGAAAACAATTTTATTTGAAATATGTCAAAAAATAAAAGTTTGTTACATACTACTAGAAATTTTGAAATATACAAAAAAATTAAAGTCCGTTACATATAAATCGAAATTTCAATGCATTTGTCATGTAGACTGGGATTGGGGCTCCCGCGGACCATTAGAGAAATATGTACAAGAAACAGGAGTGTAGAAAGAAGATAGAGTGCAATACCAGCAAAAAAAATAAATTGAAAGGTATAAGTGTTTGCCTACACATCTCTATTTAAAAAAGTGGAATAACTAGGTTGATAAACAAAGCAAGATGTGATCAGTAGACTTACAGTGAGGGTACATATGAGCCCTTTGGCTATTTGCTTGCAGTTGTCAATTCATTGATGTCGCCGACGACTACGGTTTCAATGATGTCGTCAATGACTGCTGGAATCCTGGCAACTGCCTATTGCCTTTCATCGACGGCCTGCTTCAATTCCCTTTCGATCCATTCTTCAATGTAGCTACTCATTGGGGTGACGGTGATCTCATTCTGGATTTTTATGTTGAAAATATCGTTTTCTAATTCCCGGAAGTTGATAGAAAGATTACACAGAGCCTGATGAATTTCCTCATTCTGTACTGAATATTTGACTAGCCAGTCGTCGCCGTGAGCTTGATCAAACTGAAGGATGCTGTAAAAAATTTCCAGAGACAAGGCCTTAAACATAGCAACCTATTTATAGAACTCTTGCCTAGTTAAAGGCAAGGAGTTTGCGATTAAGTCAAAGTCTTGGAAGTCGTTGGTTTTTCCGACTAAGTTTATTCTTGACAGCCTTGTGAATAATTTATCTTTCTTCGATATGGCTTGTTCACATGACTGAACAATGAGATGCAGGTTCTTCACTTTTTATTTCCAACATGCATTCAATTGACCAATCTGGTTTTTGGATGGAAGATATTGTTCTCTTCTTTTTGTTTCTATCATATTTCTTACAATGGTGCCAAAAGGAAGGACCATTTTTAAAAAGAAATTTTTTTCATCTTTTAACCCTGCTTGCAAATGTTCGAGCAAACTGTGTGCCCTAGTTCCAAGTGAAGTGATGGTTTGTGATGTTTTCCATGCTTCAGTAACCAGTTCCATTATTTTCTTGATATTATTCTCCACATATCCTCTACAAGATGCAAGCAAGGTGGAGCATACTTTTATGTTGGCTGCAGGGGTGGTAGGCATGGCTATTGCCAAAGGATTGACAAGAAATGGCATAGGAATCAAAGCCTCTTCCAATTCCTTGACCTGGTCCTTCAGTATGGCATTCTCGGCCTCAATGCCTCTAATGGAATCATGAAGTGCTTCTCCGCTCACGTTGTGAAGTTGATAGATTTGGGATGGCCGCATGTTGGCAAGGTCAAGCTCTGAACGAGATTTTCCTTTCTTATTTTTTACATATTTTTTCTCAATTATCAATTTTTTAGACTGGCTATCAAAAACAACGCTCTGGAACACGAAGGATTCATCTTCGTCAAAATTTTCAGTAACGGATATGTTCATTGGATGGCTATGTTGGATGGCATCTTCGGGTTGATCAAGGTAGCAGAGCATTCTATCCAGATCAGTGTCAAGTTCCATGTTCTCACTCTGAATTTTTGGCTCTTTCGCCTGCCCCACATTTTTTTTTTCTCTTCTTCTCTACTAGAAGCTTCTGAGAACTATCAATTTTAGACTGAGGAGGGTCATTATCTCCTCCTTTGTTTGAAGAACTCTAAGTTTCTTTGTTGTTGTGGTGGGCCGTTGGAGCAATGCTCCGAGATGTCCTACTTTTTGGAGTGTTATTTTTCGATTAAACACTCTTGTCACTGGGGCCTTTCCCCTGTTGTGTGTACAATTTAGTGTAGCTTTGCATTGTGTCTAGGTCACCGACATCAGAGGCAGGGGCATTGCTACCACTGTCTCTGTTTTCGGGCAAGTGTTTTTTGAAAAAACAATCATCAAGGCCAAGTGTTTGTAAATGCTATCGAAAAATATTATAGGGGTCGAACCCTCTTATGATTTCATCATATCTCAGGTTGGAGATGCTAGAATGCGTCGCGAATTCGTCAATTTTGTTGACATTTTTCAACACGAACTCCCCTACTTTCCAAGGCAGAGGGATGAACTAATTTTTTTTCTTCCTTTGCAACAGATGCAACTAGTAGTTGTATTGTCGTGCTACTTTTGCAAAAAACATTCTGTCTGTAATGTGACATGGAAGGAGAGAAGGTTTTTCCGTGGAGCCAAAAATTATTATGTCTATGTAATTATCCAAATGTTCTAGTGTCCCCTTCCTGTCCCAAAAATTGGTTTCCTGTTCAGATATACATGGAGCATCTTCTCCTAACAACAAAACTTTGAAAACAGACATGAAGCCATTAAAAACCTCATAAAAACAGTGGGAAGCCTTGTGCTTCCACAAGGCCTGGTACCAGAACGTTACTGGGTCGAATTCTCAGTTGACATTCTTGGACAGAGACAGTTGTGGAAACCGACAAGAATGCACTATCACAAAAACTAAGTAGGATGACATATAAAATTTCTTTTCCCTTTTGAAGCTTGAAAATTGGGAACAGATTTCATGGGAAATTAACTTGCCCCAATAAAAAATGTCATGTTCATTGACTGTGAAATACAAAATATAAAGAGCCATCTAGGAAACAGTTGTTGTGGACTCCTGTCCCATTATTCTTGTAAACAACCAGGCAATTTCATGAAATGGATTTCTAAATGAACTAACCTACAAGCTTGTAATATCTTCAGGAACTAGAAGCGTGTTTTCCAATAAATGGGGCAAGAGGTCCAACCCGTTATTATTCTTTGCTAGGAACTATTTGCAATCTTCTCCTCTGAACATCAATGTTGGCTCCAACAATCTTAGCATTTGACGAAAGACCTGAGGTGACAAAGAAACAGAAGAGCGGTCCCGCAGTGGAATAATTCTTGTGTCTGAAATAAATTTATCGGCGCACCAAGAGACCAGGTCCTTACAATCAAAAACCTCAGGGACACAACCTGCATGAGCAATCCCAGAGGTCCAAATTACTTGGTTCTCTGCAGCAGAGGTTGAGTAATAAGAATATGCCCTGGACCACTGGAAGTTTCAGGCCTTGCGCCCAAAGATGTTCACTATATCTCCACAGAACTGTTGTCGAGCTGATGCCATAGGTTTATGAGAGTGTTGGTTTGCTCCAAATGATGGTTGAAATGAACAGTTAGAGCTGATAATGTAACTCTCCGCTAAATCTTGGTTAAATTCTTATGAATGGGAAAGCTCCTCGAGCCTTTCGCTGATTAATGACAATCTGTATGGGTGGTGCATGATGAA
>JZKD02S1653543.1:479633-553696 GCA_000966675.3 Picea glauca
ATATATATATATATATATATATATATATATATATATATATAACAATTTTTTTTATTTTATTATAGACAAGTGCAAAGGTCATGGAGACGGGGGAGAGAAAGGAAAGGATGGCAAGGTATGAAAAGAGGTCGGACGGTATTCAAAAAAGGGTTGCGGGGATACTGAGGAGAGGCGAGTGTTCCATGGTCAAATTTTATGTATCGGAATTTTTGACTGCAAAATGTGTAAAACAAAAGAGATTATGATGGGGCCATTCAGCGGCCGGTTTGTATATTTGCGGAATTCTGGGAAAGTGGCTAAGTATGGAATAGAGAAACGGTCGGGCAGACTCGTTCTCAGAAGCGAGGATTGAATTTTTCATGAACGGACCAACCCGATGACACGCAAATGACATTCCTTGATGTTTGAAATTAGTGTTTGCTAATTGCATGCCTAGAGATAAGATCTTATATATAATTTCTAATTGCTAATTGCAAAGGGGTGCGGGCACAGGAAACAACGACTAGGAACTGAATATTTCTTGAACCCGCCAAACCGACGATCCGCCAAAAAAATTCGAAGAAATGACAAAGTATGGAAAGAGGACAGACAGGCTTCAAAATGGGGTGACAATAGTTCCACAGAAGATGTGAGGACCCAACGGTTAAATTGTATTTCTCGGAAGTTTTCAGTGCAAAATGTATACCACAGAAGAGGGCATGATAGGTTGATCGTAATACGAAAGAGGGTATGATCTAAGTCTGGTTGTAAATTTGTATATCGCAGAAGTGACAGTATTGTTCACAGGCCATGGAACAACATAAATCCAATCTAGAGCCCGCCTACCGGGAATTCGCGGTCAAAGAAGTGTCTGGGTATGGAATGGGGAAGCGGTCGATTAGTATCGCTATATAATAGCACAAGTGCAAGTGTGAACCTACAAGTCCACCCACTTGCGCAGCCATACATTTTTGAAAAAATTAATACGTGACGAGAAAGATAAAGTTCAGGGAAAAGAGAAACGAATATTTGGCCAAGTATAGAAGATGGAAAAGAAGGACCAATATATTCACATCTATAACATATATCCCATTTTCTTGCCAAGATATATAGTTGGAAATAAGTGCGAAATTGGCGGGCATAGAAAACAACGACCAGGGATACGATCTGTGAGTTTACTTGATTCTTGGTTGTATGCTTTGTCTGTCAATTTGTATATCGAGGAACTCCGAGGCATTTTTTTAGCCAGCCAGCCCACAAGTCTGGCTGTCAATTTGTATAGTGCGAAACTGTGGGTGATGTTTGTAGGACATAGAACTATAGAGGAAATGATTTTCCCTTTAATATAGCTTATGTGGTGCAAATGTGGTATGGCTCATTTTAGCACTTTTCCATCCATAAACAAAGGCAACCTTGAGCCCGCTAGCCCTGGAGCCCGTGTGTCAATTTGTATATCGTGGAGCTATGAATGTTGTTTGGAGGTCATGGAAAAATAGAAGTGCAATGTTGAGCCAACCAGCGCGCAAGTATGCTTGTCAATTTGTATATCGCAGAACTCTTGGTGCTACTTGTAGGACACTGAACAATAGAGGGCCAATTTAAAGAAAGAGGAAGCACTCGTTGGAAACACGTGAATCCACCAAGCCGCACAACAAGGAATTTTTGGAAAAAAATGATTAAGTAACTAAGAAGAGAAACTACAAGGAATAAAAGAGTGGGAAAATGGAAAGGGGGAGGGCAGTTTTCGTAAGCGTGAATTGGTTTCAAAGAAGCCCCATTGTTGCAAAACCATCATTTTCTACTAATTGTCAGCAAATGCACTGTTGAAGATTAGATTTTATTGCAACCTGTGCATGTAAGTATGTTCTTGCTACATTCTTCCATCACTGTAACATATTAACTTAACTATTAAACTTCATTTTCTACTAATTGCCAACAAATGCTTTGTTGAAGATTAGATTTTATTGGAATGTGTGGGTGTAACTGTGTTCTTGATACATTCTTCCATGAATGTAAAATATTAACTTAAGTATTAAACTTCTTGCATTATGGGTTGTTAGCATTAAAACTTAATAAATGCATGTCTAGAAACAAGAATGACGATTTTGTTGCAAGATTGTACATTGGTATTGTTATGTTCTATTTGCATTACGAATATAATTGAACATTGGTTTGAAACCGTGTGTAATCCATTTTTTGTTTGCATAAAAGGTTGGTGGATTGACATAGTACATTTTCATATAATTGTTAGATGTTCCATCTTAGAAAAAATAACCTAAGTAAACACAATATCGAAGAACTACAAGAGCACCGAACCATGCCAATGAGAACAGGCGTTAAATCCAGAAAAGAAGCAGCAACAAAGACTCCAAGGAAATGTTTTTTAATAGCAAATCCATTTAAAAAAAAAAAAAAAACACCGAGTATTGTACATCTATCTTTAGAGATTGGAGCCAGTTCTTCGGGCCAAAACATTGAACGCATTTGCCACAAACACAGGCACAGGATCCACAGTATGTAGGATCCTCGCAATTTTCTCCTTGATGGATCATCCTGTGGTGAAATTGATAGTTTTTGGAAGCTTCCCGTGAGGAAGAAGACCAAAAATGTTGCAGGTAAAATGGAATAGCCCTTAACTGAAACTTAGGACACAACTAGAAACCACCTCTGCATAGTCGAAAAAAATTTAGGGACACAGGTTGCACGTGTAATTTCAGAGGACCAAATTAGTCCATTATGGGTGGAAGGAGATGACTAGTAGAAAAATTCTTTGCAGTAGTGAGAGTTCTGGACCTGATTCCCGAAAATGTTAATTGTATATCCAGAGAACAGGACAATAGTCCCGCAAGTGAATAATTTTTTGTCTTGAAATATATCTTTGGGAGCATCAACATATCATTTTATTACAATGAAACTCTTTCACCCAGAACGAACTAATTTGGAACTCTGGAATTCCTACTTTCACACTGCAAAACATCTATTGCGTTCAACATCGGTTTCTTTTCTGAAACTCCTTTTGGTGTTTTCAGGATTGCCATCACTGAGCCGGGAAGTTCCACCCATTATGGTTGATTTAAATTTGGGCGTAGGAGTGGGAAGAGTATCTGCATTTCCATCATCCATTGTTGTATCATCGCCCATTAGATCATCTTCTTCTTGCTCAGAATCAATGACATCAACCTCTGCGCTAGCCATCAAGGCAACTGGGCAGGTCCTCTGAGTAGGCAAGGTTGCCTTGGAATTCTTTGGTTTGAAATATATCTCTCGGTATACCAAGGGACCATCTCCTTTTTTGCTCCTAGGCGAAGGGAGATGACTAGTAAGAATATGCCCTAGAATAGTGGAACCTCTGGCCATTATGCCCAAATGTGTTTACTATATCTGGACAAAACTACTGCCACAAGTTAACGAGAATTTCCGTTTGCTTGAGACGATGTTTCAAATGAAAATTAGGGAGAGATAATATAACCCTAGTTTAATGCATATCAATGGAATATCTCCTCGAGCCTTTCGTTGATCAATGACAATCTCTAGGGTTCGTGCGGAATGAGTTGTTACCATTACAACTCACTAATTGCACATTTAGAAAAAAGTGCAAAGGTGGCGCTGATGGTGAAGAGAGATTAAGAATTAGAAATTTCTTAAAGGCGTCAATCCGCCAGCACACAAAAACAGATTGCATCATGTTTGAAACGAATACTTGGAAAGGATAACATACTTTTGTGCAAATATTAGTTTAATTCGTAGTAATGACAAATCTTCTCTGGACTTCCGGACATTAATGACAATCTTAACGATTCCTGCAAGATGAACTAATAACATTAAAGCTTAATTATTGCATATCTGGAAACAAGTACCAAGGCAGCGGTGATGGCGAATTGTGACGAAGCATTGTACATTTCGTGCACCTGACAACCCGCGAAACCGATTCCAAGAAGTACCCAAGTATGGAAAGCGGTCAGGCGGGTTACAAAATAAAAAGGGTAGAAGATATACCCAGGAGACGTGAAGGGACGATGGTCATATTGCATCTCAGTGACAGATATCGGCTATCAATTTGTATGTCGTGAAATTTCGGTTGTTGTTTGTGCGTAGGGGAACAACGGAAGCGCAATGGCGAGAGGGAAATTTGTATATTGATGAACTTCAGGTTTTGTATATAAAAGCATGAGACATTGGGAAAAAGGACCAAGCAAACAAAAAGCAAAAGCATACGAGATGAAGGGGGGTTTGTTTGCTAATTTGTAAATCGCGGAAGTCTGGGTGCTAGTTGCACACGGTGGAACAATGGAAATGCAATGTTAAACTCGCCTATGCAGGAACCCGCGATTCAAAAAGTTTTTTCAATATGAAATGGGGAAGTGGTTGTTTGGGATGGTGATATAAAAGTAACAATGGAAATATGAAGACGCGAATCCGCCAAATCCCGCATCTAGACATTTTCCGAAAAACAAATAAAGAAAGGGAAAGCGGAGAGAAAAGAGAAACTAGAAATTTTCTGAAAAATGAGTAATACACACTAAATATGTACTATAAAGTATGAACATGAGATGTTATAGAGCATGCACGGATCCCACATTCCATACTTAGCCACTTTTTGGATCGCGGGTTCTCGGACTGGCAGTCTCTAAATTGGGCATCTATTGTTCTGTGGCCTACAAATAGCATCCGAAATTCTGCGATACACAAATTGGCCAACGGACCTGCGGGCTAGCTTGGTTAACATTGCACTGCTTTTGCTTCATGTCATACAAACAACACTCGGAGTTCCACGATATACAAATTGATAAACGAACTCCAGGGCTGGCGGCCTCAAGAGTGCGATTGTTTACGAATGCTAATCCCTATTAACTATTTAACATTATCTAAAAACATTATTTTCAATACTAAATTATTAATATTAAATATTGATATCGTACAATTTAATTAGACAAGAAGGTTTGTAGAATATGAAACGGGGAAGCAGTCGGTCGGTCGGGCTGGTGATATAAAAGTAAGTGAAATCTGAATACGTGAATCCGCCAACTTCCTTACCAAGAAATTTTCCTCGGGCTGGTGGGCTCAAAATTGGGCCTCTATTGTTTTGTGAGCTACAAATAGCACCCAAGAGTTTCATGATATACAAATTGGCAGGTGGACTTGCAGGCTGGCTCACTCAACATTGCATTTCTATTGTTACGTGTCATTCAAATAGAACTCGGAGTTCCACCATATACAAATTGACAAATAGACTCCAGGGCTAGCGGGCTCAAGCTTGCGATTGTTCACGGATGGTGATCCCTATCAACTATCTAACACTACCTAAAAAAAATTATTTTCAATACTAAAGTATTGATATTAAATATTAATATTGTACAATTTAATTACATAAAATTATAAAAGGATGTGAAATATCTTATTTCAAAGAAAAACCCGCGTATTCAAAAACTTGCATTCCAAAATTTTTGTATAATATGAAACGGGCAAGAGGTCAGTCGGGCTGCTGATATAAAAATGGATGGAAATCTAAACACATGTATCTGTCAAGTTCCGCACCTAGAAAATTTCCCAAGAAACGAGTTGTACATACCAAATATGTACTTTTATAAAGTATGGGCATGAGATTTTATAGAGCATGTATGCAGCCATCATTCCATACTTAGCTACTTTTTAGATCATGGGTTCTCGGGTTGGCGGGCTCAAAATTGGACCTTTGTTGTTCCCTGCCCTACAAATAGCACCCAGAGTTCCACGATATACAAATTGACAAGTGGACTTGCGGTCTATTTGAATTTTAAGGGCCTTGTGTTGATGTAATAGCACAATTTGACTTGGGCTAGTTTATATTCGTTTCTTACAATATCAAACATAGAAGCAATCGGTCGAGCTGGTGATATAAAAATAATTGAAATTTGAAGTCGTGAATCCGCCAACTTCCGCAGCTAGAAGTTTTCCAAAAAATGAGTAATACATACTAAGTATGTACTCTTATAAGGTATGGACATGTGGTTTTTATAGAGCTTGTACAGATCCCACATTCCATACTTGGCCACTTTTTGGATCACGGGTTCTCGGTCTGGCGGGCTCAAAACTGTGCCTCTATTTCTATGTATCCTACAAATAGCACCCAGATTCCCGCGATATACAAATTGACAGGCGAACTTGAGGACTGGCTCACTCAACATTGCACTTCTATTGTTTTATGTCTTCCAAACAACATTCAAAGGAAACGAGTAATACATACTAAATATGTACTTCTAAAAACTATGGACATGAGATTTTATAGAGCATGTATAGATTTCTCATTCCATACTTAGCCACTATTTGGATTGCAGGTTCTCGGGTTGGTAGGTTCAAAATTAGGCCTCTGTTGTTCCGTGCCCTATAAATAGTACCCACATTTCCGCTATATACAAATTGACAAGTGGACTTGCGGGCTATTTGAATTTTAAGGGCCTCGTGTTGATGTGATAGCACAATTGGACTTGGACCAGTTTATATTTGTTTATTACAATATCAAACGGGGAAGTGATTGGTTGGGCTGGTGATATAAAGTAAATGAAATCTGAAGTCGTGAATCCACCAACTTCCACACCTAGAAGTTTTCCGAAAAATGAGTAATACACACTAAGTATGTACTCTTATAAAGTATGGACATGAAATTTTTATAGATCATGTACAAATCTCACATTCCATACTTGGCCACTTTTTGGATCGCAGGTTCTCGGGTTGGTGGACTAAAAATTGAGCCTCTATTGTTCCGCACCCTACAAATAGCACCCACAATTCCGCGATATACAAATTGACAAGAGGACGTGCAGGTTGGTTGGATCAACATTGCACTTCTATTGTTCTGTGTCCTCCAAACAACACTCGGAGTTCCACGATATACAAAGTGACAGACGGTCTCTAAGGCTGGCAGGTTCAAGATTTCCATTGTTTACGGATGGTAATCCCTATCAACTATCTAACATGATCTAAAAACATCATTTTCAATACTAAATGATTAATATTAAATATTGATATTGCACAATTTAATTAGACAAGAAAGTTTGTACAATTTGGCCAGGCTAGTGATATAAAAGTAAGTGGAAATCTGAACACATGCATCCGCCAACTTCCACACCTAGAAATTTTTCGAGAAATGAGCAATACATAGTAAACATTTACTTTTATAAAGTATGGACATGATATTTTATAGAGCATGCACTAATCATTCATTCCATACTTAGCCACTTTTTGGATCGCGGGTTCTCGGGCTAGCAGGCTCAAAATTGAGTCTCTATTGTTCTATGGCCTACAAATAGCACCCAGAGTTTTGTGATACACAAATTGACAGGCGGACTTGCGGGCTCTCTAGCTCAACATTTCACTTATATTGTCCCGTGTCCTCTAAACAACACTCGAAGTTCTGCGACATACAAATTGACAAAAGGACTCCAGGACTGGCGGGCTCAAGATTGCAATTGTTTACGGATGGTCAACCTATCTAACATTATCTAAAAAAATTATTTTCAAATACTAAATTATTAATATTAAATATTGATATTGTACAATTGAATTACATAAAATTATCAAAGGATGTTAAATCGCTTATTTAAAAAAAAATAAAGGAAACACAATAATTTTTTTAAAAATTCTATCACCGCAAGCATAACAACGAACAACAAGCAATACATAGTAAACATGTACTTTCATAAAGTATGGACATGAGATTTTATAGAGCATGTACAGATCCTTCATTCCATACTTAGCCACTTTTTGGATGGCGGGTTCTCGAGCTAGCGGGCTCAAAATTGATCCTCTATTGTTCTGTGTCCTACAAATAGCACCCAGAGTTCCACGATATACAAATTGACAGACGGACTTGCGGGCTCTCTGGCTCAACATTGCACTTCTATTGTCTCGTGTCCTCCAAACAACACTTGGACTTCTGCGACATACAAATTGACAAAGGGACTCCAGGACTGGCGGGCTCAAGATTGAGATTGTTTACGGATGGTCATCCTATCTAACATTATCTAAAAAACATTATTTTCAAATGCTAAATTATTAATATTAAATATTGATATTGTACAATTGAATTACATAAAATTATCAAAGGATGTTAAATCGCTTATTTAAAAAAAATGAAGGAAACAAAAGAAAGTTTTTTAAAATTCTATCACCGCAAGCATAACAACGACCAATTTGAATTTTAAGGGCCTCTTGTTGATATGATAGCACAATTGCACTTCGCACTAACATGTTCATCCTACACGTGAATTAATAGTTGGTGGTCTTATCGAAGTGATGATCGCATGGCATTTAATCTACAAGCCAAGGGTATTATGATGACATGTTATAGCAGAGCAAGGTCGATTCAACACCAAGTGCAATGAATGCTCCATGGTTGTTTCATCTCCCTCTTGTCCGGACAGAGGATCAACATCATGACTCAGGGACAACGCAAGGGAAGTAAATGTTCTCTTGGGATCAAGTTCTTGCACGTTGAGCCCATGGGGTATGTGTATAAGCCCCTCAAAGGTCGAGCACACTCCAACATTCATGCAGGCATTGATGAAGATAAACTCGACGAGGCAGGGGAAAATTCTTGGCATGATCATTTGATAATCATTCGGGTTTTCTCCATATCCTTCATGTAGACTCCCTGATCCCTTCATGACAGCAATGATATTAGTCTTTGCTTGAAATTCATGGCCAAAGGAGGCCTGGGCCACAGGGGCCATTATTGTGGGAAGAGGTCTTTGGTTCCCCGAGACCAACAGGAATCCCTGACCGCTGCAGAAAATTACTAGATCCTCACGCCCCTTGAAACCAGGGACGAGATGGAACTGGTCGAAGCGAAGAAGCGTCTTGACCAAACCCTAATGCATGAGGAAGTAATGGATGAGGAATTCATTCGATGGATTACAGAAACTAACACCTCCCACTCCAGGGAGACCAAGTACCACATAACCATAGACTTGTACTTGCATGTGAAAACCCTGTTGTGAAAAGTAATTACAGAAAGAAGCACTCCATTCATGTGGTTGACCAAAAAATCTCCCTCCTCATCGAAGGAATAGTCGAACTAGATCTAAACAAGATAAGAGATGACCAACCCCAGATTCATGAGGCTTATGGACCTACCCCTCCCATCTAACTCTAATGCCTTCATTTTCAGTTTTTGGTTTTTACAGTAATTCTGCTAGGATAGACCAATAAGGCTTCTATACCTTCTATACCTTGGTAATTTTGTAATTAGATACTGGCTATGATAGAACAAACTTGTATATCTCTACAATGTTGTAATTAGATACTAGTTCTATCAACAAGTCTTTATGAAAGTGACTCAAGAACAATGGCTATATTGTAGTTGGCTTGGTTTTTAAGTGACAAGCCAAAGCAAACTCCATGAGAGATGTAAATTACTTTTTTTTTAATAACATTTTGAGTAGATAGTTTAAAAACAAAGTTAAGTATATAAGATGTTATTTAAATGAGTTTCATATATTTTTATTCATAGATAAAGTGGAAATAATTAGCAATTAATAATATTAATTTATAAATAGTTATTTTTTGTATATTTATATTATTAAAAAAATTATAAGATAAGTTATGATGCTATTTGAAAATATATGATTTTTGTAACATCATGGATGATTGTAAGGGATAATAGAAATCATTTTATTGATTTTAAAGTAAAATATTAAATTGTTTTTTATTGTCTAAAAAATATGTCTTTTTTGGATGTAAGGAAATAGGTTAATGATCCAAGATTTATAGTCACTTAAGAGGAATGAAACTATGTCCCCTTATGAAACATCAAGAAATTATTTTAGGGGCCTGCTTTTCTTTGAATAAGAGTGATGATTAAGCCAATAATGACTAGTAATTTCGTGCAACAATCTCCCCCTTATGAAACACCAAGAAATTATTTTAGGGGGGCTGGTTTTCTTTAAATAAGAGTGATGATTAAGCCAATAATAACTATTTGCAATTTCTTACAACAATCTCCCCCTTATGAAACACCAAGAAATTATTTTAGGGGGCCTGGTTTTCTTTGAATAAGAGTGATCATTAAGCCAATAATGACTACTTGCAATTTCGTGCAACAATCTCCCCCTCAACGCTAGCCGAGTGTATATCGAACTAGTGACCTCTGGCTCTGATACCATTTATTTGTAGTAAAGACCACACTATTTGCAATTTCGTGTAACAATTTGTTGGTTGAGAATTGCTTTGATAAGTTTTTTCACCTTCTATAAAGTGAAAAAAAAAAATGAAAAAAAGTATTAATACCAAACAATTTCATTTGAAAATATGATAATAATAATTTTATATTTATCTCTTAACAAATATTTAAATCAATTTTATATATTTTTGTTAATTAAAAAATAAAAATATTAAGAATATTAATTTTTATATAGAGAGAAGGGTTACAAAATAGACCATTAAAGCATTAACTTAAAAGAAAGAATTAAGATCAATCTATCTTATCATAAGTTTTGAGAGATTAAATTGGTTGATATACAAAATTTTCCTCCATGTTTAAGATAGAAGGAATTACACATCTCCCTGAGCAACACACTATTAAAATGTTAAAATTTTGGTAGGAATCATTTAAACTATTAAATACTAGTATTGCACAATTTAATGTAATAAAAATATTTTAAAGTGTTCAATTTATTTTTTAATTTTATAAATGATAATTTTATCAATCCAAAATTATATATATATATATATATATATATATATATATATATATATATATATAATCAAAATAAAAATATTAATATTAAAAAATAAATATATTTTTACAGAAAAAAAATTAATAATTAAAATTATTAATATTAGAAAAAAAAATATTATGAATAAATATTAAATAAAATATTAATATTAAAAAATAAATATTATGAATAGATAATAAATAAAATATTGACAATATATATTATATATGGGAATTTTTTTTTTTTTTTTCTAAAATACATTTGAATATTAGAATTAAAGGGATTCTTTTTAAATTAGAAAGAATAAACCAATGAAATGGTGTTTTGTTTTTAGTGTTTTTTTTTTTTAATTTGAAAAACATTTGATAGAAGCGTATTTGTACTAAAATTGTTTTGTTTAATTATAAACTTGGGAAAATGTCAGAAATTTAAGAATTTATCAAAGTTCAAACATGAAGTCCATCATTTTCAAGCGTTTGGCTCAGTGTTGAATGGACTAGATTTTCCACAAATTTCCAGAATATAAGAACTTCAATTTCTGTATAACCGGATAACTGAGAAATTTACTACAGATTAGACAGAGAGAACATGCTGTTGGAGCGGCCGGCCAGAGCTCTGCTATCAGTGAGTGATGGAGAGGAATGGTTGACAGCATGACAGCGGTAGCGCAGCCCACATTACGTGAATTGGGATCTGGAATGGAATCAACCCTATAAGGCAGCTGAGAAAAAGAAATGAAGGACAGGACTCCATGTTATTAGATTAATGAGTGTTTCTAGTATAAATATATATTAATAAATGCGTTGATTAAATGTTTTTTTTTTGAGTTTTTGGCAGGAATCTGGTAATGTAAATTTAGACAAAATGACTATTTTCTATTGTTTAAATTGTATTTTTGAATGCATAAATAAATTCAGTTTGCTGAAAAACCCATGAAACACTTGAAAAACCAGATTCAACATGTTGAAAAACTCATACAACACTAAAGTGAAAAACCCATAAAACACTTGAAAAACAAGCAACGCCAAGGTAAGAATTGCAATGCATTTAAGCAAAGGGAAAGAGTCAATTTAAGAGCCGAAATATCGAGTTAATATAATGACAGATTATCAAAAGGTTATCTTCCAAAATGGTTAATACAGTCACTGATTATCAAAAGATACTCTTCCAGAATGGTTAATACAGTCACAGGTTATCAAAAGCTACTCTTCCAGAATTCCTCTTTAAGCAAACAACAAAGAGAAACCCAAAACAAGAATTGACAAATAGCTGCCTTGCGATGCACTTGGAGTGTGTAGCTTATGGCAGTGTCAATAAAAAAACATCTCAACTTTCAATTTTAGGTCAGGAGAAAAGCTACATATAAGAAAAAGGAAAACCGCTGTAGAAACGCCATCATCAAAACCCTATAGTTGCACGAGGAGAGAATTTAATGAGCGCTCACTTGACCAACATATAACACCACCATACTAACTCCAAAAGACCAATTTCTTTACGTATAAAACCCTAAAACCCTACGTTCTAGCTTAAATAGTACAACAAAAAAACTCATTATTCTACCATATAGTTAAAAGGGATCTACAGAAGTTAGAACGCACCAGATATGCAGATTGAATAACATTTGACGTGACGGCCTTCGACTGAGATTTTCTGGCGAGCCTGGACACCAATAGCGAACCCAAAGCCATGTCTTTCTCCCAATCTCTGAACCAATTAAGAGCTTTCAAAAACCTAGACTTTTCAAATCATGCACCGAGCTAGATCAGACATCCGCTTGTAAAATCCTTCTTACGCACTGTCGTCCCGTTCTCGGCTCCTCCAGGCTCCCAGTCGGTAAAACCCTCTTTGCCTCGAGCACTACGAATAGAGCTACAACACGATTAATTTATTGCCTTTAATTATACACACTTACTTCCACGGCTCCACCTACTTCCCTGCAGGCTGCAAGTGCCTCCTAGGCCCTACTACCTAACCCTATGTTATACGGTATACCCACTAAAGTTTTTGATGGACATTGGAGGCCGTCTCACGTCAAACTAACAGGTAGATAATTGTATTGCCAATTAGTCATGATGTTTGAATTTTATAACCAAGTATTAAATACAGGTTGAGGGGCAAAATACGGGATGTAGCCCTTCAAATTCCAGATCTAGGTGGCACAATATGAGTACCATCACAACAAGGAGGAGGTCATTATTTTAATTTTAAAGGACTAACTCTCATCAACTCCGTTGTGAAACAGGGCCCTGGAAAAGGCAAAAAGAAAGGTGGGAAAAAAGAGTGTATTTTGTGCTCGTCCCGAAAAGTGGAAACAGAAAAACATTTCATTTTAGAATGTGAGGCCCTCAAAGAGGCAGGTATTCTGGCAGCTAATTCTTGGGATAATCTATTCAGCAAAGAGTTTGTTGAGAAGATGGGAGCGATTATTGTAAAACTTCACAAGAAAAGGACTGAATACAAAAGCCAGATGGAAAAACAATCTGTCCCATAGGCTATTTTTAGCCTAGTGAACTTTAAAAATACTTTCTTTCTTTCTTTCATCACAGTCATATCATATTCACTAAATAACTCCAATCAATCTAATTGCACTCCTCCCTCCTCTTCTTTTTCATCTTAAATTTTATTGTTTAGTTTTCTTCTTTTTCATCTTAAATATTGTTTTTTTTTTATCTTTTAAAATCAATATTGAGAACATCATCTAAATCTTTTTGTTTCTTTGTTTCTTTTTTTAAATTGATATTTACAATATCATCTTAAATTTTATTGTTTCTTTGTTTCTTTTAAAATTGATATCCATATCACCTTAAATTTTATTGTTTCTTTGTTTCTTTTAAAATTGATATCCATATCACCTTTTGACATTTTTTTTACTTTAAAATTTCTCTAATAACATACTCCTGATAAATTATTATTAATTTTTTTTTAACAAAGATAGTTATTTTTTATTAATAGGAAATGGGTTGGGCTTGAGTCTAATCAACCTCTGTTACATATTCCTTTTTTGAAAAACTCGGTGGGTCATTGACATGAACTTACAAAGTTGAGAGACTTCTAATTTAAACTAGGGCTTCATCATTTTTTGAGAACTCTCATTGGGCTAAGAGACAGCCCATGTTTGCCCTTACGTCTGCTTCCTTGTTTAGATTTCAGAGGATATGATATATGAAAATGGAGGTGAAGTTATGCGTTACTTTACGAAGTCTCTGCAGGGTCTTGTTGAGCGTCGGGTTATTGAAGAACTCACATGAGTTTAGAATTTTTATCAGGATTTTCAAGTCCCCGAAGACATGAATGTCTTTTTCACCATTCCCCTCAGCAAGCTGGCAGGATTTGAGTAGTCCTAAGATTTTTTCCTGGTTAATAGTGTTCTGCCCTAGGCCCCAACTGAAACTATCTTTGCTTTGACTGTCCAGGGAGTAGATTACACCCCCAGCTCCTGACATCCCTGGGTTTCCTTTAGAAGCTTTGTCGAAGAAGATTGTAGCTTTACCCTGATTCTTCCACAACTTTTGAAAATCATGTTTAGGAATACGGAGTCGCCACTCTAGATTGGAGCAAGGTCGAGATGGGTTCTTCTTGTTACTATCTCTCTAAATAGGCGCACCAAGCCAACTTATCTCTTTCGGGAGGAGCGCACTGTCTAGCTTGTGAGGTCGGTTCTCCAATGTCTCTAGCAACAGTGCTTTGGCTTTTGCAGCCATGATTATGGGGGTTGTCACATACCCACTACGACAAAAATAAAATTTTCGCTCTTCCTCAAGGGATAGAATCCCCAAATTCCTACGGGGGCCTAGCGCAGGCTAGCTCTTCCCTTATCCACATCCATGTGATCGTTGGTTATGACCATAAGCAAAGCCAAGAGGCGTCTTTCACATTTCGCAACTCAGCGATGCAAGAGAGTCAAGTCTTTCGACTCTTCAAACCCCGAAACCCGAAATCTTACCTTCAATGAGATCAATGGCTGTGAATATCCTCCTGATTCGACGGTCTTGGCCGTATCGGGATTTCGATAACCGGGAGTTCGAAATGCAGCGACCCAAACCACTGGTCACTCCATTCCCCGAACTCCAATACGCGATTTCTTGTATGAGATCCAACGATCCTCAATGATTTGGATCCAACGATCTAGATCTTTTCGGAGTTTCATGAACCGAGAGTTCACGATGTAGCGACTCCAAATCTCTTGTCACTCCAATCCTTGAATTTCGATATGGGAATTCGTGTATGAGATCAATGACCCTCGTTGATTTGGATTTGACGGTCACTATCCCTCCTGAGCTTAAGGGTGTTGAAATACACTCAGTCTTAATCCCTTCGTTGTTCTACGAGATTCAATGGCCCATAGGATTTCAGAGCTTTCCCCAAACTATGACCCCTCACCACGCATCTCCTCCGATGGAAGGTCCAGATCCGGGTTAGATCAACGACCCACAGGCCACGTGATCTCTCTTAAACCAACAACTAGGATTAAGTCATGATTTCGCGACTCGCGAGTTCTAAGAACTCCTTCCGTTGACTTCTTTCAGCGATGAGTCAGTGAAATTCCTAACTCTCACCACGTGTCCTCTACAAATGGATGGTCCAGATCTATCACGACCCGACGGTCGTGATTCATTGTCGACGATTCCCCATCAAGAGTCTGGGGAAGCCTTCTCCTGTGATTTCCTGGTGCCGAAATTCCAACCAGCAGCCACGTGTCCCTCCGATGGACGGCTGCGACCTTTAGCCACGATCAACAGTTGTGATCTTTTCGAGATGATCAATGGTCACGATCAATCCTGGATTTCTCCTTTTCGAGAATTTGGGAGAGTCTTCACTCCCATTTTCCTGGTGCCAAATCCCCGATGGATGTGGTTCTTTGACACGCATCATTTGGGATGGACGATCCCGATGCTTTCAGGACTTTGACGAGTACTCTTTCCCCTACATGCACCAGGTTAAACCTCGTGTGCCTTTTCTGGATCCGATGACTATCGGTCCCCTGCGCTCGATCTGATGGTTCAGATCTATTCTCCTACACACTCCTCTCCGGCTGTCTGGACGTAGGCTCCAACGATCCAGATTTTCCCCTGCGAATCGACGATTCGCCTTTTAGGACTTTGGGGAAATCCTCACCTCTATTTCCCCGAATTGAACCAATGGTTCAGATCTGATGTTGATCATGATCTCTATCACTCCTGAGATTTCATATGCTTTGAAACCTCCAAAGGGTTTCTCGACCTCTACACTCCATGAAGGGTTCTTGCACACAACAGTGCGATCCTTCCCGAGCTTGTCTAGGACTTAGGGAGTTTTGGGTTCGGTTTGGCTCACAGAGAGCCCGTGTCAATCTACACTACCTCTCTTGAGCTTAACAAACTTCGTCCTCCAAGGACTCTAAACAATTAGGAGGGTTGGCATGTGTACATGAAACTGTGTCCGGGGTCGATGGACACACAGTTCGTGACTCTTGCTTATGCCTCCACAAGACATAAGCATTTATGAGTATAAAATCATCTCCTAACCATATAATTTATTATTGGCCTAGTTATACAATCAAACAGAAATAAGGGGGATATAGTATATCCATTAAGAAATATGTACAATTCTTGAAACATACACAGTATAACCAATTCATACATAGTTACGGCTAAATTACACAAGGTAGGAAATCACTTATCTATTACAGGTTGCTGCCAACCAACTGACTGTGGGTGTTCGTCCTTCCACTCGACCATAGGCTCAGAGGCATTCATTATTAGCACTCTGGACACCCCCGTGCCAAGCCATGATATCACCAGGGAGTTCTCACAGTTCTCAGGAGTTATGTCTCTGTCCCAGCTTTTGCTCGAGTGTTGTTCTCTGCAACTCAAGGCTTTCTCTTTTGGTTATGGCCTCGGCGAGGTTTCTTAGATGCTCTTCCACATCAAGCTCAAAGCCTTCCATTCGTGATTCTGCTGGAGCATCTCCCTTACGAGCTTACGCTCTTCCGTCCCGTGTCTCCTCTCCCTTCTTTATCCCCCTTACCCTGGACGGTTTTTGCAAACCTATCATGTTCCTTCTGTCAGAAGGAAACTCAGGTCTGCAGGTCACTGCGGTACTTCGGGCTGACAACCCACGTTTCCATTTATGGGGGTGGTTGATTGTTCAACCACCAGTCCTTTCTTCATTAACTGATTTCTTTCCTTGGGATTCGAAGGAGGTTTGTCATCCTTATCAAGGGAGATTTGGGGTTATTTGATATATGAACCCTCTTGTATAGTTTTCACATTCTTCCTCTAGTGATATCATGGCCAGTAATTTCAAGGCTTCACCCCCACAGTCAGTTATTGGCAACTCAAACAATAATACATTTACATTGTCATCATGCATTAGCATGGTAATTCCTATTTTATGATTAATTACAAATTGGGGGAAACAGGGTGTTACAATTCCCTCCCCCTTAAAAGAACACCGTCATCGGTGTTCTTTCTCAAAAACACCTGTCATGCCTTTCTCATTCAACCACTTCAGAAGTCTTGACCTTCATCCTTGGTCGGGTCCTCTTTCAGGATCTTAGTCTTCGTCATCTGCCTTCAATAATTCTTGGACAACAAGCACATTAATCACAATTTTGTGCGAAAACATCTTATTGTTGTTCAAAATTCAAAAGGAAATTTTCATAATCTTAGCACAATACTTATCTGTGTAGTTTTTGGATCTGTATCCACATGGTAGTTTTGTTATCCATGCTCATCTCTTTCCTTGACATACCCATTGGTTGCATTATTCCAATTCAATAGTTCACAAGAGCTATCATGATTTCATCTTCCTTTCCAAGGTTTTTTCACATGGGAAACTACCCACAGTGTGCATGATTCCAATAGTTTACGAGAACTATTAAGGTCTCCTCTTTCTTGCGGTCACTCACCCTCCAGGCTCAGGCTTAGGCATCCCCTTCACTGCTATATAGTCCCTCGGGTGATCCATCTTGCCCTACCAAAGTTTTCTCGCACAGGAAGAATTTCAGAGACTCTATCGAGTCTTACAGTCGAGGCATCCCTTAGACTTGCTCTGTCGAGGTGTCCCTCTCGCTTGTGTTACCTCAACACAATGTATTTCAGGCGATCATGACTTATCACGGGGTTCTCATGGCTCAACAGTAGCCTTTTTTCATCATCTTCAACTTTGACAGCCTTCATATGTTCCTTTTGGACAGATCTTTTCTCCTCACCTGTGTCACAGGCATACAACATTTGTGAGACATCATTATAAATTCCAACTTTCATAATTTTTATTGCAAATCTGTCACCCACAAAATTTTCCAATCTCTTCTTTTATTTTCAGATATGTTCCATATGAAACCAAATTCACAAGAATGGGAATTTCTTTCCCATAACATTTTATCTCAGTAGGAAATCGGTCTTCCTTATGGGCTTACAACATTGCCATATCCAATACTCTTTCTTCCTGCAATCATTCCTCAGCTAATCAAATTGTTAGTTCTCATGCACATACATTTTTATCACACCTTTTCAACTTCATCACAACAATTTCAAAATTGTGCATACTAACAATCAAATTCACTTTCTCAAAAGGAAATACCATTCCTCGCAGTTTGGCTCAGCAGGCAATTGATCTTTCCTATGGGCTTACCTCACTGCCATATCCATGAACCTTTGCTTCCTGCAATTCATTCTTTCCACAGCCAAACAAACTGTTAGTCTCATCTCAACATACCAAACTTTTCAAAACGTAATTCAACATTTCAAAAGGGTTTTAACAATTGTGCCAATATCCATGGCCACATTCATACCCAATGGATTCTTGCATTGTTTTTTTTCAAGTTCGTCACACTTTATGACCAGTTGTTGGGCATGGGGTGTTGAAATTTAACCAACCTTTTCCTCATATGGTTTATTCGTTTTCTTTCATTCTTATAGTAGGACCATATTGCCTGCTATAGACCGATCACGATCCCAAATCAATACACATGAACTCAAAATTTTCACATGAATGCCTTTACGCATTCCTTGATTTTCAATGCATTCATGACATATCAATTCATGAATTCTTCCAAGGGTTACAAACAATGTTTACTACCAGAGGTTCATACCTCCATCATTCTGGTTCTTCGTCCCGAGTCATACCTTACTTGGGTATCCAAGGCATACAACTGCCTTTCAAGTTTATGCATAACACTAAGACAATAAAATATTTCAGAAGGGGTTCTTACCAAATCCCTTCATACCTTATGCCACATAGGCACGAATATCTTTATACCGTTTATTGGCTGCTAGCACCCTCTTTCTTATTTTTACCTCATCACCAATGCCTTATGGGGACTTTTACAACCCTATCAACAATCTTTCACTCGCAGCCTTCTCTTGGTCATTCTCTGTTTGAGGTTTCCCATCATTGGCAACTATCTTCCTCAATAGCTCCAAGTCATTTCTATACACAACATGCATCATCATAGACAGAATTACATTAGTCGTAATATTAAACCAAATGCATGTATCATAACATTCGAATTCATAAAAATCCTCAAATGTTTCCATAAGTGCAACACAAACAAATTTCGATTGTATCTTTAGCAATACAATCCTTATTACTTATGGTGTCAAGACCTTTTTATTTTTATTGGTGTACCAGCTTTCTCATCCAAGGGAAAAAATAATACTGAGCGAGGAAAGAGTTGAGGACTCTCTCGTTCTTCCAACTCTTCCTACACCACCTGGGACTTTTCAGCCCAGCCAAGTTATTTCTAAGGCCTCACTGTCTCTTCTCTACTTTTGCAATTCTACTCCCTGTCGGGATCTTCCTGCTCTTTTTCTTGAGCCACCTTGGTTAGGCCTCACCCTAACCCTTTTTGGGATACTGCAACATGCTTTAATAGAAACTCTTTTCTCATAATGAATCATGAACATGTACATCCTACACACTTCCATTCGGTTACCAGATTAGTCAATATTCAGTTGTTAGTCTTCTATTAATTACATGATCCTTTCAAAATGTAATCCAGGATTCTTATATATGGACAGGTCTTGCAGCCCATTGTCCAACCTTCAACAATTATTAGGGTTGCGACTTTGTTCTTCTGAAAAATTCCTTACACAGTTCCTCCACCAGGAACTCCTTCGGCATGCAACTCCCTTGTTGCATATCCATCACTATTTGTGATGGCATCAGCCTTGAGTTAGCTTTAGCTTTTTACTAAATATTCCCCTTAAGGAATATAAACATGCATCTTTGTTAACTTACATCTATGATGTACTTAACCATTTTCATAATCCTAAGCCTGCATGTAGCTGTCATAGTTATATGATGGAGACCCCCCCCCCCGTTTCTCTCCAAGGATTGCATGATCTCTCGGTTTTAGGATATTCTTAAGATTGAACTGAAACAGTCTTTGATTCCCTGCTGGAACCTATAAGAAACAATCCATGGGTCTTCACAAATTTTGGCCCGTGTGTACAAGTGCTTAAACACAAGTCTCTTCCATGTGACCACACCTTGTGACCACACACTAACCCAAAAGGGTGCATCGCAATTTCACGTATGAGTGATATGAATCAATCGACTCTCCGTTCTTCAAACTATCGATACCCGAAATGCTGAAATTTTGGATCAGATAAATGATCACCAATAGCTCTCCAACCAACAGTTGTGATTATGTCGTGATTTCGTGTTTCGCGACTTCAGGACTTTTGTTATGAAGCACCTTGAATCCTTCGATCCCTGAAATTGTGAAATTTTAGAGTTCTCAATCTGACGGTCCTAATCCTTCCACTATTTGACATCTTAGATCTTGTCGGGGTTTCGCTTATCAGGATTTCACGATTTCGCATGTCACGAAGTCGAAAGACCTTTCAGCTCCGTTCTCCCAATCCTCGAAATTGCAAAATTCTCTCTGGACGATCAATGGTCCAGATCGCTCCTTGATCAATGTCTATGATATTTTCATGAATTTCTCGTTGCTTCTTCCAAGCCCTTTCATTTTTACGAAATTTCAGTATCTCCTCGCAACTAACCAATGCACTACTTCTCCGAGATCGAACAACTTGAAACATTTCAGCTCTTTCTGAATGGATCTTGACTCTCAATCTTATCCAATCTTCAAAATTCTTTTCTGAAGGATTTCTCCCGCTCAATCCTCCGTACTTGTTCTTTCTTCAAACTTCAATTTTCTGCGCTTCACCTTTGAACGCTTCAACTCTTCAAAAATTAGAAACTTTTTCTAAGTGTTTCCTCTCAAGACTTAAAACCACTACTCCTCTTGGTATACTCTGTGCTCAACCTCCAGAGTTTTCAAACTTTAACACAAGCTTTATTCTATACGCACGTTTGGCATACAGAATTTCCCCGCTATCTCTTCTGAGCTTTTAAGTTACTTACAGGACTAATCTCATAGTGATAACTCATACGGATGTTACCCTCTCTTTATGGGAACAACCAAAAAGGGTCACTCTTGGGAATAAGAAACAGTCCCAAAGGAATCCTCTTAATCTTGTTTAAACAAATTATCCTTGTTGTTGATTCTAACCATTATAGGTCAGGTAATCTGACCCTACATATTTTCATCAGTCCTCTCAATCGTGAGGAGTTATATGCTCAGGGTTTAGTCTTTTAATAATGCAGTAATTATAACTTTCTAAGGATCCTACCAGTCCTTACCATATTTCCTAAATCATGAAGGAGTTCTTCATCAGGATCTTAATTCTTACCTAACCAGCCATCTCAATTGCAAGAGACTCTACTTGCTTTAGTAGGTAGCCATCGTCACACTATAACAGAACAACTCAGTTCATGTCTCTTTTTTGGCTCGTGCAGCTTCATAGCACAATTTATTCCACCTATGTTATTCACACTCAGGTCCTATCAGTAATATTGATCAGTGCATCCCTACTCCTATAAGAGTAGTTATCATTTTGACAAAGGAACAATATAATTCCTTTGCTGGAATTCCGTAGAAATTCTCAAATTACAGTTTCATTCTGCAGTCCTTCTCCTTAAAGAGAAAATGCAGATAACAATATCTTCTTACGCGACTCGTACAAGAGCCCAAGCAGGCCAAGTGTTGTAACCATGCTCTGATACCAATTTGTCACATACCCACTACGGAAAAAATAAAATTTTCGCTCTTCCTCAAGAGATAGAATCCCTAAATTCCTACAGGGGCCTAGCGTAGACTAGCTCTTCCCTTATCCACCTCCATGTGATCGTTGGTTATGACCACAGGCCAAGCCAAGAGGCGCCTTTCGCATTTCATGACTCAACGATGCAAGAGAGTCAAGTCTTTCTACTCTTCAAACCCCGAAACCCGAAATCTTACCTTCGATGAGATCGACGACTGGGAATCTCCCCCTGATCCGACGGTCCTGGTGATATTGGGATTTCGGTAACCGGGAGTTCGAAATGCAACGACCCAAACCACTGGTCTCTCCATTCCATGAACTCCGATATGCGATTTCTTGTACGAGATCCAACGATCCTCAATGATTTGGATCCAACGGTCAAGATCTTTTCGGAGTTTCGTGAACCGGGAGTTCATGATGTAGTGACTCCAAATCTCTTGTCACTCCAATCCCCAAATTCCAATATGGGAATTCGTGTATGAGATCAACAACCCTCGTTGATCTGGATCTGACGGTCACTATCCCTCTTGAGCTTAAGGGTGTTGAAAGACACTCAGTCTTAATCCCTTTGTTGTTCTATGAGATCCAATGGCCCATGGGATTTCAAAGCTTTACCCGAAATCTGACCGCTCACCATGCATCTCCTCCAATGGACGGTCTAGATCCGGGTTAGATCGACGACCCACAAGCCCCGTGATCTCTCTTAAACTAACGACTAGGATTAATTCGTGATTTCACAACTCGCGAGTTCTAAGAACTCCTTCCGTTGACTTCTTTCAGCGGTGATTCAATGAAATTCCTAACTCTCGCCACATGTCCTCTACAAATGGATAGTCTAGATCTGTCACGACCCGACGGTCGCAATTCGTTGTTGACAATTCCCCATCAAGAGTTTGGGGAAGCCTTCTCTTGTGATTTCCTGGTGTCGAAACTTCGACCAACAACCACGTGTCCCTCCGATGGACGACTGCGACCTTTAGCCACAATCAACAGTTGTGATCTTTTCGAGATGATCAATGGTCGCGACCAATCCTAGCTTTCTCCTTTTCAGGAATTTGGGAGAGTCTTCACTCCCGTTTCCCTGGTGCCAAATCCACGATGGATGTGGATCTTTGACACACGTCCTTTGGGATGGACGATCTTGATGCTTTCATGACTTTGATGAGTCCTCTCTCCTCTACATGCACCAGGTTAAACCTCATGTGCCTTTTCTGGATCCGACGACTATCGGTCCCCTATGCTCGATATGACGATTCAGATCTATTCTCCTGCGCACTCTTCTCCAACTGTCTAGACGTAGGCTCCAACGGTCCAGATTTTCCCCTGCGAATCGACGATTTGTTTTTCAGGACTTTGGGGAAATCCTCACCTCTTTTTTCCTAAATTGAACCAACAATTTAGATATGATGTTGATCACGATCTCTATCACTCCTGAGCTTTCATATGCTCTGAAACCTCCAAAGGGTTTCTCGACCTCTGCACTCCATGCAGGGCTCTTGCACACAACGATGTGATCCTTCCTGAGCTTGTCTAGGACTTAGGGAGTTCTGGGTTCGGTATGCCTCGCAGAGAGCCTGTGCTGATCTGCACTACTTCTCTTGAGCTTAAAAAACTTCTTCCTCCAAGGACTCTAAACAATTAGGAGGGTTGGCATGCATACATGAAACTGTGTCCAGGGTCGACGAACACACAGTTCATGACTCTGGCTTATGCCTCCACAGGACACAAGCATTTACGAGTATAAAATCATCTCCTAACCATATAATTTCTTACTAGCCTAGTTATACAATCAAGCAAAAATAAGGGGGATATAGTATATCCATTAAGAAATATGTAAAATTCCTGAAACATACACAGTATAACCAATTCATACACAGTTACGGCTAAATTACACAAGGTAGGCAATCGCTTATCTATTACAGGTTGCTTCCAACCAACTGACTGTGGGTGTTCATCCTTCCACCCGACCATAGGCTCAGAGGCATTCATTCTTAGCACTCTGGCCACCCCCGTGCCAAGCCATGATATCACCAGGGAGTTCTCACAGTTCTCAAGAGTTATGTCTCTGTCCCAGCTTCTGCTCGAGTCCTCTTCTCTGCAACTTAGAGCTTTCTCTTTCAGTTATGGCCTCGACGAGGTTTCTCAAATGCTCTTCCACATCAAGCTCTCAACCTTCCATTCGTGATTCTGCTAGAGCATCTCCCTTACGAGCTTACGCTCTTCCGTCCCGTGTCTCCTCTCCCTTTTTTATCCCCCTTAGCCTGGAAGGTTTTTGCCGACCTATCCTATTCCTTCTGTCAGAAGAAAACTCAGGTCTGCAGGTCACTGCGGTACTTCGGGCTGACAACCCATGTTTCCATTTATGGGGGTGGTTGATTGTTCAACCACTAGTCCTTTCTTCATTAACTAATTTCTTTCCTTGGGATTCGAAGGAGGTTTGTCATCCTTATCAAGGGAGATTTGGGGTTATTTGATATATGAACCCTCTTGTATAGTTTTCACATTCTTCCTCTAGTGATATCATGGACAGTACTTTCAAGGCTTCACCCCCACAGTCAGTTATTGGAAACTCAAACAATAATACATTTACATTGTCCTCATGCATTAGCATGGTAATTCCTATTTTATGATTAATTACAAATTAGGGGAAACAGGGTGTTACAGGGGTGCGCAAACTATTTTTGAAGGTGGCTTCATTCCTTGCTAACCACACTTCCCTAACAAATGTATTTTGGAATGGCGTACCAGATTTTGGCCCAAGTGGATTTACTCTTCAATGCATGGGGACATCGCCCTTCCCATGAGGCTAGTAAGTTGATAACTATGAGCTGCGAAGGGGTTTGGGCATTGAGCTCATGCATAGCCTGCGTCCAGACTTCTTGAGTGCAAGGGCAATCAATGAATAAATGATCAATCATTTCCTGAGCCATGTTGCAGAGAGGGCATTTGTGGCACCTTAAAATGCCTCTTTTAGCTAAGTTTTCTCCTATCAGGACTCTTCTGTGCATGAGGACCCAACAAAAGAAGTTGATCTTTGGGAGACCAAAGGGATCCCAGACGAAATGCCACAACGAGGGAGAGTGGATCTGCTGGTGCTGGGATTGAAGGGTTGTGAAGACATATGACGTTGTGTACACCCCAGTCTTCCCCCATCCCCATTTGTCACTTAATCGCAGGTGGACTGGAGCCGAACCAGAGAACGCCGCATGTAGTGAGTTGAGCTGAGCGTGCAACCTACCTGGAGGGTACGGGATAGCCCAGGTGAGCCAGTTCCCATCTGCGTCCCACGAGGAGATGTCAACCAACATTTGAATATCCTGTTGAATAAGCCAGACACGCAAATCTGCGAAGTCTAGGATGGATTTGAGGGGCTGGAGGCCCATAATTTTATCTTCTCACAGCTGGATTCACTTCCCGTTTCCAAGGATTCTGTACAGGTTCCCTTTAAATAAATCCCAAGCTCGACTGCAAAGCTTCCATAGGGTGGTGCCTTTTCCAGAAGCTCCGTCGTCCATGGCGTTCGTTGATATCTCTTGCAAATATTTTTTGATGAGGATCTGACTTACCAGGTGATGTTGGTTTGAGAATATTTTCCATAAGATATTTCCTCCCATCGCCAGATTGGCCAGCCCAGGGTCTCTTACCTGAAGACGACCTTCTTGAGAAGGCCTTTTTACTATGTCCCAGCTTACCAAATTAATTTTTTTTTTGATTTCCCTTTCCTCCTTTCCACATAAAATTCTGTATTAGTTTGGAGAGATGCTCAGTGATCATTTTTGGGGCCAAGAGAAATACAATTTGGTAAATCGAAAGGGAGGAGAGAACATATTTTACGAGTATGAGCTTCCCTGCTGTGGTTAGCCACTAACCGCCCCAAGAATGAACTTTTTCCTTGATTTTGTTGATGATTTGCAGCCATTGGGGAGCCTTGGTGATTCCCATGGTTAAAGGCAGTCCTAAGTATTTGATTTTATCCCAAGAGGTGAAGCCCATGAACCCAAGGGATTGAGTAATTCAGAGTATGGATTGTTGATCTACTCCCCAACCATACATTGGACTTTTCCTCCTATTGACCAAAGCTCTGTAAACTCTGCATAAAATATGAAGAACTTCATTGAAATCCCTTTCTATATTAAGGGAAGCACCTCCCATAAGCAGCGAATCATCGGATAACAGGGCATGGTTGATTGGTTGAGTTCCTCTCATCGCCTTGATGACTGGAAGTGTTCCAATTGTCTAGTCTGTTGTTAGCTTTCAGCTTAGAGAATTTGCCATCAAAATGTACAATAAGGGGGACAGAGGGTAGCCTTTCCTTATGCCCCTTGATGCTTTGAAATAGATTGTTGGCCTGCCATTTATTAAGGGGGAAATCCATAGCTCTCATATGCATGATTTAATCAGGGAGATAAAAACAGGGATAAAGCCAATAGAAGAAAGGACTTGGAGGAGGAAAGAGTGTCTTACACGATCAAAGTTGTTCACCATATCCAATTTGATGAGCATCCCTTACTCTTGGCATTGGTGGTTGGAATGAATGGTTTCTTGCACGAGGATCACATTGTCCAAAATATGCCTGCCTTTAACAAACCCTCCTTGACTGGGAGAAATGAGCTTTTCTAGAAGTGGCTTGATTTTGTTCGCAAGGAGTTTGGAGAGAATTTTGTAAGAAGCATTGCATAGCGAGATTGGCCTAAAGTGATCAAAGGACATCGAATTCGCTTCTTTAGGTATTAGATCTAGGAAGTTGGAGTTTGCGCATCCTCCCACTTTGGCTTTCTGGAGAAATTTTTTTATCATTCAAAACAAATCAGCCTTGATGATATCCCAACATATTCTATAGAAGTGGATGGAGAATTCGTCAGGCCCTGGAGATTTTTCTGGCTCCATCATCCAAATGAAATTGTTGATTTTATCTTCAGAGAAGGGCTTCAAGAGACTTGTGTTATCCTCCTCATTTACACTTCTTGGAACGTGAGAGAGGAAGGTTGAGTTTTCCTCCTCATATTCCACTCCTTCTTCTTTATACAATTGCTGAAAATGTGAGGTTGCAACGTCTTTTAACTGAGTTATTCCTTTGTGGATAGTCCCATCAATGGAGGTAATTTTTGCACTGTGATTTCTAGAGAGGCGAGCTCAAATTTTCTTATGGAAGAAGGCATAATTTTTGTTACCATCCTCAATCCAAAGATTACGATATTTGAGTCTCAAGGACTCTTCCTCCATTCTAAATAAGCGGAGAGTGCTGAGATGGGCTTCTTGCTCTTTTTGAATTTCAAAATGGGATATATCTTTGAGCTCCAAGTCCAATTGCAGATCAAGCAACTGATTGATGTTTTGGTTTCTAAGGCTAGTGGGGGAGTCTGATGGTTTTTTTATCCAATCTTTTAGGGTTGTTTTGGTTGCCTTTAATTTATGTTCCCACACATAGTTGGGCGATCCAATGAGTGGAATTGACCAAGCCTTCAAGATTGTATTGGTAAAGCCTTCCCTTTCTGTCGAGAGGGGGTTGAACTAGAAGGGAATAGGCCGCAATTTTTCCTCTTCTTCAAACAATAGGAGAGTGGGCTTATGGTCTAAAGTCAACTTTGGCAATATTTTTGTTGTGATAATATTATTTTCGGAAAGGAAGGTGTTCTCGAGTAAAAATCTGTCTAGATGGGCTGAAATGTGCTCCGTCCCACCTCTATTACTTGTCCAAGTGTAGAGACCTATCTTTGGATTAAATTCCATCAAGTCCCATTGTTGAATTATGTCTTCCACAAAGGGGAGGAATTGGTCCCTATTATTGTTCCCTCCTCTTTTTTCCTTTATCTCAAAAACTAGATTGAAATCTCCTGCTAGAATTATGTTCCTGGGAGAGTGAGCCTCTAGGAATTCAAGGAGGGTTTGCCAACAATCTTTCTTTTCTGTATAGAGGACTGGGAAATAAAGATTAAAGAGGGTGATAATGATCTTACTTGTGAGATGTTTGAGTTCAGTGTAGATCCAATGTTTTGTTTCGAAGGAGTTTTCCAGGTGGAATTTATCTTCCTCCCAGAGAGTGGCAAGCTCACCACAAGTGCCCCTTGTGCTTACTGCTTTTTCGGCTTTTGTTTTCCATTTCAATTTGTTGATATCGAGAAGGGCATCCCCTTCTATTTTTGTCTCTTGGAGCATGAGGATCTCAAGAGATTATGTTTTCAGAAGGTTCTTCACCGATTCATCTTTTAAGGGGTTCCCCAAGCCTCTTCAGTTCCAAGAGACCAATTGCATTATTACTAGTAGAGGGGGGGACAGGCCCTCCCTTGGGGGGGATGGCTCTATTATTTCTTCTAATAGACATGTCAATCATGGATTGTTTGCCTTGCATTTTTTGTCTCTCAGCCTCTGCTTCCCTTGCCTCTCTGTGAGTTTTCTTCCCAACTCTTCTCAATGAACTCTTGAATGTTTCATCATCTGAGGATACGTAGATCTATGGGGTCTTCTTCCTTGTCATATATGCGTATGTTGGAGGGTTGGAGGCTCCTCTTGGTGATCTGGCTTGTAGATGGGTTATTTTGTCTGGATTTTTATCTTCTATGGTAGAGCTGGGTTGTTGTTCGGCCTCTTCACCTGCTGGGACTAGGGTTGGTTCTTTTGGGGTGCTGAGAATTTCAAAGGGATTGTTGTCTGGATCTACTCTTGAGGGGTTGAGCTCCCCTCCATTTGAATCTGAGTCGGGGGGATTTCTCCGCTCCCCGAGAGCGCTCCTTTCCCTCTTGTTCTGGTATTCTGTTTAGCTGGCATTGCTTTCTGGATTTGAGTCCATTGTTCTCCCTTCGAGTTCTCAGCCTCCTCCTCTTCTTTATTTTTGCAATGCTTGGCGAAATGCCCATAGTTATGTTAGTGGCAGCATTTAAAGGAGAGTTGCTCGTCGTCAAGCACTTGAATGTAATACCAGTGAGACACCATGAGTTTTATAGCTTTAGGGAGGCCTTCCTCCAGATCGAATTTGACACAAATTCTCGCACAGGAATATTGGTCCCTTCTTTCGGCACGATCTATATATTTCCCAAGCTTATTGCCTATGAATTCTAGGGATTTAGGATTCCAACAGTGTAGAGGTAAGTGTGGCAGGCGTACCCAAACAGGAATGACCGAGGGGACGTCCTGAGACAGATCGAAGTCCGGGGTCCACTGGTTCAAGTACAGTCCCCAAGGGCCCATGTGATATGACCCATTTCTGAAAATAAGGTTCCTATCCTCAACCGAGTCAAAGACAAAAACGAAGAAGCCCTTTCCTACAAAGTGGCTTTTGATTCCTTCTTTAGTCAGGGATTCATAGTTCCTTTGAACCCAGGCTTCAATGTATTTGGGAGAGGGCCAAAGATCGATGAAATACCCTATAAGACCATGTTCAACAAGGTTCATGTCCGATCTGTAGGGGTTTTCGATCGATAGGGCTACCGTGGGGATTTCCAGTCTTTTTATGAATTTCTGTTGAAGATCGGATGTTGGGCATTTGTTGCAAGAAGAAACAATTTTACTAAAGGCCAACAGCTTGGGGGGAAGTGGAGGGACGGCCTCAGGGCCCGCTCCTAGGGCCATGTCACAAGGGTGGCTCGTAGCAGGGCTCAGATCTCAAGCGAAACACAGGCTCACGCATTCTAGACAACATATAGATGAATATTATTAGCAATTTTTTTTAGTATAATAAATTATTTTTAACACTAAATAACAAGCTACAATAAATTATTTAGACACTTATAGAGTAAACTTCTAATGTCAATTGCATACACATTATGTTCACTAAGTATACATAATAAAGTCTTGCACTATGAAATAATGAAAGCTTGAATGCTAACACATTCTATTTATTGAGATAATGGAAGCTTGAATGCTAACACATTATATTTATTCATTGATAATTAAAGTTGAAAAAGGCCCCAAGAATAACTTTAAATACTAATTTGAATATCCATCGATTTAATAAATAAAAAAGTGTTCATTATAAAAAAAGAAATTATATACCATTTGTTATTCATTAATATGGTTAATAATACAAATTTTTATTATAATATGTATTTATAAATTCAATAATAATTTGTGGTTAAATCATATTGTTATATGCATAATCCATGGTCATTAGTGATTTTGGTGGGAGTGGGCATGGTGAAATATGATACCATGAATATAAGGTGGGATAAAACAAAATTAAAATATTAAAATAAATTCTAAATATTTTAAATAATAACAAAACATGTAATACATGGGTGGCAGGTGCGGGGGGAATCATTTTTTATTTTGATGGAAAAAAGATTGTGGACTACTCCTTGGGACTAGGAAGACCACTAATAATAAAGCAGAAAGTCTTGCAGTCTACATGGGGCCCCAAATCACACACTCAAGAAACATCCACAACCTTACCATTCTTGGAGACTCTAAACTAATAATAAAGGATCTCCTCGGCCAAACAATTTATGCCATCCAAATTCCCAGCGACCTTCATTCCCGAACTAAAACCTTGAAATGACAATTCACCAAGATCCACTTCTTCCACATCCTTTGCTCTCAGAATCATGAAGTTGATCGCTTAGCTAAATCAACAAAGACTCTGGAACAGAGCCAACTCTTCATTAACTCAAGTAGTAATAGTAAAAAATTCAGGGAGAATAACTCCAAGGTGGTCTAAAATACTTTGACTACATTGCTTGCTTTTGAAGTTTGTGCTTCACAATATCAAATTCATTATTTAATTCAATGAATTTGTGGGTTCTCTAAGCTCTCAAATTCATTATTTAATTCAATGAATTTGTGGGTTCTCTAAGCTCTCAAATGCCAACCTTATTCATATAATCAGATGATGCTAAATCGTGCGAGCATCTGACCACGCGTTTAACTCTGACAATTTTGAAAAATGGATAAATATTGGATGCTATGTTGAGGTTCAAAAGTATATGCATTTGAGACCTGCACAGAATTTGAAAGCGTGCCATGTTAACCCTCGACTCTATTAAAAGCCTTAAGATTCTAAGGTGGATTTATGCTACATATATGTACATAGATGAACATAAAAGCATATCCTAAATGGGAATCCTTAACTAAATTGTAGGTTTGGATCATTAGAGGGATCAACAAAAGCAAGAAGGTGGGGAATCTTTAACACGATTGTAGGTTTGGGTCATTAGAGGGATCAACAAAAGAAAGATGGTGAAGGTTGATTGTAGATTTGGGTCATGAGAGGGATCAAAAAAAGAAAGAAGGTGAAGGTGAAGGTGAAGGTGGAGAGAGAGAGGGAGAAGAAAGCGCTAAAAATTATAAATAGTAAAATCTTCAATCAGATGTTGAAGAGGATAAAAAAAGAATCAATTGGGTCATCAGAGGGATCGACAAAAACAAGAAGGTGAAGGTAGATTGTCGATTTGGCTTATCAGAGAGATCAACAAAAGTAAGAAAATGAACCTGGAAAGGGAAAAGAAAGCTTTAAAGCCCTAAATAGTAAAATCTTAAATCAAAAGTTGAAGGGGAAGATAAAAGCATCAAGATGTTATTGTTAATCACAAAGAGAGATCTAGTAATGTGGAGACGAAGATAAAGTTTGATGAGTTCAATTTTGATAATTAATAATATTTATAGGAAATTTACAAACTTAAACAATGAAACAAGAGAGTGTGATTACAAGAGATAGTGAAGGCATTCATGTGACTAGTGAGAGAGAGAATTCCATTTTCATATGAGAGTTGAAATTTTTGTAACAATAAGTAGCATGTGTATGAGTGTGATGGTATGTAGTGGCCAAGAGTTATGTTTGATAAATGAAAATGGTTGTGTGACATGGAATGTGTATGTTTGAATTTGATGAGAATAACAATTAATAATGGGTAATTTTTTTTATAGCTTGAGAGGGTGATCTGAATATTAGTGGCCATCCACCTCTTCCCACTAATCAACATAGTCATTAACTGGTTTTTACAATTGGTGGTTTATGAGCCCATGGTTTTTATAACTCATGGTATTTGTAAAGTGGGATAAAATAAAACAAATAACAAAATAGTGAAAATATATTACTCTTAAGTGAAAAGGAACCCATAAGTAATATATATATGGGCCATCTCATTTGTAAAAGATCATCTCATTATTCCTTCATGATGTAGACATAAAATATTTATTTTCAGGGCATTGTAAACTTAATAAGAGCACAATTCAGGCCTGCAAACCTTTTGTCCATTCACCTCCAATGGTTAAGGTTTTGGACCTTTAGAGTTATTTCTTATATTTAAAGGTCACATTTTTTACCTCTTGTAATATTTTATATATGGATGAAATGTAGCCAACATATCTCCCTTTCATAAATAATCTACCACCATTATAAGCTAGTGTTCTACAATATTCTACTATTTAATAAAGAGTTGGGTTCTTACTATATTATTGTGCTCTTTGTTATATTTTTGTGTATATGTGCCACATTTCCTTGATTTCCTTTCTTTTTGTTCCTTACACGGTATGGATCTGTGGTATCATAGAAATTCTCTCCTTCTTGTTTCTCGGTGCATGTCCCCAACCAAGTCAAGGTATAGAGAGGTGGGTCTCAAGATAGTTTCGCTTAGGGATGATCACTCTCGCCATTCCAAGCGACCTCCCATGGTAGAAAAAAAGAGAGATGATGAAGTAGGAGATCATTTCAAGATGTTGCTCAATGAATCCCTTGTACAAAAGAAGAACAAGATGATGGAAAACTTCACTCATATCCTTCGACGACTATCAATGGTGGTCAAGGAATCTTCAACAAGCAACCTTTCTGGAGGTGCAACACCCTTCAAGATACAAGTTAGTTTTGATATCCCCTTATTTGAAGGCCATAAAGATGTATATACTCTAGAGAAATGGTTGAATATACTAGAAGGTTATTACTACGTCCAAAAAAATTCCAACGGTGAAAAGATTACCTTTGCTCTCCTTAAATCCCTTCCCTGTGTCAAAGTTTGGTGGGAAGGTTACTGGGAGAGACACACTGCAGATGAATCTACACCATTAAGGAAGGAACCCACCTGGGAGGCCTTTGTGGATGTCCTCAAACAAGATTTCTACCCCGTTGGAAGTTATGATGACCAATACATGAGATGGACGACTTTGCGTGAGGAGGGAGACCAGACAATGCTAGAGTATACAACCATCTTCTATACCATGTGCTCAAAGTTGGGTATTTAATATTCTAATAGACACCCGGTTCTGAAGTACCCCAATGGCCTACATATGTACATCCAAACAGAGATGGATTTCTTGGACATGTCTGTTGAGTCCATTTTTGTGCTTCCATAAACCATACTTTTGCCTCTTTATTTGTCCATTTTTCCTTCATTTCATTCCACATTTTCCATGAAACAGCCTATCCAAGGTATATTTGTCATTCTTTAGCTTTAGAATTGAATTTTCTAAACTTTAGCATTAAAATTGGAAATTTACCAGAAATTACAGGATTTGACCAAATCCCGTAAAAGCTCTGTGGTTTGTATACTTGCAGGAAACCTGGGTAGAATCTAACACTTGGGTTGTGTTCCCAGATGTACAAGGATGGAGAATGAGCTATCAGATTCAAAATCCGAGACTGCTAGATGTCCGGTCAATGTTGGTCAAACAGGGCCACTTCAGCAGAAATTGCCCTGTTTCAGCCTTAAATCTTGGACAATTTTTTATTTCGTGGGATTTTGACCACATATTGAGGATCTAAAGGAGTCATTAGACCCTCCTAGGATATTGTGGACCTACTTATGATATTTAGGAGACATTTTAGCATTTGTGGTTTTTAGACTCATGTATAAATACTCTTAAGCTTAAACTAGTAAGACACCTTTGGATGAATGAAGAAACTTGAGAATTTGCACTCTTGAAGATCAGCTCTGTGTTCTGTTCATGTTAATTCTTATGGTGATTTAAATGCTACTGGAGTCCTTTCTTAGCTGAAGTTAACCAAAGTGTACCAGGGAAGCATTGGAGGGCCCCCATTGCCAACTAGTACACTCTTTCCTTGTGTTATTTTCCAAGTACATGTTTTAGATCTTGTTTGCTATAGATGAATTTTATCTTGTTGTAGGTAAATGAATTTCATAGTTCAGTTACATGCTTAATGTTTTCAAGCCTTACTCATAATTGTGAATGGATTCTTGAATGAGAACTCAATGTGCAGTTAGACTTCAAGCATTAAGATAGTTTTGAATGCTTTTGAGTTATTCTATGCTTTCAAGTATTTTGGTTTGATTTGATGTTAATGAATGAATGAAAGAAGACAGTGAATGCATCTCTTGAATAAGAGTTTTGTTCTTCCAACATTTGATAGATCTTTCTCTTGAATGCTTACTGTTTTCACTCTTTAGAAAAACAAGTGTTGATTACTGTTATGAGATCTATGAAGATGACTTCTGAATAGAAGCTTAGCATCTCTTTCACATTCAGCCTTAGAGTAGATTTCTGGCTTATCCCCATTAAAGATAAAAACTATCTCTAAATCCATATACTTTGGACGTGCCTCTAAGTTTTACAAACACCGGATTGACAATCATTTATACTCTAATTTACTTGGGTAGATTGGAGCTCAACAATGTCCTCACTAGAAGTCGCTTATTGTTATCCTATCAAAATCGAGCAGAAATTCAAGCAGAGGAATAAGTGAGAGTTTGGGTCTAAAAATATGCCACAACAAAAACATGGTAAAGGCGGTCCTAACTCACAAAACAAAGGACAAAGAAATGAGATCTAACCTCAAGAAAACTACTCCAATCAAAAGGCAAAGAAGGGTGATGGGAAGTCAAAGAAGGACACGAGAAAGTGGTGTGAGTTCCACAAAATCTCTTGGCACAACATCGATGAATGTTGCTCAAAACAATCATTGTTGGCCGAGTTCAAAGAAAAAGAGTTAGACCGTGGTTCAGACTCTAATTCAGAGCAAAAATAAAGGGAAACAAATCATTGATGCAAAACCCACTACTACCATTGCGACCACAAAAATCCAACCAGAAGAACCAAAGAAGCCTAAGAAGGGGGAGTGCCTCTTCCACTCACAGATGTGGGTTAAGGGGACCCCACTGCATTTCATTGTTGACAATGAGAGTAAGAAGAACCTGATCTCAGCATAGGTCATCAAAATAATGAAGTGGTTGAAAATTCCACACCATAATCGTACACCATCGGATGGTTGATCCATGGAAGATACATATGCGTCAGCCAACAATGCCACCTACCCTACGACATCAATCCCTTCAAATACCAGGTGTTGTGTGATGCTACCCCACTTGAAGTCTATGATTTTCTTTTAGGAAAACCATATATGTGGATATGTCATGTTGTTTATGAGTCTCGTCCCCATAGTTTCATTGTTACTCTGGGGGTCAACTCTACAGGGTACTAAATATAGTTCCAACTACTTCCATTTCATTGGTATTGGAAAAATAGTTCTACAAATTACTCTCTTAGAACAAATTTTTTTTCCTCTTCATGATTTGGTTAGAAGGTGAATGGAAGGTCACTGCAACCATCATAGTAGGTTGACAAGATTGTAGAGGAGAATAAAGATATTTTTTCTTCACCTACAAGGGTGCGTCTGCATTATGAATTCAATCATTCCATTGACTTGGTACCCAGTTCTCCCTTACCCAATGTTCCAATATACAAATTCTCCTTTCTGGAGAATGAGGAAATAAAGTGTCAAATTCATGAGCTCATCCAAAAAATCCACATTCCACCAAGCTCCTCACCTTATGGGAGCCCAATTGTCTTGGTGAGAATAAGGTTCCATATGTTCAACATAGCTATAATAGATCCCTTCACAACTCTATTGGTCACAACCCCTTTCAATTGTGCTTTGGGTTTCAACCATTAGCCCTCATTGATGTAGCTCTTACTATTGTATCTTCACTGACAGAGTCCTACCACACTTGGATCAAGGTAGATCAAGTAGTTAATTTTTTTAAATGAACCAAGCACCTCGAACAATAGGTTCATGACATCCTTCAAAAGGCTAATGCCAAGTACAAGCAATGACACGACCAACATTGATTTACACACAAGTTTTAGGTTGGTGATAACGTTTGGTTGCACTTACAAAAAGAACACCTCACAGACCCCCACAGGAAGCTAAGACCACTCTGATATGGGCCTTACACCATCACAAAGGTTTTGGGTGAAAATTCTTTTGAATTGAGTATTCCTCCTTTTTTTAGCTTGCACCCAATATTTAATGTCAATTTGCTTCGACCATATTACTCACCTCTATTGGACACCTCATAGGTGGTTGAGCATTTGGATCCTACCAAAATCAATCTTTACTACACTGATAAAGCTCAGTGGATTGGATCATGGAGACCAAATGGAATCCACCCTCCAAAAGAAAATACAACTTTATCAGGTTGTCAAAGTAGGACAACTTCAACAAGGCAAGTGGCTCACCAAAATTCAAATTCAACAAAAGTTTCCCCATCTCCTATAGGAAATTGAAAAAATGGGGACCATTCCTTCATAAGGGGGGAGGACTGATCCAAGTGGATATCGGTGGTCATCCACCTCTTCCACTAAATCAACATTGTCATTAATGGGTTTTTACCATTGGTAGTTTATGAGCCTGTGGTTTTGGTAAACCATGGTATACACCCATGGTATTTTCAAGGTGGAGAAAAATAAAACAAATAATAACAATTAAGTGGTGAAAATATATTTGCACGGTCGTTAATTGGTTTTTTCCATTGGTGGTTTATGAGTTCATGGCTTTTGTAACCCATGGTATTCACCAAAGGTATTTGTAAGGTAGGATGCAATAAAACCAATAATAAAATAGTAAAAAGACATGACTCTTAAGTGAAAAGAACACATAAGTAATATATATATATATATATATATATATAGACCCTCTCATTTGTAAAAGATCATCTCATTATTCCTTCATGATGTAGACATAAAATATTTATTTTCAAAGCATTGTGAACATAATAAGAGTGCCCACTTAAGGCCCGTAGACCTTTTGGAACTTTGCCTCTCACAATTATGGTTTTGGACCTTAAGAGTTATTTCTTATGTTTAAAGGCCTCCCTTTCAACCTTTTGTAATAGCTTCTTGACAGATGAGCATAGTCGACATCTCTCCCTTTTACAGATAATATACCACTATTCTAAGCTAGTGTTTGTTCTACAATATTTTGTTATTTAATAAAGAGTTGGGTTCTTATGATATTATTGTGCCATCTATTATATTTCTGCGTATATGTGCCACGTTTCCTTTCCTACATTTTTTTTCGTTCCTTACGTAGATTGGATCAGAAGGTGTTCCAAAATAATTGTTTGAGTTCATTAATGTGATTTTGTTTGGTTATAGAAATGGCTATGATATGCACGTTGGTCTTGTTTTAGGAAAAGAAGAAGACATATGCTATATTTATTATTTATTTGTGATAACTCCATGAGATTGTATTTGCTTCCATATGTTATAGTTGCGTGTCTTGAGATTACGTAGATCAACTCTACATTATATGGTATCAAAGCCAGGTTTGATAACCCACATATGGATGACAACTTCAACAAAGGGTGATATCGCTCTATAGACTTATCAGGAAGAAGGAAGATAGACAACTCCAACAATTGTAATTGTTCGGTAGAGTTGTCAAGTAGTAAGCTACAAATCTATTAGTATAATTGGGTAGATGTTGTAGAGGGTCTGCAGAAGAGAGTCTTCAACCATGAAGAATACACAGTGCAACGAATAGAAATATTTACAAATAAAGAAGAAGGAAATAAAAGAAGAGATAAACCATGAAATGTAATCTTTTGTATTGATCCAGATTATTTTTGACCCGAAATGAGAGTAGATATATAATAAAGAAATGTATAGAGATATATGAGATATCCAATATTATGACAGAAATGTATCAGAGATGCAACCATAAACACAGATATACAGTAATACACATTTTTCTATTGATGATCGAAAATGTACAAAGACTATAAAATACAGAGTGAAAGACTCACTAGAATGGTGGCAACTTATCTCTAAGAAGAGGTGTGACGGCTACTCGCATCTGTGAGAAGATGATTTTACAATGAGTCTCCAAAGGCCTTTTTTATCATAAATAGAATCTAAAATCCTAACCTCGGAAGATGAAAATCCAACAGTTTTGTGGACCCCATTTTGGGTAGTTTGGTGTATCAACTTCTCGGGGGCGTAACTTTGGCATACGATCTCTGTTTGGGGTGCATGATATCTTGTTGGAAATGTATCATCGATGAGATTCATTTATGGGGCTCAATGAGAGCCTTCGGCTGTCATTGAAAATCTATATCCCAAAAAACCTTCATTTAGGCCCTCAAAATGGCCTCGTAAGTTAAAAATTGCTAAAAATAGTAAATTGTCAAAATTGCGAGAAGAGTGTTTTGAGCCAGATGGAAAAGGTGGGTGGCCACTGATATCCATCTGGATCATGTATGAAGAAGACAATTTTGATCCAGTTAAAAAACATTGAATAGACACTAATATGAATACAATGTCAATAGATGAGAAGCATGTTACATAGGGGCCATTGTTTAAAAGCTCTAACATATGAGAAGAACATTGGGTTGAGTTATGTAGGAATAACTCCAACAAGAGAGAGATTATTGGGTAGCATTGCACTTGAAGTAGCTCCAACAAGATGTACCTTGTTAGAGTTTTCAATGTGATGGAGTTTACAAGAGAGAGAGAGAGAGAGAGAGTACTTATGAAGAAGAGGAAAGAAAACAACAAATAGGAAAAGTTGAAGTAATTGTAGTGGATGGAAAATGTTCACAAATTTTGAAGGTGGTGTGTAGCCATGGAATGTATATGTGCTTTTAGATTAACTGAATGATTTTGATGCAGGGGCATCATCAATGAAACAAATCCAACCCAATGAGAACAAATACCAATCAAGATATATGGATGTTGGCCCCTTCATTTGAAAATCATGCGTAAGAGTAAGGTGTTGCAGAGAAACATAGTTGAATCAAGTAAGAGCTACCAGAGGATGATTTGATTGGATACAGTGCTCTGAATTGACATATCTGAAGTTGGACCATGCCTTCATCCCCCTTGTGACTCTAGCAACGAAATCATAAGCATATGTTGCTTCCTTTGGGGTGTCGAAGGCTCCAAGCCACCGACGTTCTTTTTTTTTTGAGTCACAAATTGGTGCAATCAAACAACCCCATGGACACCTACGGACACTTCTATATATACCAGCCTCCTTCCCATGCTTGAATTGTTTCTCTAAAATCTTTCTAGGGCTCACACTTCCATTCTTATGCAACTCTGACCGATGTTGCTGCAACTTCAATGTGTTTCATCCTTCCAATAAGGTGAAGGAAACATTCCTACATGGGGATCTGGAAGAAGAAATCTATATGAAGCAGTCAGAAGGCTTTGTTGTGAAGGGAAATAAGGAGTTGGTATGAAAGTTGAAAAAGTCCATGTATGGTTTAAAACAATCACCAAGGATGTGGTATCAAAAATTTGATACTTATATGCTAGGACTTGGCTTCACAAGAAGCAAAGAGGATCACTGTGTGTATTTTAAATTAATTGGTGATCATTTTGTTTATCTGGTCTTGTATGTGGATGACATATTGCTGATAGGAAACAACAAGGAGATTATCTAGGATGTGAAAACACAGTTGTCCTCTAAATTTGACATGAAGGATCTCGGTGCTTCAAATTTCATTTTGGGCATGGAAATTAAAAGAGATCGGAAAAAGAGGAAACTCTAGTTAAATCAGAGAAAATGTGTCGAGACAATATTAAATAGGTTTAATATGCAAGATTGTAAATCGGTCAAGGTCCCTATTCCTTTTGGTGTAAAGTTATATGCAGATCAGTGCCCCAAGAAACAAGAAGAGGAGGAGGACATGTCTCATGTTCCATATGCGAGTGCAGTTGGCAGTTTAATGTATGCAATGGTCTGTACTTGACCAGACATTTCACATGCAATGGGAGTTTTGAGTAGGTATATGTCAAAACCAAGGAAAGAGCATTGGACAACAATAAAAATGGTTTTCAGGTATTTGCTTGGCACTGCTAGATATGGATTGTTCTACGAAGGAAGACCAGGATTGGACAGAGTGTTGGACATACATGGCTTTGTGGATGCAGACTGGGTTGGAGATTTGGATCATAGGAGATATACAAGCGAGTATGTGTTTAACCTGTTTGGAGTAGCAATCAATTGGATGAGAAAAAGACAGGCCGTATTGACACTTTCAACTATAGAAGTTGAATACATGGAAGCCACTCATGAAAGTAAGGAAGAAGTATGGTTACAAAGATTGTGCTCAGGTATTGGGTTGGTACAACAAGCTGTAAGGATAGATTGTGACAGTTAGAGTGCAATTTTTTTGGTGAAGAACCCAACTTATCATTCAAAGACAAAGCATATTGATATTCAATATCACTTTGTGAGAGACATGGTTGAAGAAAAGAAAGTGTTGTTGATGAAGGTGGAAACTTTGAAGAATGTTGCAGATTCATTAACAAAATATGTGAGCACTGAGAAGTTCTCTTGGTGTAGAGGATCCATGGGCATTGATGCCTTGGATTGTTGACTATGTAACCCTGTAACCCCATGTATGCAAAGAAAACAACAAGTGGGAGAATGTTGGGTATGTGTTATATTCTTTGCATGACTAGCCATAGTGTCTGTTATGTTGTGTCGGGCGTGTAGGGAGGGTTTGAGGGCAGCGCCCCCGAGAAATGTTTTTGCCTCGGGAAACATGTCGCATTTTTCTTTGTTTTTCGTGTTGATTCGATTTTTTGTGTCCATTGTTCGATAGTTTTTCATTTTTGCCGATGGTTTTCTATTTTCGGTTAAGGAATTAGGGTTTTTAACTAATCTAGGTCATTGGGTTAGGGTTTTGGATGTTGTTGTCTCCTATATGTATATTTTATTATAAACAATGTATCACTATGCATGAATATATAATATGTTGATTTTCGCGGTTTGGGTTTCTAGGGGAAAATTCTTTGTGTCATGTGTGTGTATTTTCGATTGTATCTTTTATGTTCTTTTATTGAAAATTTGTTTGCAGTAAAATATTGAATAAGGTTAAAATCTACAAAATTAAGGAGGAAAATTTTGACTCGTAAAAGTAAAGAAAACAATATGATTCCCTTGAGGGACTATAATTCCTACCTTAAAAATATTTACCAATCCCCTAATTTCGTGGACAACATTCAAACCGTTTTTATAGAGGAAAAAGTTTTTTCAATAGAATATGTAGAGTTTGGGATTAAGCAACTCACAAAAGGGAAATCTAGGAACATCGAAGAATACCAAGAAGAAATCTTAAAAATTAGAGGTGACCTATCTTCATCCCTCACATCCACAAGCTCTTCAATTTAGTAGTCAAACATAGCTTCCCTAAACCCTAAACTCAAGGCCTCGTTGTGCCTATTTTTAAAAATGGGGATAAAAACAATCCCTCTAATCATAGGACCATTATGATTAGCCCCCTATTAGTCAAGTTATATGGAATTACTTTGGAAAACAAGATCAGTGTATGGCTAGAAAGACATGAAAAAAGAGTTAACTACTGGGTTGGATTTAGGAGTTATCATTCAATAGTGGAACACCTTGTTATGTTTAGGATCATTATAGAGGAGTGTCGCAATAACAAAACCAATCTCCTATGTTGTTGACTTTAGAAAAGTTATTGACACAATGCTTAGGACTAACCTTTGGAATATGTTAGAAGAGCTAAAAGTTCATTTTCAATTATTTATGCTCTAGTACAAGTATGACTGTTAACATTGACAAAATGAAGGTTGTGATAATTAAATCCAAAAAGATCACTTGTGCTAATTTTGTGTATGACAACAACAACTTGAAGGAAGTGACTTTATACAAATATATCAGAATTGATCTTCATCACAAGCTTAACTATAACTATAGCATTGAGAAAAAGATAAATAAAGGGTGGAAATATTATTACAAACTTGAGAACAATTGTAAATTTGTAGACCTTGGGCTATGGGAGAAGAATAAACTCATCTTTGAGACTCATCACTCCTATTATCTTATATGGTTGTGAAGTTTGGGGCTGCAGTATCTCTAGAGAATTATGGAGAAAGAGTAAATCCAAAAGTGTTTTATAACTTATCATTTCAAAATTAAAGGCAATACGCCCTATCATATCATCCTCATAGAAGTGAGTCTTTCCCCCATTGAGAGCATGACCATGATTAGGTACCTAATGAACAAGATGAAAAAACATGGAAGACAAAAGGCTTTCCAAGATTGCTCTGAACCCCAATCAAAAACACCTGTGATTCAAGAGGGAGTGGCATAAACATGTCATGTCTTGGCTAAATCATTAAGGAATAAAGGAAGAGGTCACTCTTCAGAATAACAATAGTATTAAAAATATCACTACATCTAAAATTAAGGAGAAATTGTGGTGCGATAGAAAATTAGATGATACAAGAAAATTAAGATACTATAAGGAGGTGATCAACCCTAATTTAGAAGATACAAAATATCTCTCTATTTTGACTAGGGTAAATAAGAAAATCAACATTGCTAAAATAAGAACAAACTCTCACATGCTCCATAGTGAAAAGGGGCATTGGACAATTCCCAAAACGTCTTGGGTCGAAAGAAATTATCATCTTTGTGACACTAAGAAGATAGAAGATGAAAAACACTTTCTTTTAGAAAGTAGTACGTACACTCACATTAGATCGCAATTTCAAAATATTTGTTACAATACCGACCTTCCTAACCTTTTAACTCATAAAAACTAAACTATGGTGATCTAGTAACCCTTAGCTTAAAGATTTTCGAGCACATAAATAAAATTATAAAGCAAACCAAGTAATTCCTTACCTTTCTTAGGATCTAATAAATTGATGTTGGTGGAAGTTAACTATCATCATCATAGCCCCCAGGATTCTGACAAGTGCCCTAATATAAAGTGTTATGTTTAAAAAGGTTCCGAGTTCAAATCCTCAAAAAACATGAAACAGAAACATTATACCCAAAAGGATAAAAGAGAAACAGTTTGATTGTATATTAATCCATGGAGAACACTACTCATTTTGTGCGTTGTTAAGTGGTACCTGTATCACTGAACGTGATGGAAATTTAATCTAACAAACGTTAGTCGAAACAGCGGCGCCGCCTTCTTCACATATCCCAATCATAGACAAATAACAGAAAAAAGAAAAGGCTCCAGAAAGATGGAGATATAAGTCAAAACGAGGAGCGTTCGCAAAGGAGGCGGCCACATAGAGCATACAAGAAATTGCTTTTGTAGAGCCCAATGAAGATTTCTGCGTAATGGAGGATTGTGTTTGTCCGGCAGCCTGGCAGTTCTGCAGATCTTTGTAAACAGCGGATCTTCTGTTATGAAGAAATAATATCCTTCATGAAACCAATAAAAAATTATAGGTGTACACCGTAGCTACACTATTACAACAATATGGTTGTTGTAAGCCATTATTATGTATTAATGGACTAAACGTAAGTAAACATTAATGTAACGGAACGGCCAAAACCTCATCACTATTTCCAAAACGGCCAAAACCTCGTCATTAATTCTTGGATGTCATAAACCTCGTCATTAATTCTTGGATGTCATGTGGTTGATAATAATAATAACTTAATTTTAAGATTAAGAACAAGTCAGGGACTAAATTGGTATATGAGATTCCCTTCAGGATTGATCATACCTTACAAGGTTAATGGATTTGTTTAATTAGCCTTGTTTATGGGACAAAAAATCCCTCCAAGATGTGTACATACCCTACATAGTTTGTATAATATGTAAAGTTGTTTTTTCTTATTTTAGATAAGAGGTTAAATTGTATAAATTGGAATAAGGGTAGTCTCTCATTTTATGTATGGGATTAAAACTATGGTAGTTTTAGTGATGACTACAAGGGATATCTCTTTTCTAGTAAATATATATAGGTTGAAACTACATTTTGGTTATGGAGTAAGACTTAAAACTGTTTTTGATAAGTTAAAAGTCTGTCTTTTTAGGAAGTAAGAAAATCAATTAATAACCCAAGACCTAAAGGTAGGTTAAAAGTCTGTCTTCTTCGGAAGTAAGAAAATCAATTAATAACCCAAAACCTAGAGGTATCTAGCAGCAACTGAAGCCTATAATTGGGTATTTCAATGATGGCAGCCCATGATGCATGTCCTCATTGATGGTTGACAACTTAGCTATGATAGGTTTTGCCACCTTCAATTGTTTTTAGTTTTTTGCAAAATTGATCCAAAACACCTAAACTTGTTTCACAAAGTAAACTTTGTTAAGTGAATCATTATAATTCACACTTGCACAAAGAGGAGCTCACGTGCACAAAGAGGAGCTCACGTGCACAAGGGAAAGAGCCCACTATACTGCAAATGGAAAACATGTGAAACTGGAAATGACAATCATTGACATATAATAATACCCATTATGTGTGCTGAATGAACAACCCACAAATATTTTAACAGTTAGGTTTTTTTTAAGCAACAAAGCTTCACTACATCTAACTTCATTCCTTCAGGCCAACGTTCATTCCAATATCATAGGGAATAGCACGGATGTAGTTGATGGGGTTACTTAAAGGGGTTTTGTGTTGAATTACAAGGCATGTTATATAGTAAGTGTTTGATGACATGATTGACAAACAAAATCAACCAGCTTTCAATCTTCACTGACTAACCAACACGAACAGAATAACAACACTAGAATAACCAACATGAACAAACTAACAACAATAATAGCAAATTGGGTAATTGAAGGAGCAAATGTTTGAACTGCGTTCAATTAAGAAGGGACAACATAATCTCTTTCTTGAGCAACAAAAAATGATAAATAAACAAGTTATGAAAATTGTAAAGTTCAATTTAGAAGCTACTGCCCATCCAACCCAGGTTTCCACTAAGGGCCTCGAGCATTTACGAGAATAAATCTAGATAAGCAAATAAGATTATTAAGCACTATCAACAAAAATAGAGTGTCAACACAAGATGGTCTTGGGCTGAGGTAGCGAGTGGCAACAACACTAAAACCCGACCAATAATTGATGTAGTAATCAATGCTAGATTTGAAGAACAAAAGTAGAGGGAGTTTAAGGCATTGAACCTTAGGGGCCTCGCTAAAGAAGAAAATGCTTCAATAGCATTGAAATTTTATGGTATAAAGGCAAAAAAAGGCTTGGTTTTTGTAGGACAACTCCGGGTCTTTTGGTTTAAAGAATCACAAAACAATGTCATTGCATTCAAGATGAAAAATAACCTCTTCATCCTTGCACAAAAACTCTTTAGATGAAGATATGGTCAAATTACCATATAATAAGTTCAAAAATGAAAGAGGCAAAATGGTAGAAGCTAGGAAACAAGGAAAATGGGTTGTGAAATGTAATGGGAAAAATATAATTAGAGCTACTGGGCACCTTTTTGGTAGACAAAACCATGGCCTACCTACAAAACTTGACATCAAAGGTCAATGCTTTATCCATAATTTATCTATAATTGTCCACCTCAATTTCCCTATGGAATTGTGGAGGATCTTTTTAGAGGGTTTACATGGTTCTCTATTTATAGGACAAAGCTTCATGGACATAAAGGCTCATGAGGTGTTGCATGCATTATGCAAGATGATTTGGCCTCCAAGGTACACATGGAATGATTAGATCTACATGCTAGGTTTCTTTGGCTATCAATAGATAGAGGACACTCATATGCCAAATTGTATATTGCAATTTGTTATTTTCCTCCATCTTATTCAACCCATGTAATAACAAGTGAGGGTGAATCCTCATTTATTGACCTATTCCTCGAGATCTCAAAATTTTCAGCTATGGGTAATGTTATTCTTTTAAATGACTTTCAATGCTTGTACCGGAAATATGCAATGCCATTTATATGAAATAGTCTTAGACCCACTTAGGGTACATGAGTTGGGAAGAGAGAAATTGAGCATTTACAAAGACTATTGAATTTGCAATCACACCCTATGGTAGACACCTTATACTTATTATCCTTATGCCGATGGAAAGAGTGTTGTGGGCTATGTTATGAGTAGTTTATCTACGATGAAAAAACTATCTGACCCATGTGTAGAACATCTTCCTCTCCTTGCAAATCATAACACTTGTGACATTCAAAATATGATCTTCCACTTATAGAATCCCCATCAATCCTAGCCTAAGTCAACCTATCTAATATACAATCATCCATTTTGATCACTCGTTTGATGAATAATACACGAACTTCCTCAAAACAATGCTCCTCTTAGTATATGATATCCATGATCTGATTGTTTGGTCCCTCTACTTTAGGCAATCCATTTTGTCTATTGCACTAAACACTTTATCCTATTTCATCCTTACTTATCACCCTCTTAGGATTGACCACTAGTTCCATAATGGTTATTATGATTGAGATTCCAAAATCATCCACAGTCTAACCGAACATGTTATGACACATAGATCCTTCTCTAAGTCAAAGCAATTGCAAAGAACCTATATGAGTATTCTTAAGAGAAAAAATAGGAACTACCTCTTGAACAAGTGCATGACTATACTTAACCAACTCCAGTTCACTCCCAAATTCTTTTGGAGGGTTTTCCTCCTTAAGAAATCAATGTGTGCAATATCTTATCTCTCCACTTGGTTTGACTATGCCTTCATCCTTTATAATGCTCCAAACCAACCAAGCATTCAAGTTAACCCAAAACCTACCCATTGTCGGTTCTTGTTTGATTCCATAATCCTTCATGCCATCCTTAAACTTCAAACTGAAAAATCCCAAGATATGGAAAATATAAAAGTTGATTTTTTTAAACAAATTCTAGATGTCCCAGCAATCCATATAGTATAGCTATTTAACTATATGGTGACCCATGTCTTTCCACCTTCCTAGACCTCCTATATCATTCATTCCATTTGTAAATCGAGAGACGAGAAATACCCTAGTGACTACCGCACTATCGTAGTTGGCCATTCCTTGTCTAAGATATTTGCCACAACCTTATATATCTACATATCCAGATAGGTAGAGACAAAGTGGCTAAGGGGCAAAGAATAAGAAAGGTTCAATATAAACCATTGTACCAATGATCGTATCTTCAATTTGACATCCATCATTGAGGATTCCAAGGAAAACAAGTGTAAAGTACAATGCTACGTTGTGGACTTATGCACGTCATTTGACATAGTTCCTCAACATTTGCTAGTTGAAAGGATTAAGGCCTTGGGTCTTCCACCCTTGGAGGTTTTGCTAGTGATGACTCTTTATGATAAAATTGCTAGCAAGGTATGAATGAAATCTTATGTGACAAATGATGTTCATAGTACCAGATGGGTTAAACAAGGTTTCTCACTCTCCCCCACATTTTTGGGGATCTACATTGATGAGTTAGAGGAAATCATAGAAAACACGTTGGGTGTTGTAGATGGATGCTTATTCTTTGGAGTCTCTATTGCCATTATTCCATTTGTAGATGACATTATCCTCATGTATCACTCAATGAAGGGTCACCAGAGACAATTGTACATCTTAGGTTCCTTTTGTGACACTCATAAGCTTGAGGTCAAACATCATGGGTTTTATAATCCCTAAAAAAGGAGTCTAACAAGGTTTTCTTAACTTACAAAGGTGAGAGGATTGAGGTTGTCTCTTCATATGTATATCTAGGGTTTCTCTTCTCTAGACCACAATTTAGTTTAACTCCAACAATAGAGGCTAGACTAAGGAGTCTGTAGTTATTGCCACCCTTTAAAGTCAATGTTTTCATCTTTAGTTTCAAGACATTTAGAAAAAGATCCACCTCTTTCACGTATTGGTCACACCTATCTTATTATATGGTTGTGAGGTTTGGGTACCATACCTTTGGAAAGTGGATTGAAACTAGTTAGAGAGAGTGCTTATCACAATGTTACCTAAACATCTTCATACCAAGAGGTCAGTCCCAGATGTCATCATCCTTGCAAAATTTGGAAAAGCACCACTCATCACAGCTGCAATGATCATCCATTTGGTGACAATGATATATAGACTCAAAAAGATGGGTAACTACCCGAGTGGTCATCTCATGTATCCATATATTTCTCTTAGTTCTTCTATGGAGTTAACATGGCATGGGGTTGATTCTTGTTGGTATGTAAGAGCCTCTTCTTTGTTTAAGTTCTTCATCCTTGATATTGAGACATCGCACCCACTTATATTTTCTTTGGATTGCCCCGATATTTAAAAAGGAAATATAAACAAATGCATTCATTTTGAGATACACATAACCTATCTCCAATCCACATGGTTTGAGCCTAGAGAGCCATTGTCTTCAAAGGTTCAACACTAAGTAGATTTATATCTCCATATCAATGATGGGTTCTTCCAATTCCTGAGATACACTAAACTCTAGTGGTCGTGTGGCCTCAAGGTTCCTCTTGCTTAGCCTATAGTTTGCTCCCACCATTTTTGCATCGAGATAGACCACCATATTCCTTGGGAATACTGTTTTTGCCAAATTTTCTCCTTAAAGCCTAAGATTGAGGATCACTTTATTTTCATATATCTTCTCTTTTATGAGATTAGAGGATGATATATTGTCTCTTTAGGGATTTACTTGGTTTTCTCCAAACTTTTATGGCTTATGATGACCAAATATGCTTAGCCCTCTTCCTTTGTGAGATGTTCGACCTTCAACATTAAATTTCGAGAAGCAAATCCCCTAGTGGAGAAACCAATAATGTCCTTCTCCTACGCTCTCCCATTAGTTGGAAAAGGTCCCACTACTAGCTTCCAAGCTTAGATGGTAAATCTCTAAAATGAAGTAAGCCCAATGAGTCTCTAAACCCCATGACTCTCACACACTTGGTTAGAAATGCCTCTCTAAGAAAATATGCTCCATCTAAATCGTCTTTCTCTTCATGAACCACCTCATTATTCTTTATCCTAGAATTAACTATTTTCAAATACTTTGTTCTTCTTCTTGAAAGTTTCTTTTGCTTATTTATATAAACTTTCTTACAATTTATTTGTACACTCTTATTTTTTTTAAATTATATTTCTTACACTTCCATACTTCAATTTAATATAAAATTTAATATAGTTTTATATAAAATTGTAAAGAATTTTGTACAATTTGATTCTATTCATAGTAAAACTTTCCCATCCCTAATATTTCTACATATTCCTTTCTAATCATAGTGAAAGTTTTTCATCCCTAATATTCTAGGGATATGGAAAAATGATCGTTTGTTACAAAATTAATGTACTCTCAATTTCATATTACAACGTTATTTGGAAATATTGTTTAAATGTTTGTATAGGAAGGTCGTTTTATATTTATCTATTGATTTACAAATATTAAACATTTTTGTCTGTATTCTGATGTCGTTCTTGTACTGCTCAGTTTTGATTTGATAATTACTGCGTGTGTTTCTTTTCATTTCATGGATTGACTGTCAGCTGCTCCTAGTTAACTCTATAAAGCCAGGCAAGTCAGTAAAGAAAAAGCCAAAGGCATGCTGTTGCAGACGCAGCTGGAGGTTCTGCTATTACCTACTGAGTGACGGCGAAACATGGCTGACAGCATGACAGAGGGAACCCAGCCCATATTACGATATTAGGATCTGGAACAGAATCGACCAAATAAAGCTAATGAGAAAAACCAGTTAAGGACAGGCCTTAATGCTACTAGATCTATGGGTATTAGCAGTACATGTAAACAATGCATATTGATGTTGAATTCTACAAAATGGACAAGCAGCAGACGACAATTATGACATGAGTATCATGTAAAGTAGATTGCTTTAAGCAGTTATAGTAGACTGCGCAGCAAGAAGCATCCCAATAAAAGAAGAAGATGAGGCACAATACAATACTGCTACTTCCTGTACTTCTGCCAACATGAAGAAGTGGCCACCATTAAAATTATTTTATCATCAAAATTCAAAAAGAAATTCAATCATTCTTACTTCCCTCTGCTTGCAGTCTTTCTTTTCTTCTTTCTCAATCAGTCTCTTTCTCTCAATCAATCTCTTTCGCCACTGTCATCCTTCACGCTCTTCCCTGGTCTGAACGGTCGGTCGGTCATTCAATGTCTAACACTAACAGTGTAAGAGAAAATTATCCAGCCAGCAAGCAAGCATGCACATCCTATGCTGGGCACTCTTTCCAACAAGATAGGGACTCTTGCCACACCATCTATCTGAAGTGCAGGCATGGAATGATTGAAAATTCCAGTGAGAGGGAATTATAGAGATGATTATTTCTCCTTTTATCCAGCTGAGCATGGCCATTATAAATAATTATCGTTATTGTCATTACAAAACTGTTTTTTTTTCTAATTCCCATTACACTCATATAAGGTTCTTCTCCCAATACTCATCACTGATCAGACATATGACATGCTATTCTCCTCTGCATAGATATCACAGCTTTTTTTTTGAATTTTTGAAATTTCTCTGTATTGTATGTTTTACCAATAAACTGTATAAGTTCTAATAATAAGGATTGAATCTGTATTGTATGTTTTACCAATAAACTGTATAAGTTCTAATAATAAGGATTGAATCTGTATGGCACATATTATCTTTGATTTTAATAATAGTAAGATAATATTTTTTCCTAATAAAATATTATGGAGTTTTCAATATTTATCATTCTCCATCATTCTTAGTAAATTAGAATTTTTTAATATTTCCAATTAATTATTATTATTATTATTTACATATTATTATGGTTATTAGGCTGAAAGGCTTATACCTATTGACAATGGGCATAATTAATCATATTTTAATCATAAATTTCAATCTTAGGGTTGGCAATTGAAGATGCTGGCATATTCTTCTTCTTCCTCTCTAATCAATGGATGAGATTTTGATAAATTAACTTCTGCGCTCATTTATAAAGACGTCCATTTATGTGATTACTTTTTTACATTTACTAAATAAGATTAAAAAATTACTTGCTCACCACAGATTGCCACTTTTAGTGATTAAAAGATAATCTATTAAGCTGGCCACAATTTACTAAGTTATTGTTACTGGGCAGATAAGTATAGCCCTTAGGTATTGGATGCCAATTAAAAAGTTTTATAGACAGTCATTTTTTTACCCGTACAGATGTTTATGGCCGCGTAGATGTGAAATGAAGCGTTTCAACCTCCAACCTCCCCTCAGCACGCGTTACCAATTATTACATGTTTTAAATTCCTTTCACTTAGTTCACAGTTTTCTTTCAACCAATATAACGTATTTACAATACTCAACAAGCCGGTCGTTCATTGCCTCTATCAAATCCCCTTAAAACCTTTTCAAAATCCCCCCGAAAGCAGTCGAAGCTCTCTCCTGTACTTCCCTTAGCTACTCAATTCTGGGTGGAAGGGAGTCGTCATTGGAATTACCGGCCCACAACATTAACAGAAGTACGGCCACGAGACATGCTACAGATTGGCTTCCATCCAGGATTGGGATTGAACATCAGTGGGGAATAATCAGTCCTAAGGCTGTTGTAACTGGTTTTCCAGGATTTTACACTACTGGTTGAGCTGGTAGCATACACAGGTAATGCCATGATCACTAATATTTCATGTGTATGTGCTGTTTTTTTTTTTTTTTATTTCAGATCTTCTAGAAACTTGTATCGCCAGACGTGTATAGAATTATTCAGGTGCATATATTCATGTTGGCGCAACTTTTGTAGGTTTCTCAGCAAGCACAATTCACTGCTTTGTGGCTATTTTCATCAAGTATCAAGTCTCTAATCAGTATAAAACATACTGACAGCCTTTAGGCATTTTCAGTCGGCGTTCTGCGAGTTAGCCGCTGTGCTAGTGTAAATTAAGTATTATGATTATCTGATTGTTGATGAAAATACAATTTTCATATTGTTTGAATTGTATTTTTTAATAACAGATAGATACAACACCTTCAAAAAAAACCTTTAATCTAATTCAATACTATGCAATCTCAACAACTATTAATATCTACCATTCCATCAATTCTTTCAAATTTCAAACTGATTTCTACACAAAACTAATAAGAAAACGCAACCCTAAAAGGTTAAAAAACCCTATATTTAAACTATGCCTCTCTCCAATGTTCATCCCATAACACAGATGTCCCATGTTAAAAGATCAATGTACATGCAATGCATTCTCTCTGAGTTGACTTTACATACATTACAGATATAGCATAATGAGTAAATCATAATCTTCTGATACATCATTCTCATGATTTTGTTTACTTCTGCCTTCAGCTTCCCCGGACTTCTTGCATGAATTCTCCCTTGGGAGAAGTAATCTGTACTCTGTAACGTTTTTGGAAACTTACTGGAGCACCTGTCACATTAGGCCATGTACAAACCTTAGGATCTGTATGCTAGAGTTACATTGTGAAAGCAATTCAGAATCATACAATCATCAAAATCTCAAAATCGTAAACCAATGGGGTTTCAAGCTCTTTAAATAATGGGAGAAAATCAATGAAAAAAAGGGAGAGGGATTGAGCCATATCAATATAAAGGGTAGGCACTACATGATAAAGTGGCATGTGAGCCACCTCATTCAGTGAGAAATCTTATATGATAAAACACAACCCTAATTTTATCATATGTTCAATATGATATTCCCAAAACAAATTGTCAAGATGAAGTGAAGGACCGACCTTTATGTTGATGCCAGGTAGTGGTGAATTGCCAAGGATTTGGTTAATGCTGTTTCAAACCTTTTCTCACTGTGAGGTTGCAGTGGCCCAAAAGATGGGTTTTTGTGAGACCCGCACAACGTAATGTTCTTCATAAGATGTATGTTAAGGTTATGTGTGTTACGCAGAAAGGATTCCCAGGGGTAGGATTTGTCAAGAAAATTCAAGGTAATGTTAAAAAAGATGTATGTTAAGGTTATGTGTGTTAAGCAGAAAGGATTCAAGAAAAATCAAGGTAGGATTTGTCAAGAAAATTCAAGGTAATGTTAAAAAAGATGTATGTTAAGGTTATGTGTGTTAAGCAGAAAGGATTCACGAAAAATCAAGGTAGGATTTGTCATGGAAAATTAAGGTAATGTTAAAGATAAAGAAAATATAAGAAACCAAATCTGTGAAATTGATCGTAAAGGTACTTGGTTAAGGGATATGAATCTTTTAGTAATAAAAAAGACTAGTCTAAAATTTCAAATAATCATAAGGATTTTGCAATAAAGGTTATAAATTGAGTTAAGAAGAATCATCAAAATGAAATGAAATCCCTTTTAATCATAGTTAAAGGAAAATGAGATGCACTTACAATATCAATAGGTTAATAATGCATTAAAGCAAATTCATGAGGGGTTCCTAATTTTAGGATTTAGAGAAGTTGTTGAACTCAACAATGGTTAACATATTGATTGCAACCATGAATCTTTGTAAGTAAAGCTATTGAAGTGAAAAAATAGTGATCATTCCTTATGTACAAACATTTTATCATTCAACAATAGGTTCCAACAAGAACTCTTCCTAGACGCCAACTTCCAAAATCACTTATCATTTAATTGTTGGCCAATGGAGGGGTGGGGGAGGGGTGGCAGGTGAATCAGTTGTTAGAGTGCTTAAACAATTATGATTATTTTAAACTATTTACAGAGCACTCAATGATAATCACAATAATGCAGAGAGGTAAGCAATAGAACATTCGACATCAGTCACACATATGAAATATACAGAGACGATATTTCCTGAGGAAACCCATAAAGGGTAAAAACCTCTTCTTCTTAGTATGATAAGTAATCTTTACATTCTGTACATTATCATACATACGAGCTCCAACTCATTGTGAGGCTACAACCTTTGTTTTGCAAGCTGCAACTTTCTAAGAGCACCAACTCTCTGTTTTCTCTAGCACCGACTAGAAGGAAGCACCAACTCCCTAAGTGTTCCAACACTGGCTGGATGGAAGCACCTATTTCCACTTATACAAGAACCAACTTGCTTGAGAGCACCAACTCTCTGGTTTCTCTAGCACCCACTAGAAGGAAGCACCAACTCTCTAAGTGTTCCAGCACCAACTGGATGGAAGCACCAACTTTCAGTCACATAGGCACCAACCTGTATAATAGAGAATAACAGTTCTCCCTTGCACCACCCTACCACCCTGGCTTTTCCGACTGCAACCAGATGGAAGCTACAACTCCCTGTGTTCAAGTACCCACTTGAACCTTTGAAAACACACTTGAACCTTTGAAAACACCAGTCCTCCCTAGCACCTCCCTACCACCCTGATTATAAATATTTTCTACAGAAACTTATTATAGTGATTCAATAGTTGTCATTGGCTTACCAGCCTTATCACTATTCTGCTATGCTGCTATGCTCTCCTCTATCAGTGTCTCTCTGCCTGCATCTTCTTGCGCTTTCTGATCTTCTACTTTTCTCTAGAAGTGCACCTCAGCCTTCTTTTACTGTCTCAGTTATGCATCTTTGTTCTTTGCTTCTGTTGCGCTTTATGCTCTGTGCCTTATTTTGATTCTATGAATTATGCCTCTTCTGTGTATTTTAGCTCCTACCCACAGCATGCTATTTCCCCGTGTGTAATTCCTCTCCATAGCAACCTCCATCTTTTCTCTATTCTGCGTATTTATACTATCTGTGCACCTTCTTCGTCCTCCATGCACAGTGCCTCTGCATGCTCTTCACCGTGCCATGGTTCTACTCATCGGGTTGTTCACTGCCACTCCACTTTTGCACTGCTTCGCTCGCTCAAGCCTCAAAAAAAAAAACTGCATCTCGCTTCCGTCTATACCTCATCTGTTACTCATCTCTGAGTTTTATCTCACACTATGCATACTGTTGGTCTCACACTGTGCATACTGCAATTTTTCCTTTCTTACAGTTCCACTCATTTTTCATTTAGAACAACCAACCTTCCACAGTCATTGCGTTTCCGTTTTAAAAAATTCAGGGAGAATAACTCCAAGGTGGTCTAAAATACTTTGACTACATTTCTTGCTTTTGAAGTTTGTTCTTCACAATATCAAATTCATTATTTAATTCAATGAATTTGTGGGTTCTCTAAGCTCTCAAATGCCAGTCTTATTCATATAATCAGATGATGCTAAATCGTGCGAGAATCTGACCACACGTTTAACTCTGACAGTTTTGAAAAATGGATAAATATTGGACGCTATGTTGAGGTTCAAAAGTATATGCATTTGAGACTTGCACAAAATTTGAAAGCGTGTCATGTTAACCCCTGACTCTATTAAAAACCTTATGCTGCTAAGGTGGATTTATGCTACATATATGTACATAGATGAACATAAAAGCATATTCTAAATTGGAATACTTAACCAAATTGTAGGTTTGGATAGCATATCCTAAATGGGAATCCTTAACCAAATTGTAGGTTTGTATCATTAGAGGGATCAACAAAAGAAAGAAGGTGGGGAATCTTTAACACGATTGTAGGTTTGGGTCATTAGAGGGATCAACAAAAGAAAGAAGGTGAAGGTTGATTGTAGATTTGGGTCATTAGAGGGATCAACAAAAAAAAGAAGGTGAAGGTGAAGGTGGAGAGGGAAAGAGAGAAGAAAGTGCTAAAAATCATAAATAGTACAATCTTCAATCAGATGTTGAAGAGGATGAAAAAAGAATCAATTGGATCATCAGAGGGATCGACAAAAACAATAAGGTGAAGTTGGATTGTCGATTTGGCTTATCAGAGAGATCAACAAAAGTAATAAAATGAACCTTGAAAGGGAGAAGAAATCTTTAAAGCCATAAATAGTAAAAGCTTAAATCAAAAGTTGAAGGGGAAGATAAAAGAATCAAGATGTTATTGTTAATCACAAAGAGAGATCTAGTTATGTGGAGACGAAGATAAAGTTTGACGACTTAAATTTTGATAATTAATAATATTTATAGGAAATTTATAAACTTAAACAATGAAACAAGAGTGTGATTACAAGAGATAGTGAAGGCATTCATGTGACTAGTGAGAGAGAGAATTCCATTTTCGTATGAGAGTTGAAATTTTTGTAACAATAAGTAGCATATGTATGAGTGTGATGGTATGTAGTGGCCAAGAGTTATGTTTGATAAATGAAAATGGTTGTGTGACAGGGAATGTGTATGTTTGAATTTGATGAGAATAACAATTAATAATGGATAATTGTTTTTATAGCTTGAGAGGGTGATCTGTATATTAGTTGCCATCCACCTCTTCCCACTAATCAACATAGTCATTAAGTGGTTTTTACAATTGGTGGTTTATGAGCCCATGGTTTTTATAACTCATGGTATTTGTAAAGTGGGATAAAATAAAACAAATAATAAAATAGTGAAAATATATTACTCTTAAGTGAAAAGGAACCCATAAGTAATATATATATATGGGCCCTCTCATTTGTAAAAKATCATCTCATTATTCCTTCATGATGTAGACATAAAATATTTATTTKYAGGRCMTTGTAAACTTAATAAGAGCACAATTCGGGCBTGCAAACCTTKTGGCCCTTCACCTCCAATGGTTAAGGTTTTGGACCTTTAGAGTTATTTCTTATATTTAAAGGTCACATTTTCGAYCTCTKGTMATATTTTATTRWTGGATRAAATGTAGCCAACATATCTCCCTTTCATAAATAATCTACCACCATTATAAGCTAGTGTKTGTTCTRCAATATTCTACTATTTAATAAAGAGTTGGGTTCTTACTATATTATTGTGCTCTTTGTTATATTTTTGTGTATATGTGCCACATTTCCTTGCTTTCCTTTCGTTTTGTTCCTTACACGGTATGGATCAGTGGTATCATAGAAATTTTCTCCTTGTTGTTTCTTGGTGCATGTCCCCAACCAAGTCAAGGTATAGGGAGCTAAGTCTCAACATAGTTTCGCTTAGGGATGACCACTCTTGCCAATCCAAGTGACCTCCCATGGTAGGAAAAAAGAGAGATGATGAAGTAGGAGATCATTTCAAGATGTTGCTCAAGGAATCCCTTGTACAAAAGAGGAATAAGATGATGGAAAACTTCACTCATATCCTTTGACGACTATCAATGGTGGTCAAGGCATCTTCAACAAGCAACCTTTCTGGAGGTGCAACGCCCTTCAAGATACAAGTTAGTTTTGATATCCCCTTATTTGAAGGCCAGAAAGATGTAGATACTCTAGAGAAATGGTTGAATATACTAGAAGGTTATTACTCAGTCCAAAAAATTTCTAACGGTGAAAAGATCACCTTTGCTCTCCTTAAATCCCTTCCTTGTGTCAAAGTTTGGTGGGAAGGTTACTGGGAGAGACACACTGCAGATGAATATACGCCATTAAGGAAGGCACCCACCCAGGAGGCCTTTGTGGATGTCCTCAAACAGGATTTCTACGCCGTTGGAAGTTATGATGACCAATATATGAGATGGACGACTTTGTTTCATGAGGGAGCCCACGCAATGCTAGAGTATACCAACATATTCTATACCATGTGCTCAAAGTTGGGTATTTAATATTCTAATAGACACCTAGTTCTTAAGTATCCCAATGGCCTACATATGTACATCAAAACATAGATGGATTTCTTGGACATGTCCTCACTAGAAGTTGCTTACTATTATCCTATCAAAATTGAGCAGAAATTCAAGGATAGGAATAAGTGAGAGTTTGGGTCTAAAAATATTCCACAACAAAAACATGGTAAAGGTAGTCCTAACTCACAAAACAAAGTACAAAGAAATGAGATCTAACCTCAAGAAAACTACTCCAATCCAAAGGCAAAGAAGGGTGATGGGAAGTCAAAGAAGAACACCATAAAGTGGTGTGAGTTCCACAAAATCTCTTGGCACAACATCAATGAATGTTGCTCGAAACAATCATTGTTGGCAGAGTTCAAATAAAAAGAGTTAGACCATGGTTCAGACTCTAATTCAAAGCACAATTAAAGGGAAACAAATCAATGATGAAAAACTCACTACTACCATTGCGACCACAAAAATCTAACCAAAAGAACCAAAGAATCCTAAGAAGGGGGAGTGCCTTTTCCACTCACAGATGTGGGTTAAGGAGACCCCACTGCATTTCATTGTTGACAATGAGAGTAAGAAGAACCTGATCTCAGCATAGGTCATCAAAATAATGAAGTTGTTGAAAATTACACACCCTAATCGTACACCATCAAATGGTTGAGCCATGGACGATACATATGCGTCAGCCAACAATGTCACCTACCCTACAACATCAATCCCTTCAAATATCAGGTGTTGTGTGATGCTGGCCCACTTGAAGTCTATGATTTTCTTTTAGGAAAACCATATATGTGGAAATGTCATTTTGTTTATGAGTCTTGTCCCCATAGTTTCATTGTTACTCTGGGGTCATCTCTACAGGGTACCAAAGATAGTTCCAACTACATCCATTTCATTGATATTGAAAAAATAGTTCCACAAATTACTCTCTTAGAACACAAAGTTTTTCCTCTTCACAATTTGGTTAGAAGGTGAATGGAAGGTCACTACAACCATCATAGCAGGTTGACAAGATTGTAGAGGAGAATAAAGATATTTTTTCTTCACCTACAAGGGTGCGTCTGCATTGCTAATTCAATCATTCCATTGACTTGGTACCCAGTTCTCCCTTACCCAATGTTCCAATCTACAGATTCCCCCTTCTGGAGAATGAGGAAATAAAGTGTCAAATTCATGAGCTCATCCAAAAAATCCACATTCCACCAAGCTCCTCACCTTATGGGAGCCCAATTGTCTTGGTGGGAATAAGGTTCCATATGTTCAACATAGTTATAATAGATCCCTTCACAACTCTACTGGCCACAACCCCTTTCAAGTTTGCTTTGGGTTTCAACCATTATCCCTCATTGATGTAGCTCTTACTATTGTACCTTCACTGACAGAGTCCTACCACACTCGGATCAAGGCAAATCAAGTAGTTAAATTTTTTAAATGAACTAAGCACCTCCAACAATAGGTTCAAGACATCCTTCAAAAGGCTAATTCCAAGTACAAGCAACGACACGACCAACATTGATTTACATACAAGTTTCAGGTTGGTGATAACGTTTGGTTGCACTTACAAAAAGAACGTCTCACAGACCCCCACAAGAAGCTAAGACAACTCTGATATGGGCCTTACACCATCACAAAGGTTGTGGGTGAAAATGATTTTGAATTGAGTATTCCTCCTTCTCTTGGCTTGCACCCAATATTTAATGTGAATTTGCTTCGACCATATTACTCACCTCTGTTGGACACCTCATAGGTGGTTGAGCATTTGGATCCTACCAAAATCAATCTTGACTTCACTGATAAAGCTCAGTGGATTGGATCATGGAGACCAAATGGAATCCACACTCCAAAAGAAAATACAACTTTATCAGGTTGTCAAAGAAGTACAACTTCAACAAGGCAAGTGGCTCACCAAAATTCAAATTCAACAAAAGTTTCCCCATCTCCTATAGGAAATTGAAAAAATGGGGACCATTCCTTCATAAGGGGGGAGTACTGATCCAAGTGGATATCGGTGGTCATCAACCTCTTCCACTAAATCAACATTGTCATTAATGGGTTTCTACCATTGGTAGTTTATGAGCCTGTGGTTTTGGTAAACCATGGTATACACCCATGGTATTTGCAAGGTGGAGAAAAATAAAACAAATAATAACAATTAAGAGGTGAAAATATATTTGCACGGTTCTTAATTGGTTTTTTCCATTGGTGGTTTATGATTTCGTGGCTTTTGTAACCCATGGTATTCACCAAAGGTATTTGTAAGGTAGGATACAATAAGACCAATAATAAAATAGTAAAAAGACATGACTCTTAAGTGAAAAGGAACACATAAGTAAGATATATATATATATATATATATATATATGGACCCTCTCATTTGTAAAAGATAATCTCATTATTCCTTCATGATGTAGACATAAAATATTCATTTTCAAAGCATTGTGAACTTAATAAGAGTGCCCACTTAAAGCCCGTAGAACTTTTGGAATTTTGCCTCTCACAATTATGGTTTTGGACCTTAAGAGTTATTTCTTATGTTTAAAGGCCTCCCTTTCAGCCTCTTGTAATAGCTTCTTGATAGATGAGCATAGTCGACATCTCTCCCTTTCAGAGATAATCTACCACTCTTCTAAACTAGTGTTTGTTCTACAATATTTTTTTATTTAATAAAGAGTTGGGTTCTTATTATATTATTGTGCCATCTGTTATATTTCTGCGTATTTGTGCCACATTTGCTTTCCTACATTTTTTTTCGTTCCTTACATAGTTCGGATCAGAAGGTGTTCCAAAATAATTGTTTGAGTTCATTAATGTGATTTTGTTTGGTTATCGAAATGGCTATGATATGCACGTTGGTCTTGTTTTAGGAAAAGAAGAAGACTTATGCTATATTTATTATTTATTTCTGATAACTCCATGAGATTGTATTTTCTTCCATATGTTATGGTTGTGTGTCTTGAGATTATGTAGATCAACTCTACATTATATGGTATCAAACCTAGGTTTGATAATCCACATATGGATGACAACTTCAACAAAGGGTAATATCGCTCTATAGACTTATGAGGAAGAAGGAAGATATACAACTCCAACAATTGTAATTGTTCAATAGAGTTGTCAAGTAGTAAGCTACAAATCTATTAGTTTAATTGGGTAGATGTTGTAGAGGGTCTGCAAAAGAGAGTGTTCAACCATGAAGAATACAAAGTGAAATGAATAGAAATATTTACAAATAAAGAAGAAGGAAATAGAAGAAGAGATAAACCATGAAATTTAATCTTGTGTATTGATCTGGATTATTTTCGACACGAAATGAGAGCAGAGATATAATAAAGAAATGTACAGAGATATATTGGATACCCAATATTATGACAGAAATGTATCAGAGATGCAACCATAAACACAGATATACAATAATACACAATTTTCTATTAATGATTGAAAATGTACAAAGACTATAAAATACAGAGTGAAAGAGTCGCTAGAATGTTGGCAACTTATCTTTGAGAAGAGGTGTGACGACTACTTGCATATGTGAGAAGATTATTTTACAATGAGGCTCCAAAGGCCTTTTTTATCATAAAGAGAATAAAAAACCCTAACCCCGAAAGATGAAAATCCAACAGTTTTGTGGACCCCATTTTGGGTAGTTTGGTGTATCAACTTCTCGAGGGCATAACTTTGGCATACGATCTCTGTTTGGGGTGCATGATAGCTCGTTGGAAAGGTATTATCGATTATATTCATTTATGGGGCTCAATGAGAGACTTTGGCTGCATTGAGAAGCTATATCCCAAAAAACCTTCATTTAGACCCTCAAAATGGCCTCGTAAGTTAAAAAGTGCTAAAAATAGTAAAATGTCAAAATTGTCAGAAAACTGTTTTGAGCCAGATGGAAAAGGTGAGTGGCCACCGATATCCGTCTGGATCATGTATGAAGCAGACAATTTTGATCCAGTTAAAAAACGCTGAATAGACACTAATATGAATACAATGTCAATAGATGTGAAGTATATTACATAGGGGGCATAGTTTAAAAACTCTAACATATGAGAAGAACATTGTGTTCAGTTATGTAGGAATAACTCCAACAAGAGAGAGATTATTGGGTAGCATTGCACTTGAAGTAGCTCCAACAAGATGTACCTTGCTAAAGTTTTCAATGTGATGGAGTTTACAAGAGAGAGAGAGAGAGAGAGAGAGAGAGTACTTATGAAGAAGAGGAAAGAAAACAACAAATAGAAAAAGTTGAAGTAATTGTAGTGGATGGAAAATGTTCACAAATTTTGAAGGTGGTGTGTAGCCATGGCATGTATATGTGCTTTTAAATTAACTTAATGATTTTGATGCAGGGGCATCATCGATGAAACAAAGCCAATCCAATGAGAACAAATACCAATCAAGATATCTGGATGTTGGTCCCTTCATTTGAAAAGCATGTGTACGACTAAGGTGTTGCAGAGAAACATAGTTGAATCGAGTAAGAGCTACCGAAGGATGATTTGATTCTATATAGTGCTCTGAATTGACGTATCTGAAGTTGGACTGTGCCTTCATCCCCCTTGTAACTCTAGCAACGAAATCATAAGCATATGATGCTTCCTTTGGGGTGTCGAAGGCTCCAAGACACCAACGTTCTTTTGTTTTTGAGTCACAAATTGGTGCAGCCAAACGACCTCATGGATGCCTGTGGGCACTTCTCTATCTACCAACCTCCTTCCCACGCTTGAATTGTTTCTTTGAGAGATTTCTATGGCTCACACTTCCATTCTTATGCAACTCTGACCGATGTTGTTGCAACTTCAATGTGTTCCAGCCTTCCAATAAGGTGAAGACAACATTCCTAGATGGGGATCTGGAAGAAGAAATCTATATGAAGCAGTCAGAAAGCTTTGTTATGAAGGGAAATAAAGAGTTGCTATGAAAGCTAAAAAAGTACATGTATGGTTTAAAACAATCACCAAGGATGTGGTATCAAAAATTTGATACTTATAGGCTAGGACTTGGCTTCACAAGAAGCAAAGAGGATCATTGTGTGTATTTTAAATTAATTGGTGATCATTTTGTTTATCTGGTCTTGTATGTGGATGACATGTTGATGATAGGAAACAACAAGGAGATTATCTAGGATGTGAAAACTCAGTTGTCCTCTAAATTTGACATGAAGGATCTCCGTGCTTCAAATTTCATTTTGGGCATGGAAATTAAAAGAGATCAAAAAAAGAGGAAACTCTGGTTAAATCAAAGAAAATGTGTCGAGACAATATTAAATAGGTTTAATATGCAAGATTGTAAACCGATCAAGGTACCTATTCTTGTTGGTGTAAAGTTATCTGTGGATCAATGTCCCAAGACACAAGAACAGGAGGAGGACATGTCTCATGTTCCATATGCGAGTGTAGTTGGCAATTTGATGTATGCAATGGTCTGTACTTGACCAGGCATTTCACATGCAATGGGAGTTTTGAGTGGGTATATGTCAAAACCAAGGAAAGAGCATTGGAAAACAATAAAAATGGTTTTCGGCTATTTGCATGGCACTGCTAGATATGGACTGTGCTACCAAGGAAGACCAGGATTTGAGAGAGTGTTGGACATACATGGCTTTGTGGATGCAGACTGGGTTGGAGATCTGGATCGTAGGAGATATACAAGTGAGTATGTGTTTAACCTGTTTGGAGGAGAAATCAATTAGATGAGCAAAAGACAGGCCGTATTGACACTTTCAACTACAGAAGTTGAATACATGGAAGCCACTCATGAAAGTAAGGAAGAAGTATGGTTACAAATATTTTTCTCAGGTATTGGGTTGGTACAACAAGTTGTAAGGATAGATTGTGACAGTTAGAGTGCAATTTTTCTGGCATAGAACCCAACTTATCATTCAAAGACAAATCATATTGATATTTAATATCACTTTGTGAGAGACATGGTTGAAGAAAAGAAAGTGCTGCTGATGAAGGTGGAAACTTTGAAGAATGTTGCAGATTCATTAACAAAATATGTGAGCACTGAGAAGTTCTCTTGGTGTAGAGGATCCATGGGCATTGATGCCTTGAATTGTTGACTATGTAACCCTGTAACCCCATGTATGCAAAGAAAACAACAAGTGTGAGAATGTTGGGTATGTGTTATATTCTTTACATGACTAGCCATAGTGTCTGGTATGTTGCGCTAGGCACGTAGGGAGGGTTTGAGGGAAGCACCCCCGAGAAATGTTTTTTCCTCCAAAAACATGTCGCATTTTGCCTTGTTTTTCGTGTTGCCTCGATTTTCATGTCGCCTTGATTTTCCTGTCCATTGTTCGACGGTTTTTTAGCACATGGTTTTTGCTGATGGATTTCTATTTTTAGTTAAGGAATTAGGGTTGTTGACTAATCCAGATCATTGGGTTAGGGTTTTGGATGTTGTTTGCTCCTATATGTATATCGTATTGTAAACAATGTATCACTATGAATGAATATAGAATATGTTGGTTTTCCCGGTTTGGGTTTCTAGGGGAAAATTCTCTGTGTCATGTGTGTGTATTTTCTGTTGTATCTTTTATGTTCTTTTATTGAAAATTTGTTTTCAATAAAATATTGAATAAGGTTAAAATCTACAAAACTAAGGAGGAAAATTTTGACTTGTAAAAGTAAATAAAACAATATGATTCCCTTGAGGGACTAGAATTCCTACCTTAAAAATATTTACCAATCCCCTAATTTTGTGGACAACATTCAAACCGTTTTTATAGAGGAAAAAGTTTTTTCAATAGAATATGTAGAGTTTGGGAATAAGTAGCTCACAAAATGGAAATATAGGAACATCGAAGGATATCAAGAAGAAATATTAAAAATTAGAGGTGACCTATCTTCATCCCTCACATCCACAAGCTCTTCAATTTAGTAGTCAAACATAGCTTCCCTAAACCCTAAACTCAAGGCCTCGTTGTGCCTATTTTTAAAAATGGGGATAAAAACAATCCCTCTAATCATAGGACCATTATGATTAGCCCCGTTTTAGTCAAGTTATATGGAATTAATTTGGAAAATAAGATCAATGGATGGCTAGAAAGACATGAAAAAAGAGTTAAAGATTGGGTTGGATTTAGGAGTTATCATTCAACAGTGGAACACCTTTTTATATTTAGGATCATTATAGAGGAGTGTCACAATAACAAAACCAATCGTCTATGTTGTCGACTTTAGAAAAGTTATTGACACAATGCTTAGGACTAACCTTTGGAATATGTTAGAAGAGCTAAAAGTTCCTTTTCAGTTGAGAGTTGTCGGAGTAAGGTTGTACAAGAATTTTATTGTCATGTTTAGGAACACTAATGGGTGGTTGGAATAAATTAATTGTAATATAGAAGTTAATCAGGAATGTCCCCTATCCCCTACCCTTTCTGGCATATAATTGACATGTTAGAGTGTTGTTTGGAAGAAGGAGGTTGTGTTGACCTGACTATTGTTGGTATAGGCATATCATCCTTCTTCTTTACACTAATGATATTTTTCTTATGGGGATGAGTCCCTATGATCAGGACAAGCAACTAAAAATCTTCAAGTATGATTCTCTAGTACAAGTATGGCTATTAACATTGACAAAATGAAGGTTGTGATAGTTAAATCCAAAAAGATCACTTGTGTTAATTTTGTGTATGACAACAACAACTTGAAGGAAGTGACCTTATACAAATATCCCAGAATTGATCTTCATCACAAGCTTAACTATAACTATAGCATTGAGAAAAAGATAAATAAAGGGTGGAAATATTATTACAAACTTGAGAACAATTGTAAATTTGTAGACCTTTGGCTATGGGAGAAGAAGAAACTCATCTTTGAGACTCATCACTCCTATTATCTTATATGGTTGTGAAGTTTGGGGCTGCAGTATCTCTAGAGAATTATGGAAAAAGAGTAAATCCAAAAGTGTTTTATAACTTATCATTTCAAAATTAAAGGCAATACGCCCTATCATATCATCCTCATAGAAGTGAGTCTTTCCCCCATTGAGAGCAAAACCATGATTAGGTACCTAATGAACAAGATGAAAAAACATGGAAGACAAAAGGCTTTCCAAGATTGCTCTAAACCCCAATCAAAAACACATGTGATTCAAGAGGGGGTGGCATAAACATGTCATGTCTTGGCTAAATCATTAAGGAATAAAGGAAGAGGTCACTCTTCATAATAACAATAATATTAAAAATATCATTACATCTAAAATTAAGGAGAAATTGTGGTGCGCTAGAGAATTAGAGGATACAAGAAAATTAAGATACTATAAGGAGGTGATCAACCCTAATTTAGAAGATAAAAAATATCTCTCTATTTTGACTAGGGTAAATAAGAAAATCAACATTGCTAAAATAAGAACAAAATCTCACATGCTCCATAGTGAAAAGGGGGCATTGGACAATTCCCAAAACGTATTGGGTCGAAAAAAATTATCATTTTTGTGACACTAAGAAGATAGAAGATGAAAAACACTTTCTCTTAGAAAGTCGTACGTACACTCACATTAGATCGCAGTTTCAAAATATTTGTTACAATACCGACCTTACTAACCTTTTAACTCATCTAAACTAAACTATGGTGATCTAGTAACACTTAGCCTAAAGATTTTTGAGCACATAAATAAAATTATAAAGCAAACCAAGTAATTCCTTACCTTTCTTAGGGTCTAATAGATTGATGTTGGTGGAGGTTAACTATCATCATCATAGCACCCAGGCAAGTGCCCTGATATGAAGTGTTATGTTTGAAACGTTCCGAGTTCAAATCCCAAAAAACATAAAACAGAAGCCTTATACCCAAAAGGATAAAAGAGAAACAGTTTGACTGTATATTAATCCATGGAGAACACTACTCATTTTGTGCGTTGTTAAGTGGTACATGTATCACTGAATGATCCGAAATCGGATTCAGAAGCCTGTCAGGGCATGAAAAATGCTCCAAAATGAAAGTGCTTGGAATCCGACGAAACCAACACCGTTGTGTCCGTCTCATCTTCCTGATTCCAGTGGTATATTGTTTTTTTCAAACGGAGTCCGTATGGAGAAGATATCGCATTCTGTTCGCCAAGCCAAATAGGCAAAATTTTTAGATGCTGACTGTACCTGTTCGTACAGTCTGTACATGACATGTGGCACGTACGTACGATGACATGTGGCATGTCCGTACATGCGACATGTGGCATGACCATACAGGTGACACTTGGAAGCACCAGGAGATGACACGTGTTAGGCTGATTTGGCATTTTTGGTGCGCAGTTGGACCAATCCTGAAGTGACATGTGTCAGCACTGGAAGGGTGACACGTGGCACAGGTGACGTCAGCTATGACGTGGTAGTGCTGACTGGGCATATGGAAAGTGACATAGAAAGGTACAGAAGCTAACGTGGTGAAGTGACATGGCAGTACGGCTCTGACATGTGGACCAATAAGATGTCGACGCATGGAAATTTGTTGGCAAGTGATTGGGTGCCACGTGGCCCAATCACGGGCTGCCACGTGGCACCCCGATTTTAGCCAATGTGGGCTATGTTAAAACTTTTTGGATCCCGGGGGATTCGAACCTCGGACCTCCACCTCCGTCGACGCTTTAACAAACTGCGCTAACCACCATACCACCGTGTGTGCCTTGATAGACATACGACAAAAGTTATATTTAATTTCGTTTAAATTGTATATGCGATGGGTGGTCGGGTTGGGGCTTAGCCCCGACCCACAGTCCTATGGTGGCATGCTATGTGACCATTACACATCACGTGAGTTAGGTGCGGTTTAAAACGGTTATGTTCGTGGCCATATGGAAAAGAGCCACGAGACCCCGTGTTAATGGAGTTTGGGGCCAACGCTAGCCCTTTGGGCTAAGAGCTTGGCCATATTAAATACGATGTGACCTTCTTTTAAGTACGCGTGCCCAGGTTAAGGGGATAAGCCCATTTACAACTAAATTATGGTTGGAAAGTGGGTTATTTTAACCAATTTTTATTATTTTTAATGTAATTAAGCTTATTTTGGGAGTTATTGGGCTTTTTTAGAGCCTAATTTTTGGGAGAAAGTTGGAGATGGATAACCAACTTCCCCACTATTTACCAAGGCCATTTTGAGGCCAAGGGGTGAGCTTTTGGACAGCTTTTGGACGGTTTTGGAGAGCAGAGATGCTGAGGCAAAGCCAAGTCAAAGCCAGTTTGAGGCAGGGAAGCTGTTGAGGAGGAGATGCTGTCGGACGATTTCTGAGAGCTTCAGACATCCATTTCAGGTGCCATTTTTTGTGCAAGATTCTAGATATCTGGGTGAACATGACTAGATCAATCTGGAATCCATTCAGCATTGTAATGATGTACCATTAAGCTTTCGAACAGAAATAAAGAAGCCTCCCTCATAGAGAAAAGGCCCGGAGACGTAGGCAAAGTTGTGCCAAACTCCATTATCAACCTGTGCATTATGGTTTGCTGTTTTTTATTGTCTTTCAGATCTGCAAAAATTTTAATGGTTTTGTAATTCATTTTCTTTTCTCGTACTTTCGTTAAGTTTCCCAATGGTCAATTAATGCATACAAATAAAAACTCAACCATAAGTCATTCGAAAAATCCTGACGGATCAAGTGGTATCAGAGATAGTTGACGTTTGGATTTGAGTTTTGCATGTTAACCAGGGAAGAACACATCTCAAGGAGGAAAATGGCATCTACAGGAGGACTTTCTCAAGATGAGAAGAAGTTCAAATATTCAGTGTTTGCCATGGCCGAGATGGTGAAGGTGTTGTATGAAGACTACTTGGAACAAAAGAGCACGGTTCAAGTGAAAGCTTCAAAGGACATCAAAGGAAAAGAAGCATTGAAGGAAGTGTCTTCTACATCTATTTCAGAAAACACATATGAGGTATGCAGTGAAGGTTCCTCATCAAATTTTCCTCATACTCATCAAGTTGGTTTTGGTGAATTCAAAAAACACACAAAAGGTGTAGGTTTAAGAATACTAACCAAGATGGGTTATGAAAAAGGAAAGGGCCTTGGATGTAGAGGTCAAGGCATTGTAAATCCTATTGAGGTTGAGGAAAGGCCTCGATACTTAGGATTGGGATATGAAAGAGGGGACCTTGGAGAGTCTTCCAAGATGGGTTCCAAATCTTCGGAAGCAAGTGATGCTTCAAATGGCCAACTTAAGACATTGCGAGAACACTTCACAAAAGGAAATGGCGCATCGTTTTAGGGTTGTGGTAGTGAATGCAAGTCGTCTCCAAAGAAAAGTGAAGATCAACATGGAAGGTATAATGGTCATGTTTTTGTTAATTCTCCTTTTGATTATAACAAGCATAATCAAGTAAACCGAAACTTGTGGAAACTTTATCCATGTGCTTATTGTCATTCACCTAAGAATTGTGTTGCCAAGTGTTGGAAGAGACACACTTTGTATAGGAAACCTATGTCATCCAAGAAGGAAACATGACGTAAAGGCTCAAGTCCACAATGAAAGAAGGAGAAGGTTAAGTAGGTCTAGATGCCAAAAACTCGCTGTACGTTTTGCAACAAGAGTGGACATCAAAAGACTAGTTGTTGGAAGCTTAATCCAGAGATTCATCCCAGGAAGGGAAAGAGGATTTTACATGCACCCACGAAGGAGGAAGGATTACCATCGAAGAAAGAAGAACACCGTGAAGGAAAGAAAGCAGACACTTGGTTCTGGCAGAAGTGGATGTCTCAACTTCATTGTGTTTTTCTTCCCCTGATGTAATCATCTTTCAGAGACAAAGAGCAAGCAGGGTGGCCTATCCCGAGCTTGTCGAGTGGTCAGTAACCTTTCGGGGATGAAAAGGTCTTATTTTTGGGAGGTGTGATCCGAAATCGGATTCAGAAGCCTGTCAGGGCATGAAAAATGCTCAAAAATGAAAGTGCTCAGAATCCAACGAAACCAACACCAATGCATCCGTCTCGTCTTCATGATTCCGGTGGTATATTTTTTTTGTCAAACAGAGTCCATATGGAGAAGATATCGCATTCTGTCCGCCAAGCCAAACAGGAAATTTTTTTGGATGCTGACTGTACCTGTCTGTACAGCCCGTACAGGACACATGGCACGCCTGTACGATGACACGTGGCATGTTCGTATGTGCGACACGTGGCGTGACCGTACAGGTGACATGTGGCAGCACCAGGAGATGACACGTGTCAGGCTGATTTGGCATTTTTGGCGCGCAGTTGGACCAATCCTGAAGTGACACGTGTCACCACTGGAAGGGTGACACGTGGCACAGGTGACATCATCTATGACATGGTAGTGCTGACTGGGCATATGGAAAGTGACGTGGCAAGGTACAGAAGCTGACGTGGTGAAGTGACGTGGCAGTACGGCTCTGACATGTGGACCAATCGGATGTCGACACATGGCAGTTTGTTGGCAAGTGATTGGGTGCCACGTGGCCCAATCACGAGCTGCAACGTGGCATCCCGGTTTTAGCCAATGTGGGATATGTTAAAACTTTTTGGAGCCCGAGGGATTCAAACCCCGGACCTCCACCTCCGTCGATGCCTTAAAAAACTGTGCTAACCACCATACCACCGTGTGTGCCTTGATAGACATACGACAAAAGTTATATTTAATTTCGTTTAAATTGTATATGCGATGGGTGGTCGGGCCGAGGCTTAGCCTTGACCCACAGTCCTATGGTGGCATGCTATGTGACCGTTACACATCATGGGAGCTAGGTGCAGTTTAAAATGGTTATGGTCGTGGCCATATGGAAAAGAGCCACGAGACCGCGTGTTAATGGAGTTTGGGGCCAGCGCTAGCCCTTTGGGCTAAGCGCTTGGCCATATTAAATACCATGTGACCTTATTTTAAGTGTGCGCTCCCAGGTTAAGGGGCTAAGCCCGTTTACAACTAAATTATGGTTGGAAAGTGGGTTATTTTAACCACTTTTTATAATTTTTAATGTAATTAAGCCTATTTTGGGAGTTATTGGGCTTTTTTAGAGCCTAATTTTTGGGAGGAAGTTCGAGATGGATAACCAACTTCCCCACTATTTAACCAAGGCCATTTTTAGGCCAAGGGGTTAGATTTTGGACAGCTTTTGGACGGTTTTGGAGAGCAGAGATGCTGAGGCAAAGCCAAGTCAAAGCCAATTTGAGGCAGGGAAGTTGTTGAGGAGGAGATGCTGTCGGACGATTTCTGAGAGCTTCGGACATCCGTTTCAGGTGTCGTTTTTTGTGCAAGATTCTAGAGATCTGGGCGAACATGACCAGATCAGTCTGGAAGCCATTTGGCATTGTAATGATGTACCATTAAGCTTTCGAACATAAATAAAGAAGCCTCCCTCATAGAGAAAAGGCCCGGAGACGTAGGCAAAGTTGTGTCGAACTCCGTTATCAACCTGTGCATTATGGTTTGTTGTTTTTCATTGTCTTTCAGATCTACAAAAATGTTAATGGCTGTGTAATTCATTTTCTTTTCTCGTACGTTCGTTAAGTTTCCCAATGGTCAATTAATGCATGCAAATAAAAACTCAACCATAAGTCATTCGAAAAATCCTGACGGATCACTGAACATGATGGAAATTTAATCTAACAAACGTTAATACAGGGTTGTATTCAGTCCTAAATAGAAAATCCACCCTGTACAATACTAACCCTGCCTGTATCATTGAATGTGATGGAAATTTAATCTAACAAACGTCAGTACAGGGTTGTAATCAGTCCTAAAAAGAAAATCCACTCTGTACAATACTAACCCCGATAAATCCATGTAAATGTAGCCGCAATATGCAACTGTAACCAGTGTTGAGAATAACAATCGAAATAGCAGCGCCACCTTCTTCACATATCCCAATCATAGACAAATAACAGAAACAAGAAAAGGCTCCAGAAAGATGGAGATATAAGTCAAAACGAGGAGCATTTGCAAAGGAGAAGGCCACATAGAGCATACAAGAAATTTCTTTTGTAGAGCCCAATGAAGGTTTCTACATAATGGAGGATTGTGTTTGTCCGGTAGCCTAGCAGTTCTGCAGATCTTTGTAAACAACGGATCTTCTGTTATGAAGAAATAATATCCTTCATGAAACCAATAAAAAATTATAGGTGTACACCATAGCTACACTATTACGACAATCTGGTTGCTGTAAGCTATTATTATGTATTAATGAAGTGAACGTAAGTAAAAATTAATGTAACGGAATGACCAAACCCTCTTCATTAATTCTTGGATGTCATGTGGTTGATAATAATAATAACCTAATTTTAAGATTAAGACCAAGTTAGGGACTAAATTGGTATATGAGATTCCTTTCAGGATTGAACATACCTTACAAGGCTAATGGATTTGATTAATTAGCCTTGTTTATGGGACAATAGATCCCTCCAAGATGTGTACATACCCTACATAGTTTGTATAATATGTAAATTTGTTTTTTCTATTTTAGATAAGAGGTTAAATTGTATAAATTGGAATCAGGGTAGTCTCTCATTTTATGTATGGGATTAAAACTATGGTAGCTTTAGTGTTGAATACAAGGGATATCTCCTTTCTAGGAAATATATATAGGTTGAAACTACATTTTGGTTATGGAGTAAGACTTAAAACTATTTTTGATAGGTTAAAAGTTTGTCTTTTTCGGAAGTAAGAAAATCAATTAATAACCCAAGACCTAGGGGTAGGTTAAAAGTCTGTCTACTTCGGAAGTAAGAAAATCAATTAATAACCCAAGACCTAGAGGTATCTAGCAACAACTGAAGCCTATAACTGGGTATTTCAATGATGGCAGCCAATGATGCATGTCCTCATTGATGGTTGACAACTTAGTTATTAATTGAAGGTTTTGCCACCTTCAATTGTTTTTAATTTTTTTCAAAATTTATCCAAAACACCTAAACTTGTTTCACAAACTAAACTTTGTTACATGAATCATTACAATTCACACTTGCACAAAGAGAAGCTCACCTGCACAAGGAAAGGGAGCCCACTATAGTGCAAATGGAAAACATGTGAAATTGGAAATGACAATCATTGACATATAATAATACCCATTATGTGTGCTCAATGAACAACCCACAAATATTTTAACAAATAGGTTTTTTTGTAACAACAAAGCTTCACTACATCTAACTTCATTCCTTTAGGCTAACGTTCATTCCAATATCATAGGGAATAGCACGGATGTAGTTGGTGGGGTTACTTAAAGGGGTTTTGTGTTGAATTACAAGGCATGTTTTTTTTTTTTTCTTTTTACTGGGGGAATCGACAATTCGCGGTTCTCGTACTCGCGTGACACGAGGTCGATCCCCGTCGGCTACCACTAAAACCCCAGGTGCAATCACCCAGCCTGCAAGAATGGCGCACGAGTAAATCCGGGTGAGAATCGAACATGAGACTTCATTTTACAAATTTCCTTCCATTTACACGGCACTTGCCAATCAGTCATTCGTCTACACCCGTGCAGGCGAATTACAAGGCATGTTACATATTAAGTGTTTGATGAAATGATTGACAAAGAAAATCAACCAGATTTCAATCTTCACTAACTAACCAACATGAACAAACTAACAACACTAGAATAACCAACATGAACAAACTAACAACACTAGAATAGCAAATTGGGTAATTGAAGGAGCAAATGTTTGAACTGCGTTCAATTATGAAGGGACAACATAATCTCATTCTTGAGAAACAAAAAATGATAAATAAACAAGATATCAAAATTGTAAAGGTCAATTTAGAAGCTACTGCCCATCCAACCCAGTTTCCACTAAGGGCCTCGAGCATTTACGAGAATAAATCTAGATAGGCAAATAAGATTATTAAGCACTATCAACAAAAATAGAGTGTCAACACAAGACGGTCATGGGCTGAGGTAGCGAGTGGCAACAACACTAAAACGCGACCAATAATTGATGTAGTAATCAATGCTAGATTTGAAGAACAAAAGTAGAGGGAGTTTTAGGCATTGAACCTTAGCGTTAGAGGCCTCGCTAAAGAAGAAAACGCTTCAATAGCATTGAAATTATATGGTATAAAGGAAAAAAAAGGCTTGGTATTTGTAGGAAAACTCCGGGTTATTTGGTTTAAAGAATCACAAAACAATGTCATTGCATTCAAGATGAAAAATAAGCTCTTCATCCTTGCACAAAAACTCTTTAGATGAAGATATGGCCAAATTACCATATGATAAGTTCAAAAATGAAAGAGGCAAAATGGTAGAAGCTAGGAAACCAGGCAAATGGGTTGTGAAATGTAATGGGAAAAATTTAATTAGAGATAGTGGGCACCTTTTTGGTGGAAAAAACGATGGCCTACCTAAAAAACTTGACATCAAAGGTCAATGCTTTATAAACAATTTATCTACAATTGTCCACCTCAATTTCCCTATGGAATTGTGGAGGATCCTTTTAGAGGGTTTACATGGTTCTCTACTTATAGGACAAAGCTTCATGGACGTAAAGGCTCATGAGGTGTTGCATGCATTATACAAGATGATTTGGCCTGTAAGGTACACATGGAATGTTTAGATCTACATGCTAGGTTTCTTTGGATATCAATAGATAGAGGACACTCATAATCCAAATTATATATTGCAATTTGTTATTTTCCTCCATCTTATTCAACCAATGTAATAACAAGTGAGGTTGAATTTTCATTTATTGACCTATTCCCCGAGATCTCAAAATTTTCAGCTATGGGTAATGTTATTCTCTTAACTGACTTTCAATGCTTGTACCGGAAATATGCAATGTCATCTATATGAAATAGTCTTAGACCCACTTAGGGTACTTGAGTTGGGAAGAGAGAAATTGAGCATTTACAAAGACTATTGATTTTGCAATCACACCCTATGGTAGGCACCTTATACTTATTATCCTTATGTCGATGGAAAGAGTGTTGTGGGC
>JZKD02S1653543.1:581682-595594 GCA_000966675.3 Picea glauca
ACTCCCAAACTCTTTTGGAGGGTTTTCCTCCTTAAGCAATCAATGTGTGCAATATCTTATCTTTCCACTTGGTTTGACTATGCCTTCATCCTTTACAATGCTCCAAACCAACCAAGCATTCAAGTTAACCCAAAACCTACCCATTGTCAGTTTGTCTTCGATTCGATAATCCTTCATGCCATCCTTAAACTTCAATCTGAAAATTCCCAAGATGTGGAGAATACAAAAGTTGATTTTTTTAAACAAATTCTAGATGTCCTAGCAATCCGTAGCAATCCATATAGTATAGCTATTTAACTATATGGTGACCCATGTCTTTCCACCTTCCTAGACTTCCCATATCATTCATTACATTTATAAATCGAGAGACGAGAAATACCCTAATGACTACCGCACTATCGTGGTTGGCCAATCGTTGTCTAAGATATTTGCCACAACCTTATATATCCACCTATCCAGATAGGTAGAGACAAAGTGGTTAAGGGCCAAAGAATAAGAAAGGTTCAATATAAACCTTTGTACCAATGATCGTATCTTCAATTTGACATCCATCATTGAGGATTCCAAGGAAAACAAGTGTAAAGTACATTGCTACGTTGTGGACTTCTGCACGTCATTTGACATAGTTCCTCAACATTTGCTAGTTGAAAGGATTAAGGCCTTGGGTGTTCCACCCTTAGAGGTTTCGCTAGTGATGACTATGAGAAAATTGCTAGCAATGTGCGAATGAAATCTTATGTTACAAATGATGTCCATAGTACCATACAGGTTAAACAAGGTTTCTCACTCTCCCCCACATTTTTGGGGATCTATATTGATGAACTAGAGGAAACTATAGAAAATACATTGGTTGTCGTAGATGGATGCTTATTCTTTGGAGTCTCTATTACCATGTAGATCTTAGGTTCCTTTTGTGACACTCATAAGCTTGAGGTCAAACATCATGGGTTTTAAAATCCCTAAAAAAGAAGTCTAACAAGGTTTTCTTAACTTACAAAGGTTAGAGGATTGAGGTTGTCTCTTCATATGTATATCTAGGGTTTCTCTTCTCTAGACCACAATTTAGTTTAACTCCAACAATAGAGGCTAGACTAAGGAGTATGTAGTTATTGCCACCCTTTAAAGTCAATGTTTTCAGCTTTAGTTCCAAGACATTTAGAAAAAGATCCACCTCTTTCACGTATTGGTCACACCTATCTTGTTATATGGTTGTGAGGTTTGGGTACCATACCTTTGGAAAGTGGACTGAAACTGGTTAGAGAGAGTGCTTATCACAATGTTACCCAAACATCTTCATACCAAGAGGTTAGTCCCACATGCCATCATCCTTGCAAAATTTGGAAAAGCACCACTCATCACAGTTGCAATGATCATCCATTTGGTGAGAATGATATATAGACTCAAAAATATAGGTAACTACCCGAGTGGTCATCTCATGTATCCATATATTTCTCTTAGTTCTTCTATGGAGTTAGCATGGCATGGGGTTGATTCTTGTTGGTATGCAAGAGCCACTTCTTTGTTTAAGCTCTTCATCCTTGATATTGAGACATTGCACCTACTTATATTTTCTTTGGATTGCTCTGATATTTTCAAAGGAAATATAAACAAATGCATTCATTTTGAGATATACATAACCTATCTCCAATCCACATGGTTTGAGCTTAGAGAGCCATTGTCTTCAAAGATTCAACACTACGTAGAGGTATATCTCCATATCAATGATGGGTTCTTCCAATCCCTAAGATACACTAAACTCTAGTGGTCGTGTAGCCTCAGGGTTCCTCTTGCTTAGCCTATAGTTTGCTTCCACCATCTTTGCTTTGAGATAGACCACCATATTCCTTGGGAATACTATTTTTGCCAAATTTTCTCCTTAAAGCCTAAGATTGACGATCACTTTATTTTCATATGTCTTCTCTTTTATGAGATTAGAGGAGGATTTATTGTCTCTTTAGGGATTCACTTGGTTTTCTCCAAACTTGTATGGCTTATGATGACCAAATATGCTTAGCCCTCTTCCTTTGTGAGATGTTCGACCTTCAACATTAAATTTCGAGAGGCAAGTCCCCTAGTGGAGAAACCAATAGGTTAATCATGTCCTTCTTCGACACTATCCCATTAGTTGGAAAAGGTCCCACTACTAGCTTCCAAGCTTAGATGGTAAATCTCTAAAGTGAAATAAGTTCAATGAGTCTCTAGACCCCATGACTCTCACACACTTGGTTAGAAATTCCTCTCTAAGGAAACATGTTCCATCTGGATCATATTTCTCTTCATGAACCACCTCATTATTCTTTATCCTAGAATTATCTATTTCCAAATACTTTGTTCTTCTTCTTGAAAGTTTAAGAGAGTTTCCTTTACTTATTTATATAAACTTTCTTACAATTTATTTTTACACTCTTATTTTTTTAAGATTATATTTCATACACTTCCATACTTCAATTTAATATAGTTTTATATAAAATTGTAAAGAATTTCGTATAATTTGATTCTATTCATAGTAAAACTTTCTCATCCCTAATATTTCTACATATTCTTTTGTAATCATAGTGAAACTTTTTCATCCCTAATATTCTACCGATATGGAAAAATGATTGTTTGTTACAAAATTAATTTACTCTCAATTCCATATTACAAAGTTATTTGGAAATATTGTTTAAATATTTTTATAGGAAGGTAGTTTTATATTTATTAAGTAGAAAGGTGTATACCTATTGAAAATGAGCACATTTAATGATCTTTTAATCATAAATTTCACATTCAAATGATTAACAAACTTACTTGAAATTACAAAATTACTTTACTATTAACTTTTTCTCATTTTACTGTATTAAATTTACATTTCTACCACGTTATCTAATATTTTCTCATTTTACAATATTACATTTAAAGTTGTGCCACTTTTTACTGCATTTAAATTTACATGTTTTATTGCAAGTTTGATATACCAGTAGATGTTTCATTTATCAACTATTTGTGTTGAGTCTCAATTAATAGTTTCCATTAATTGTGAAGAATTTCAATTATCACGAATTTCAATTGGTAAGGTAATCTTACCTTACGAGATGTCAGCTAGATGTGCCCGTCTGCTTCCCTTACCCCTTACCAGATGTCATCTAATATTAATATTAGCTTTATGTACTCATGACTCTTCACACCTTACTATTAGTTTTACCTTACGATTAGTTTTATTGCATAATGATGATCTGTATAATGAAAATGAAAGCCCTCTTCCACATGAAACTGAAAATGCTTTTTCTCTACACAATATCTAGGTTTTATGACCCTAAAAATACTTTTTAGGGTTTTTATCAATAGAAGTCTGAGGTTTGTTTCTCTAGGGTTTTAAGTCTGAGGTTTGTTTTTCTAAGGTTTTAATTAACAGAGGTTTGAGATTTGTTTTTGGCAGGTTAAATTTTTCTTATTGTGCTAAAGAAACTCTTGAAAAATTCTAAGGTTTTAATCAATAGAAGTACGAGGTTTGTTTTTCGCAAGTTAAACTTATTAAAGAAACTCTTGAAAAATTCTAAGGTTTTAATCAATGAGGGTTTTAAGTCTGAGGTTTGTTTTTCTAAGGTTTTAATTAACAGAGGTTTGAGATTTGTTTTTGGCAGGTTAATTTTTTCTTATTGTGCTAAAGAAACTCTTGAAAAATTCTAAGGTTTTAATCAATAGAAGTACGAGGTTTGTTTTTCGCAAGTTAAACTTATTAAAGAAACTCTTGAAAAATTTTAAGGTTTTAATCAATAAAAGTAAGAGATTTGTTTTTCGCAAGTTAAACTTATCATGGTTTGTTTTTCGCAGGTTAAACTTATTGTGCGAGAGAAACTGTTGGAAGCTACTCATTACTTTCAATATGAAAAGGTTAGGCAGCATGAGGGAAGCCACTAAAGGTGCCATTAGAAACCAGACAAATATTTTCATATTTACTTGCAAAACCGAATTAAATTTATTATTGTTAGAGTTATTTGGATCAAACCATAACATTAGAAACCAGACAAATATTTTCATATTTACTTGCAAAACCGAATTAAATTTATTATTGTTAGAGTTATTTGGATCAAACCATAAACTTTGTATGCTGCGTGAGTTTAAATTGACATACACTTATTGTATATAAAGGATGTTGTTATATACTATGTATATGCTGAGTTTATATACTGTGTTTATAAATAATGCATGTTGTTTATATGCGTTATCGTTTTTTTTATGATGGGTTTTAAATATGTTTTTAAATTTAATATACCTTTAAATTTATGATATGTTTTAAATATAAATGTATAATGCCTTTTAAATAAACAATTATTTTATAATGGTGTGTTTTAAATATAAATGTATGATATTTTTTAAATAAACAATTCTTTTAGGATGGTTTTAATTAATTTTTTTTCGTGTAAATTTAGGATGCCATCTTTTATGATGTGTTTTAATTATATTTTTTTGGGTGTAAATTTATAATAACTCATTAATGACCTTCTATCCTAATTATATTTAAATTTTTATTGATAATATTCTGTCAGTTATGAATAATGCCTTTCGGGCGTATATCAGCCACATTTTTAAATGTGGTTGTGCTAGTCTATAATAACGTTGATTTACAAATATCCAACATTTTTGTCTGTATTCTGATGTCGTTCTTGTACTGCTCAGTTTTGATGTGATAAGAACTGTGTGTGTTTCTTTTCATTTCATGGATTGGCTGTCAGCTGCTCCTAGTTAACTCTATAAAGCCAGGCAAGTCAGTAAAGCAAAAGCCAAAGGCATGCTGTTGCAGACGCAGCTGGAGGTTCTGCTATTACCTACTGAGTGACGGCGAAACATGGCTGACAGCATGACAGAGGGAACCCGGCCCATATTACGAAATTAGGATCTGGAACAGAATCGACCAAATAAAGCTAATGAGAAAAACCAGTTAAGGCCTTAACTGGCCTTAATGCTACTAGATCTATGGGTATTTGCAGTACATGTAAACAATGCATATTGATGTTGAGTTCGACAAAATGGACAAGCAGCAGACGACAATTATGACATGAGTATCATGTAAAGTAGATTGCTTTGAGCAGTTATAGTACACTGCGCAGCAAGAAGCATCCCAATAAAAGAAGAAGATGAGGCACAATACAATACTGCTACTTCCTGTAATTATGCCAGCATAAAGAAGTGGCCACCATTAAAATTACTTTATCATCAAAATTCAAAAAGAAATTCAATCATTCTTACTTCCCTCTGCTTGCAGTCTTTCTTTTCTTCTTTCTCAATCAGTCTCCTTCTCTCAATCAATCTCTTTCGCCACTGTCATCCTTCACGCTCTTCCCTGGTCTGAACGGTTGGTCGGTCATTCAATGTCTAACACTAACAGTGTAAGAGAAAATTATCCAGCCAGCAAGCATGCACATCCTATGCTGGGCACTCTTTCCAACAAGATAGGGACTCTTGCCACACCATCTATCTGAAGTGCAGGCATGGAATGATTGAAAATTCCAGTGAGAGGGAATTATAGAGATGATTATTTGCTCCTTTTATCCAGCTGAGCATGGCCATTATAAATAATTATCGTTATTGTCATTACAAAACTGTTTTTTTTCCTAATTCCCATTACACTCATAAGGTTCTTCTCCCAATACTCATCACTGATCAGACATATGACATGCTATTCTCCTCTGCATAGATATCACATAGATATCACAGCTTCTTTTTTAAATTTTTGAAATTTCTCTGTATTGTATGTTTTCCCAATAAACTGTATAAGTTCTAATAATGACTGAATCTGTATGGCACATATTATCTTTGATTTTAATAATAGCAAGATAATGTTTTTTCCTAATAAAATATTATCCAGCTTTCAACACTACTCATTCTTAATAAATTAGAATTTTTTAATATTTCCAATAAATTATTATCTATTTTTTTACATATTATTATGGTTATGTAAATTAAGTATTATGATTGATTGTTGATGAAAATACAATTTTCACATTGTTTGAATTGTATTTTTTTAATGACAAATAGATACAGCACCTTGAAAAAAAACCTTTAATCTAATTCAATACTATGCAATCTCAACAACTACTAATATCTATCATTCCATCAATTCTTTCAAATTTCGAACAGATTTCTACACAAAACTAATAAGAAAATGAAACCCTAAAAGGTTAAAAAAACCCTATATTTAAATTATGCCTCTCTCCAATGTTCATCCCATAACACAGATGTCCCATGTTAAAAGATCAATGTGCATGCAATGCATTCTCTCTGAGTTGACTTTACATACATTACAGATATAGCATAATGAGTAAATCATAATCTTCTATACATCATTCTCATGATTTTGTTTACTTCTGCCTTCAGCTTCCCCGGACTTCTTGCATGAATTCTCCCTTGGGAGAAGCAATCTGTACTCTGTAACGTTTTTGGAAACCTTACTGGAGAATCCCTGTTAGCAGACCTGTCACATTCGGCCATGTACAAACCTTAGGATCTGTATGCTAGAGTTACATTGTGAAAGCAATTCAGAATCATACAATCATCAAAATCTCAAAATCGTAAACCAATGGGGTTTCAAGCTCCTTAAATAATGGGAGAAAATCAATGAAAAAAATGGAGAGGGATTGAGCCATATCAATATAAAGGGTAGGCACTACATGATAAAGTGGCATGTGAGCCACTTCATTCGGTGAGAAATCTTATATGATAAAACACAACCCTAATTTTATCATATGTTCAATATGATATTCCCAAAACAAATTGTTAAGATGAAGTGAAGGACCTACCTTTATGTTGATGCCAGGTAGTGGTGAATTGCCAAGGATTTGGTTAATGCTGTTTCAAACCTTTTTTCACTGTGAGGTTGCAGTGGTCAAAAAGATGGGTTTTTGTGAGACCCGCACAACGTAATGTTCTTCATAAGATGTATGTTAAGGTTATGTGTGTTACGCAGAAGGGATTCCCAGGGTAGGATTTGTCAAGAAAAATCAAGGTAATGTTAAAAAAGATGTATGTTAAGGTTATGTGGGTTAAGCAGAAAGGATTCCCAAGGGTAGGATTTGTCAAGAAAAATCAAGGTAGGATTTGTCATGGAAAATCAAGGTAATGTTAAAGATAAAGAAAATATAAAAATCAAGGTAGGATTTGTCATGAAAAATCAAGGTAATGTTAAAGATAAAGAAAATATAAGAAACTAAATCTGTGAAATTGATCGTAAAGGTTCTTGGTTAAGGGATATGAATCCTTTAATAACAAAAAGGACTGGTCTAAAATTTCAAATAATCATAAGGATCTTGCAATAAAGGTTATAAATTGAGTTAAGAAGAATCATCAAAATGAAATGAAATCTCTTTTAATCATAGTAAAAAGAAAATGAGATGCACTTACAATATCAATAGGTTAATAATGCATTAAAGCAAATTCATGAGGGGTTCCTAATTTTAAGATTTAGAGAAGTTGTTTAACTCAACAATGGTTAACATATTGATTGAAACCATGAATCTTTGTAAGTAAAGCTATTGAAGTGAAAAAACAGTGATCATTCCTTATGTACAAACATTTTATCATTCAAAAACAGGTTCCAACAAGAACTCTTCCTAGACACAAACTTCCAAAATCACTTATCATTTAATTGTTGGCCAACTGAGAGGTGAGGGTGAATCAGTTGTTACCGTGCTTAAACAATTATGTTTATTTTAAACTATTTACAGAGCACTCAATGATAATCACAATAATGCAGAGAGGTACGCAATAGAACATTCGACATCAGTCATACATATGAAATATACAAAGACGGATATTTCCTAAGGAAACCCATAAAGGGTAAAAACCTCTTCTTCTTGGTATGATAAGTAATATTTACATTCTGTACATTATCATACATATGAGCTCCAACTCATTGTGAGGCTACAACCTCTGTTTTGCAAGCTGCAACTTGCTGAGAGCACCAACTCTCTGTTTTCTCTAGCACCGACTAGAAGGAAGCACCAACTCCGTGAGTGTTCCAACACCGACTGGATGGAAGAACCTACTTCCACTTATACAAGCACCAACTTGTTTGAGAGCACCAACTCTTTGGTTTCTCTAGCACCCACTAGAAGGAAGCACCAACTCCCCGAGTGTTCCATCACCAACTGGATGAAAGCACCGACTTCCAGTCACACAGTATAACAAAGAATAACAGTTCTCCCTTGCACCACCTCGCCACCCTGGCTTTTTCGGCTGTAACCAGATGTAAGCTACAACTCCATGTGTTCAAGCACCCACTTGAACCTCTGAAGACACCAGTCCTCCCTAGCACCTCCCTACCACCCTGATTATAAATATTTTCTACAGAAACTTATTACAGTGATTCAATAATTGTCATTGGCTTACCAGGCTTATCATTGTTTTTCTATGTTACTCTGCTCTCCTGTATCAGTGTCTCTTTGCCTGCATATTCTTGCGCTTACTGATCTTCTACTTTTCTCTACAAGTGCACCTCAGCCTTCTTTTACTGTCTCAGTTATGCATCTCTGTTCTTTTCTTCTGCTACACTTTATGCTCTGCATCTTATTTTGATTCTATGAATTACGCCTCTTCTGTGTATTTCATCTCCTGCCCACAACATGTTATTTCCCCGTGTGTAATTCCTCTCCACAGTAGCCTCCATCTCTTCTTTGTTCTGCATATTTATACTATCTGTGCACCTTCTTCATCCTCCATGCACAGTGCCTCTGCATGCTCTTCACCGTGCCACGGTTCTACTCATCGGGTTGTTCACTGCCACTCCACTTTTGCTCTGCTTCACTCGCTCAAGCCTCAAAAAGAAAAAACTACATCTCACTTCTGTCTATACCTCATCTGTTACTCATCTCTGATTTTTATCTCACACTGCGCATATTGTTGGTCTCACACTACGCATACTGCAATTTTTCCTTTCTTACAGTTCAACTCATTTTTCATTCAAAACAGCCAACCTTCCACAGTCATTGCGTTTCCGTTTTAAAAAATTCAGGGAGAATAACTCCAAGGTGGTCTAAAATACATTGCTTGCTTTTGAAGTTTGTGCTTCACAATATCAAATTCATTATTTAATTCAATGAATTTGTGGGTTCTCTAAGCTCTCAAATTCATTATTTAATTCAATGAATTTGTGGGTTCTCTAAGCTCTCAAATGCTGGTCTTATTCATATAATCAGATGATGCTAAATCGTGCGAGCATCTGACCACACGTTTAACTCCGACAGTTTTGAAAAATGGATAAATATTGGACGCTATGTTGAGGTTCAAAAGTATATGCATTTGAGACCTCCACAGAATTTGAAAGCGTGTCATGTTAACCCCCGACTCTATTAAAAACCTTAAGCTGCTAAGGTGGATTTATGCTACATATATGTACATAGATGAACATAAAAGCATATCCTAAATTGGAATACTTAACCAAATTGTAGGTTTGGATAGCATATCCAAAATGGGAATCCTTAACCAAATTGTAGGTTTGGATCATTAGAGGGATCAACAAAAGCAAGAAGGTGGGGAATCTTTAACATGAATGTAGGTTTGGGTCATTAGAGGGATCAACAAAAGAAAGAAGGTGAAGGTTGATTGTAGATTTGGGTCATTAGAGGGATCAACAAAAAAAAAAGAAAAAAAAGGTGAAGGTGGAGGTGGAGAGGGAAAGGGAGAAGAAAGCGCTAAAAATCATAAATCCTAAAATCTTCAATGAGATGTTGAAGAGGATGAAAAAATAATCAATTGGGTCATCAGAAGGATCAACAAAAACAAGAAGGTGAAGGTGGATTGCCGATTTAGCTTATCAGAGAGATCAACAAAAGTAATAAAATGAACCTGGAAAGGGAGAAGAAATCTTTAAAGCCATAAATAGTAAAAGCTTAAATCAAAAGTTGAAGGGGAAGATAAAAGAATCAAGATGTTATTGTTAATCATAAAGAGAGATCTAGTTATGTGGAGACGAAGATAAAGTTTGACGAGTTCAATTTTGATAATTAATAATATTTATAGGAAATTTATAAACTTAAACAATGAAACAAGAGAGTGTGATTACAAGAGATAGTGAAGGCATTCATGTGACTAGTGAGAGAGAGAATTCCATTTTCGTATGAGAGTTGAATTTTTTTTAACAATAAGTAGCATATGTATGAGTGTGATGGTATGTAGTGGCCAAGAGTTATGTTTGATAAATGAAAATGGTTGTGTGACATGGAATGTGTATGTTTGAATTTGATGAAAATAAGAATTAATAATGGATAATTTTTTTTAGAGCTTGAGAGGGTGATCTGTATATTAGTGGCCATCCACCTCTTCCCACTAATCAACATAGTCATTAAGTGGTTTTTACAATTGGTGGTTTATGAGCCCATGGTTTTTATAACTCATGGTATTTGTAAAGTGGGATAAAATAAAACAAATAATAAAATAGTGAAAATATATTACTCTTAAGTGAAAAGGAACCCATAAGTAATATATATATATGGGCCCTCTCATTTGTAAAATATCATCTCATTATTCCTTCATGATGTAGACATAAAATATTTATTTGTAGGGCCTTGTAAACTTAATAAGAGCACAATTCGGGCGTGCAAACCTTTTGGCCCTTCACCTCCAATGGTTAAGGTTTTGGACCTTTAGAGTTATTTCTTATATTTAAAGGTCACATTTTCGACCTCTGGTAATATTTTATTGTTGGATGAAATGTAGCCAACATATCTCCCTTTCATAAATAATCTACCACCATTATAAGCTAGTGTTTGTTCTACAATATTCTACTATTTAATAAAGAGTTGGGTTCTTACTATATTATTGTGCTCTTTGTTATATTTTTGTGTATATGTGCCACATTTCCTTGCTTTCCTTTCGTTTTGTTCCTTACATGGTATGGATCAGTGGTATAATAGAAATTTTCTCCTTGTTGCTTCTCGGTGCATGTCCCCAACCAAGTCAAGGTATAGAGAGGTGGGTCTCAAGATAGTTTCGCTTAGGGATGACCACTCTCGCCAGTCCAAGCGACCTCCCATGGTAGGAAAAAAGAGAGATGATGAAGTAGGAGATCATTTCAAGATGTTGCTCAAGGAATCCCTTGTACAAAAGAGGAACAAGATGTTGGAAAACTTTACTCATATCCTTCGACGACTATCAATGGTGGTCAAGATCTTCAACAAGCAACCTTGAGGTGCAACGCCCTTCAAGATACAAGTTAGTTTTGATATCCCCATATTTGAAGGCCAGAAAGATGTAGATACTCTAGAGAAATGGTTGAATATACTAGAAGGTTATTACTCCGTCCAAAAAATTTCGGACGGTGAAAAGATAACCTTTGCTCTCCTTAAATCCCTTCCTCGTGTCAAAGTTTGGTGGGAAGGTTACTGGGAGAGACACACTGCGGATGAATCTACGCCATTAAGGAAGGAATCCACCTGGGAGGCCTTTGTGGATTTCCTCAAACAGGGTTTCTACCTCGTTGGAATTTATGATGACCAATATATGAGATGGACGAATTTGTGTCAGGAGGAAGCCTAGACAATGCTAGAGTATACCAACATCTTCTATACCATGTGCTCAAAGTTGGGTATTTAATATTCTAATAGACACCTAGTTCTGAAGTACCCCAATGGCCTACATATGTACATCCAAACATAGATGGATTTCTTGGACATGTCCTCACTAGAAGTCGCTTATTCTTATCCTATCAAAATCGAGCAGAAATTCAAGCATAGGAATAAGTGAGAGTTTGGGTCTAAAAATATGCCACCACAAAAACATGGTAAAGGCAGTCCTAACTCACAAAACAAAGGACAAAGAAATGAGATCTAACCTCAAGAAAACTACTCTAATCCAAAGGCAAAGAAGGGTGATGGGAAGTCAAAGAAGGACACCAGAAAGTGGTGTGAGTTCCACAAAATATCTTGGCACAACATCAATGAATGTTGCTCAAAACAATCATTGTTGGCCGAGTTCAAATAAAAAGAGTTAGACCGTAGTTCAGACTCTAATTCAGAGCACAAATAAAGGGAAACAAATCATTGATGCAAAACCCACTACTACCATTGCGACCACAAAATCCAACCAAAAGAACCAAAGAAACCTAAGAAGGGGGAGTGCCTTTTCCACTCACAGATGTGGGTTAAGGGGACCCCACTGCGTTTCATTGCTCACAATGAGAGTAAGAAGAACCTGATCTCAGCATAGGTCATCAAAATAATGAAGTTGTTGAAAAATCCACACCCTAAGTGTACACCATCTGATGGTTGAGCCATGGACGATACATATGCGTCAGCCAACAATGTCACCTACTCTACAACATCAATCCCTTCAAATATCATGTGTTGTGTGATGTTGCCCCACTTGAAGTCTATGATTTTCTTTTAGGAAAACCATATAAGTGGAAATGTCATGTTGTTTATGAGTCTTGTCCCCATAGTTTCATTGTTACTCGGGGGTCAGCTCTATAGGGTACCAAAGATAGTTCCAACTACTTCCATTTCATTGATATCGGAAAAATAGTTCCACAAATTACTCTCTTAGAACACAAATTTTTTCCGCTTCACGATCTGGTTAGAAGGTGAATGGAAGGTCACTGCAACCATCATAGCAGGTTGACAAGATTGTAGAGGAGAATAAAGATATTTTTTCTTCACCTACAAGGGTGCGTCTGCATTGCTAATTCAATCATTCCATTGACTTGGTACCCAGTTCTCCCTTACCCAATGTTCCAATCTATAGATTCCCCCTTCGAGAGAATGAGGAAATAAAGTGTCAAATTCATGAGAAAATCCAAAAAATCCACATTCCATCAAGCTCCTCACCTTATGGGAGCCCAATTGTCTTGGTGGGAATAAGGTTCTATATGCTCAACATAGCTATAATAGATCCCTTCACAAATCTATTGGCCACAACCCCTTTCAAGTTTTCTTTGGGTTTCAACCATTAGCCCTCATTGATGTAGCTCTTACTATTGTATCTTCACTGACAGAGTCCTACCACACTTGGATCAAGGCAAATCAAGTAGTTAAATTTTTTAAATGAACCAAGCACCTCCAACAATAGGTTCATGACATCCTTCAAAAGGCTAATGCCAAGTACAAGCAACGACATGACCAACATTGATTTACACACAAGTTTCAGGTTGGTGATAACATTTGGTTGCACTTACAAAAAGAATGCCTCACAGACCCCCACAAGAAGCTAAGACCACTCTGATATGGACCTTACACCATCACAAAGGTTGTGGGTGAAAATGCTTTCGAATTGAGTATTCCTCCTTCTCTTGGCTTGCACCTAATATTTAATGTGAATTTGCTTTGACCATATTACTCACCTCCGTTGGACACCTCATAGGTGGTTGAGCATTTGGATCCTACAAAATCAATCTTGACTACACTGATAAAGCTCAGTGGATTGGATCATGGAGACCAAATGGAATCCACCCTCCAAAAGAAAATACAACTTTATAAGGTTGTCAAAGAAGTACAACTTCAACAAGGCAAGTGGCTCACCAAAATTCAAATTCAACAAAAGTTTCCCCATCTCCTATAGGAAATTAAAAAAATGGGGACCATTCCTTCATAAGGGAGGAGGACTGATCCAAGTGGATATCAGTGGTCATCCACCTCTTCCACTAAATCAACATTGTCATTAATGGGTTTTTACCATTGGTAGTTTATGAGCCTGTGTTTTTGGTAAACCATGGTATACACCCATGGTATTTGCAAGGTGGAGAAAAATAAAACAAATAATAACAATTAAGAGGTGAAATATATTTGCACGGTCGTTAATTGGTTTTTTCCATTGCTGGTTTATGAGTTCGTGGCTTTTGTAACCCATGGTATTCACCAAAGGTATTTGTAAGGTAGGATACAATAAGACCAATAATAAAATAGTAAAAAGACATGACTCTTAAGTGAAAAAGAACACAAAAGTAATA
>JZKD02S1653543.1:596349-608158 GCA_000966675.3 Picea glauca
TATTTCTGCGTATTTGTGCCACATTTCCTTTCCTACATTTTTTTTCGTTCCTTACGTAGTTCGGATCAGAAGGTGTTCCAAAATAATTGTTTGAGTTCATTAATGTGATTTTGTTTGGTTATCTAAATGGCTACGATATGCCCGTTGGTCTTGTTTTAGGAAAAGAAGAAGACTTATGCTATATTTATTTTTTATTTGTGATAACTCCATGAGATTGTATTTTCTTTGATATGTTATAGTTGTGTGTCTTGAGATTACGTAGATCAACTCTACATTATATGGTATCAAAGCTAGGTTTGATAACCCACATATGGATGACAACTTCAACAAAGGGTGATATCGCTCTATAGACTTATCAGGAAGAAGGAAGATAGACAACTCCAACAATTGTAATTGTTCGATAGAGTTGTCAAGTAGTAAGCTACAAATCTATTAGTATAATTGGGTAGATGTTGTAGAGGGTCTGCAGAAGAGAGTGTTCAACCATGAAGAATACAAAGTGCAAGGAATAGAAATATTTACAAATAAAGAAGAATGAAATAAAAGAAGAGATAAACCATGAAATCTAATCTTGTGTATTGATCTGGATTATTTTCGACACGAAATGAGAGCAGAGATATAATAAAGAAATGTACAGAGATATATCGGATATCCAATATTATGACAGAAATGTATCAAAGATGCAACCATAAACACAGATATACAATAATACACAATTTTCTATTAATGATTGAAAATGTACAAAGACTGTAAAATACAGAGTGAAAGACTCGCTAGAATGGTGGCAGCTTATCTCTGAGAAGAGGTGTGACGACTACTCGCATCCGTGAGAAGATTATTTTACAATGAGGCTCCAAAGGCCTTTTTAATCATAAAGAGAATCCAAAACCCTAACCCCGAAAGATAAATATCCAACAATTTTGTGGACCCCATTTTGGGTAGTTTGGTGTATCAACTTCTCGAGGGCATAACTTTGGCATACGATCTCTGTTTGGGGTGCACGATAGCTCGTTGGAAAGGTATTATCTATTAGATTAATTTATGGGGCTCAATGAGAGCCTTCGGCTGCATTGAGAAGCTATATCCCAAAAAACCTTCATTTAGGCCCTCAAAATGGCCTCGTAAGTTAAAAACTGCTAAAAATAGTAAATTGACAAAATTGCGAGAAAACTGTTTTGAGCTAGATGGAAAAGGTGAGTGGCCACCGATATCCGTCTGGATCATGTATGAAGCAAACAATTTTGATCGAGTTAAAAAAAATTGAATAGACACTAATATGAATACAATGTCAATAGATGTGCAGTATGTTACATAGGGGGCATAGTTTAAAAACTCCAACATATGAGAAGAACGTTGGGTTGAGTTACATAGGAATAACTCCAACAAGAGAGAGATTATTGGGTAGCATTGCACTTGAAGTAGCTCCAACAAGATGTACCTTGTTAAAGTTTTCAATGCGATGGAGTTTACAAGAGAGAGAGAGAGAGAGTACTTATGAAGAAGAGGAAAGAAAACAACAAATAGAAAAAGTTGAAGTAATTGTAGTGGATGGAAAATGTTCACAAATTTTGAAGGTGGTGTGTAGCCATGGCATGTATATGTGCTTTTAAATTAACTTAATGATTTTGATGCATGGGCATCATTGATGAAACAAAGCCAACCCAATGAGAACAAATACCAATCAAGATATATGGATGTTGGCCCCTTCATTTGAAAAATATGCGTAAGACTAAGGTGTTGCAGAGAAACATAGTTGAATCAAGTAAGAGCTACCAGAGGACGATTTGATTGGATACAATGCTCTAAATTGACGTATCTGAAGTCGGATCGTGCCTTCATCCCCCTTGTGACTCTAGCAACGAAATCATAAGCATATGATGCTTCCTTTAAAGTGTCAAAAGCTCCATGCCACCAACGTTCTTTTGTTTTTGAGTCACAAATTGGAGAAACCAAACGACCCCATGGACGCCTACGGACACTTCTATATCTACCAGCCTCCTTCCCATGCTTGAATTGTTTCTCTGAGAGATTTCTAGGGCTCACACTTCCATTCTTATGTAACACTAACTCATGTTGCTGCAACTTCAATGTGTTCCAGCCTTCCAATAAGGTGAAGACAACATTCCTACATGGGGATTTGGAAGAAGAAATCTATATGAAGCAGTCAAAAGGATTTGTTGTGAAGGGAAATAAGGAGTTGGTATGAAAGCTAAAAAAAGTCCATGTATGGTTTAAAACAATCACCAAGGATGTGGTATCAAAAATTTGATACTTATATGCTAGGAATTGGCTTCACAAGAAGCAAAGAGGATCACTGTGTGTATTTTAAATTAATTGGTGATCATTTTGTTTATTTGGTCTTGTATGTGGATGACATGCTCATGATAGGAAACAACAAGGAGATTATCTAGGATGTGAAAACTCAGTTGTCCTCTAAATTTGACATGAAGGATCTCGGTGCTTCAAATTTCATTTTGGGCATGGAAATTAAAAGAGATCAGAAAAAGAGGAAACTCTGGTTAAATCAGAGAAAATGTGTCGAGACAATATTAAATAGGTTTAATATGCAAGATTGTAAACCGGTCAAGGTTCCTATTCCTATTGGTGTAAAGTTATCTGCAGATCAGTGTCCCAAGACACAAGAAGAGTAGGAGGACATGTCTCATGTTCCATATGCGAGTGCAGTTGGCAGTTTGACCTACGCAATGGTCTATACTTGACGAGACATTTCACATGTAATGGGAGTTTTGAGTAGGGTGTTGGACATACATGACTTTGTGGAGGCAGACTGGGTTGGAAATCTGGATCGTAGGAGATATACAAGCGAGTATGTCTTTAACTTGTTTGGAGGAGCAATCAATTGGATGAGAAAAAGACAGGCCGTATTGACACTTTTAACTACAAAAGTTGAATACATGGAAGCCACTCATGAAAGTAAGGAAGAAGTATGGTTACAAAGATTTTTCTCAGGTATTGGGTTGGTACAACAAATTGTAAGGATAGATTGTGATAGTTAGAGTGCAATTTTTCTGGCGAAGAACCCAACTTATCATTCAAAGAAAAAGCATATTGATATTCAATATCACTTTGTGAGAAACATGGTTGAAGAAAAGAAAGTGTTTCTGATGAAGGTGGAAACTTTGAAGAATGTTGCAGATTCATTAACAAAATATGTGAGCACTGAGAAGTTCTCTTGGTGTAGAGGATCCATGGGCATTGATGCCTTGAATTGTTGACTATGTAACCCTGTAACCCCATGTATGCAAAGAAAAAAACAAGTGGGAGAATGTTGGGTATGTGTTATATTCTTTGCATGACTAGCCATAGTGTCTGCTATGTTGCGTCGGGCGCGTAGGGAGGGTTTGAGGGCAGCGCCCCCGAGAAACATGTTGCATTTTGCCTTGTTTTTCGTGTCACCTTGATTTTTGTGTCCATTGTTCGGCGGTTATTTAGCACATGGTTTTTGCCGATGGATTTCTATTTTTAGTTAAGGAATTAGGGTTGTTGACTAATCCAGATCATTGGGTTAGGGTTTTGGATGTTGTTGGCTCCTATATGTATATCGTATTGTAAACAATGTACCACTATGAATGAATATAGAATATGTTGGTTTTCCAAGTTTGGGTTTCTAGGGGAATGTCATGTGTGTGTATTTTCCATTGTATCTTTTATGTTTTTTTATTGAAAATTTGTTTGCAGTAAAATATTGAATAAGGTTAAAATCTACAAAATTAAGGAAGAAAATTTTGACTTGTTAAAGTAAAGAAAACAATATGATTCCCTTGAGGGACTAGAATTCCTACCTTAAAAGTATTTACCAATCCCCTAATTTTGTGGACAACATTCAAACCGTTTTTATAGAGGAAATTTTTTTTCAATAGAATATGTAGAGTTTGGGATTAAGTAGCCCACAAAAGGGAAATCTAGGAACATCGAAGGATATCAAGAAGAAATCTTAAAAATTAGAGGTGACCTATCTTCATCCCTCACATCCACAACCTCCTCAATTTAGTAGTCAAACATAGCTTCCCTAAACCCTAAACTCAAGGCCTCGTTGTGCCTATTTTTAAAAATGGTAATAAAAACAATCCCTCTAATCATAGGACCATTATGATTAGCCCCGTTTTAGTCAAGTTATATGGAATTACTTTGGAAAATAATAGCAATGTATGGCTAGAAAGACATGAAAAAAGAGTTAAAGACTGGGTTGGGTTTAGGAGTTATCATTCAACACTCGAACACCTTTTTATGTTTAGGATCATTATAGAGGAGTGTCACAATAACAAAACCAATCTTCTATGTTGTTGACTTTAGAAAAGTTATTGACACAATGCTTAGGACTAACCTTTGGAATATGTTAGAAGAGCTAAAAGTTCCTTTTCAGTTGAGAGTTGTCAGAGTAAGGTTGTACAAGAATTTTATTGTCATGTTTAGGAACACTAATGGGTGGTTGGAAGAAATTAATTGTAATATAGAATTTAATCAGGGATGTCCCCTATCCGCTACCCTTTCTGGCATATAATTGACATGTTAGAGTGTTGTTTGGAAGAAGCAAGTTGTGTTGACCTGACTATTTCTTGTATAGGCATATCATCCTTCTTCTTTACACTGATGATATTTTTCTTATGGGGATGAGTCCCTATGATCAGGACAAGCAACTAAAAATCTTCAAGTATTTATGCTCTAGTACAAGTATGACTGTTAACATTGACAAAATGAAGGTTGTGATAATTAAATCCAAAAAGATCACTTGTGTTAATTTTGTGTATGACAACAACAACTTGAAGAAAGTGACTTTATACAAATATCTCAGAATTGATCTTCATCACAAGCTTAACTATAACTATAGAATTGAGAAAAAGATAAATAAAGGGTGGAAATATTATTACAAACTTGAGAACAATTGTAAATTTGTAGACCTTTGGCTATGGGAGAAGAAGAAACTCATCTTTGAGACTCATCGCTCCTATTATCTTATATGGTTGTGAAGTTTGGGGCTGCAGTATCTTTAGAAAATTATGGAGAATTAGTAAATCCAAAAGTGTTTAATAACTTATCATTTCAAAATTAAAGGCAATACACCCTATCATATCATCCTCATAGAAGTGGGTCTTTCCCCCATTGAGAGCACAACCATGATTAGGTACCTAATGAACAAGATGAAAAAACATGGAAGACAAAAGGCTTTCCAAGATTGCTCTAAACCCCAATCAAAAACATATGTGATTCAAGAGGGGGTGGCATAAACATGTCATGTCTTGGATAAATCATTAAGGAATAAAGGAAGAGGCCACTCTTCAGAATAACAATAATATTAAAAATATCATTACATCTAAAATTAAGGAGAAATTGTGGTGCGATAGAGAATTAGAGGATACAAGAAAATCAAGATACTATAAGGAGGTGATCAACCCTAATTTAGAAGATCAAAAATATCTCTCTATTTTGACTAGGGTAAATAAGAAATTCAACATTGCTAAAATAAGAACAAACTCTCACATGCTCCATAGTGAAAAGGGGCATTGAACAATTCCCAAAACGTCTTGGGTCGAAAGAAATTATCATTTTTGTGACACTAAGAAGATAGAAGATGAAAAACACTTTCTCTTAGAAAGTCGTACGTACACTCACATTAGATCGCAATTTCAAAATATTCGTTACAATACCGACCTTCCTAACCTTTTAACTCATCTAAACTAAACTATGGTGATCTAGTAACCCTTAGCTTAAAGATTTTCGAGCACATAAATAAAATTATAAAGCAAACCAAGTAATTCCTTACCTTTCTTAGGGTCTAATAGATTGATGTTGATAGAGGTTAACTATCATCATCATAGCCCTGAGACAAGTGCCCTGATATGAAGTGTTATGTTTGAAAAGATTCCGAGTTCAAATCCCAAAAAACATAAAACAGAAGCCTTATGCCCAAAAGGATAAAAGGATAAAAGAGAAACAGTTTGACTGTATATTAATCCATGGAGAACACTACTCATTTTGTGCGTTGTTAAGTGGTACCTGTATCACTGAACGTGATGGAAATTTAATCTAACAAACATTAGTATAGGGTTGTATTCAGTCCTAAATAGAAAATCCACTCTGTACAATACTAACCCCGCCTGTATCACTGAACGTGATGGAAATTTAATCTAACAAACGTCAGTACAGGGTTGTAATCAGTCCTAAATAGAAAATCGAGTCTGTACAATACTAACCCCGATAAATCCCTGTAAATATAACCGCAATATGCAACTGTAACCAGTGTTGAGAATAACAGTCGAAACAGCGGCGCCGCCTTGTTCACATATCCCAATCATAGACAAATAACAGAAACAAGAAAAGGCTCCAGAAAGATGGAGATATAAGTCAAAACGAGGAGCGTTTACAGAGGAGAAGGCCACATAGAGCATACAAGAAATTGCTTTTGTAGAGCCCAATGAAGATTTCTGCGTAATGGAGGATTGTGTTTGTCCAACACCCTGGCAGTTCTGCAGATCTTTGTAAACAGCGGATCTTCTGTTATGAAGAAATACTATCCTTCATGAAACCAATAAAAAATTATAGGTGTACATCGTAGCTACACTATTACAACAATCTGGTTGTTGTAAGCCATTATTATGTATTAATGGAGTGAACGTAAGTAAACATTAATGTAACGGAACGGCCAAAACCTCATCACTATTTCCAAAACGGCCAAAACCTCATCATTAATTCTTGGATGTCATGGGGTTGATAATAATAATAACCTAATTTTAAGATTAAGACTAAGTTAGGGACTAAATTGGTATATGAGATTCTTTCGAGGATTGATCATACTCTACAAGGTTAATGGATTTGATTAATTAGCATGTTTATGTGACAAGAGATCTCTCTAGAATGTGTACATACCCTACATAGTTTGTATAATATGTAAAGTTGTTTTTTTTTTTTTTAAATAAGAGGTTAAATTGTATAAATTGGAATCAGGGTAGTCTCTCATTTTATGTATGGGATTAAAACTATGGTAGATTTAGTGATGACTACAAGGGATGTTTCCTTTTTAGTAAATATATATAGGTTGAAACTACATTTTGGTTATGGAGTAAGACTTAAAATTGTTTTTGATACGTTTAGTCTGTCTTCTTTGGAAGTAAGAAAATCAATTATTAACCCAAAACCTAAGGGTAGGTTAAGCCTATAGCTGGGTATTTCAATGATGGCAACCAATGATGCATGTCCTCATTGATAATTGACAACTTAGTTATGATAGGTTTTGCCACCTTCAATTGTTTTTAATTTTTTGCAAAATTGATCCAAAACACCTAAACTTATTTCACAAACTAAACTTTGTTACTTGAATCATTATAATTTACACTTGCACAAAAAAGAGCTCACCTGCACCAAGGAAGGAGCCCACTATAGTGCAAATGGAAAACATGTGAAATTGGAAATGACAGTCATTGACATATAATAATACCCATTATGTGTGCTCAATGAACAACCCACAAATATTTTAACAGATAGGTTTTTTTGTAGCAACAAAGCTTCACTACATCTAACTTCATTCCTTCACGCCAACGTTCATTCCAATATCATAGGGAATAGCACGGATGTAGTTGGTGGGTTACTTAAAGGGGTTTTGTGTTGAATTACAAGGCATGTTACATATTAAGTGTTTGATGAAATGATTGACAAAGAAAATCAACCAGCTTTCAATCTTCACTGACTAACCAACATGAACAGACTAACAACACTAGAATAACCAACATGAACAAACTAACAACACTAGAATAGCAAATTGGGTAATTGAAGAGCAAATGCTTGAACTGCGTTCAATTATGAAGGGACAACATAATCTCATTCTTGAGCAACAAAAAATGATAAATAAACAAGATATCAAAATTGTAAAGGTCAATTTAGAAGCTACTGCCCATCCAACCCAGGCTTCCACTAAGGGCCTCGAGCATTTACGAGAATAAATCTAGATAAGCAAATAAGATTTTTAAGCACTATCAACAAAAATAGAGTGTCAACACAAGACGGTCATGGGCTGAGGTAGCGAGTGGCAACAACACTAAAACCCGACCAATAATTGATGTAGTAATCAATGCTAGATTTGAAGAACAAAAGTAGAGGGAGTTTAAGGCATTGAACCTTAGAGTTAGAGGCCTCGCTAAAGAAGAAAACGCTTCAATAGCATTGAAATTTTATGGTATAAAGGCAAATAAAGGCTTGGTATTTGTAGGACAACTCTGGGTTATTTGGTTTAAAGAATCACAAAACAATGTCATTGCATTCAAGATGAAAAATAACCTCTTCATCCTTGCACAAAAACTCTTTAGATGAAGATATGGCCAAATTACCATATGATAAGTTCAAAAATGAAAGAGGCAAAATGGTAGAAGCTAGGAAACCAGGCAAATGGGTTTTGAAATGTAATGGGAAAAATTTAAGATTTAATAGGGGTTTAGTGCTTAATAAGTTTTCTATGGACAGGATTAAATATGGTTGGAATATTCTTAGTAGTCACACAAAATAAATGGCTGTGATTTCAATCATTAACTTCTTAGCTATTATAAAGTATGTGTTTACTTTTCTACATTTACCTAATCATATTTAAAAATTACTTTGCTAGCTAACTGATTGCCACCTAAGAGATTAACATAAATTAAAATATTAACACGAGATAAATGAAGCCCAACAGTTTATTTGTTAATCAATAATAAAATTTAATATATTTTTTTAAGGATTCTTTTCATCTTATCAACCTTTCGGCGTTGATCAACCACAATTATGTGGCTGTGCTAGTTAGGGATAGTGGGCACATTTTTTGTGGACAAAACCATGGCCGACCTAAAAAACTTGCATCAAAGGTCAATGCTTTATCCACAATTTATCTACAATTGTCCACCTCAATTTTCCTATGGAATTGTGGAGGATCCTTTTAGAGGGTTTACATGGTTCTCTACTTATAGGACAAAGCTCCATGGATGTAAAGGCTCATGAGGTGGTGCATGCATTATGCAAGATGATTTGGCCTGCAAGGTACACATGGAATGTTTAGATCTACATGCTAGATTTCTTTGGCTATCAATAGATAGAGGACACTCATATGCCAAATTGTATATTGCAATTTATTATTTTCCTCCATCTTATTCAACCCATGTAATAACAAGTGAGGGTGAATCCTCATTTATTGACCTATTCCCCCAGATCTCGAAATTTTCAGCTATGGGTAATGTTATTCTCTTAAATGACTTTCAATGCTTGTACCGGAAATATGCAATGCCATCTATATGAAATAGTCTTAGACCCACTTAGGGTACATGAGTTGGGAAGAGAGAAATTGAGCTTTTACAAATACTATTGATTTTGCAATCACACCCTATGGTAGGCACCTTATACTTATTATCCTTATGACGATGGAAAGAGTGTTGCGGGCTATGTTATGAGTAGTTTATCTACGATGAAAAAACTATCTGACCCATGTGTAGAACATCTTCCTCTCCTTGCAAATCATAACACTTTTGACATTCAAAATATGATCTTCCACTTATAGACTCCCCATCAATCCTAGCCTATGTCAACCTATCTAATATACAATCATCAATTTTGATCACTGGTTTGATGAATAATACACGAACTTCCTCAAAACAATGCTCCTCTTAGTATATGATATCCATGATTTGATTGATTGGTCCCTCTACTTTAGTGTAGAAACCCAAAAATAAACAAGCCTAAAAAAAATCCATACAACTACACTTAACATTTCTAACATAGAATTCTTTGAGTGCCTAAATAATTCATTGAGCTTTAAATAAGCATATAATATTTCAGCAGAATTTAACATTTATCTACAGCATGGAAATAACTCAGCTATTCATAAATAAAATACCTTCTTCTGATATGGTTGTCCTTTCCCCGTTTCCTTGCCTAGTGTGATGCACTCACCAACTCTGCCCAAATCGACTAACCTCCCAGCCAGCTAAGAGCAGTTTGTCCGGCTCCTTAGCTTCAGGAAACCGAAAGGAATCCTGATCCCCGTGCCCAAAAACCCCAGCAACTTGGTGCCCCCTGCAATGGTTCACCCAAAAACCCAAAAACCAAATTGCTCAAACCATCCAATATCTCACAGAAATACAGTGCCCTTCCAAATGCTTCCTTCCCCAAAATAATCTTCATCCCATTTCTCGTGGGACTCTTTCGTCATATCTTCCCCTTCACTGACTCTCCTCCCCTCCTTTATTACCTTATCCCCTCCTTTATTACATTATCCCCTTATTTAATGTTTCTTTCCCCCCCTCATACCTAAGTTTTTAATTAAATAAACTAAAAATTATTAACCCCTTTAATTCATTACTCAATTAATTAATGAGTCAATTAATTAATTAATTAATCATTGACATATATAAACAAGTAATTAATAAATAATTAATTAATTAATATTATTAAGAAATAATTATTGTTTAACTAAACATATTAGGATAGTCAGATTATCAAATTAATTATAATTAATCATCCCTATGCATCTATTTAACCAGGGTTGTTACATTTAGCCAATCCATTTGGTCTGTTGCACTAAACACTTTATGCTACTTCATCCTTAGGCATCACCCTCCTAGGATTGGCCACTAGCTCCATAATGGTTATTATGATTGAGATTCCAAAATCATCTACAGTCTAACCAAACATGTTATGACACATAGATCCTTCTCTAAGTCAAAGCAATTGTAAAGAACCTATATGAGTATTCTTAAGAGAAAAAATAGGAACTACCTCTTGAACAAGTGCATGACTATACTTAACCAACTCCACTTCACTCCCAAACTCTTTTGGAGAATGTTCCTCCTTAAGAAATCAATGTGTGCAATATCTTATCTCTCCACTTGGTTTGACTATGCCTTCATCCTTTACAATGCTCCAAACCAACCAAGCATTCTAGTTAACCCAAAACCTACCCATTGTCAATTCATCTTCGATTCCATAATCTTTCAGGCCATCCTTAAACTTCAATCTGAAAATTCTGAAGATGTGGAGAATACAAAAGTTGATTTTTTTAAACAAATTCTAGATGTCCTAGCAATCCATATAGTATAGCTATTTAACTATATGATGACCCATGTCTTTCCACCTTCCTAGACTTCCCATATCATTCATTCCATTTATAAATCGAGAGACGAGAAATACCCTAGTGACTACCGCACTATCGTAGTTGGCCATTCCTTGTCTAAGATATTTGCCACAACCTTATATATCCACCTATCCAGATAGGTAGAGACAAAGTAGTTAAGGGCCAAAGAATAAGAAAGGTTCAATATAAACGATTGTACCAATGATCGTATCTTCAATTTGACATCCATCATTGAGGATTCCAAGGAAAACAAGTGTAAAGTACATTGCTACGTTGTGGACTTATGCACGTCATTTCACATAGTTCCTCAACATTTGCTAGTTGAAAGGATTATGGCCTTGGGTCTTCCACCCTTGGAGGTTTCGCTAGTGATGACTATGAGAAAATTGCTAGCAAGGTACGAATGAAATCTTATGTGACAAATGATGTCCATAGTACCATACAGGTTAAACAAGGTTTCTCACTCTCCCTCACATTTTTGGGGATTTACATTGATGAGTTAGAGGAAATCATAGAAAACACATTGGGTGTTATAGATGGATGTTTATTCAATTAAATAAATCTGCAGAAGAGATAGAACTCACACCAATCTATTTTATTAATCAAGAAAACGATTACATTTATAGCTTGATACACAAGCAACGGTTTCCTATAATAGTGGATCTGATAACAGCTGTAGAGGACACGGAGGAGCCTCTGTTG
>JZKD02S1653543.1:654416-672028 GCA_000966675.3 Picea glauca
ATATAAGAAGCTAGTATATATATCTTCCTAATCTTTTGGTTTATAATAAAATATTTATGAAGCTAATTCTTGTTAATCTTTCCTTTGTGCAGGTGAGGATTAGTAGGATCAGTAAAGGTGGTTGGAACATGAGAGTCTTTATAGGGTTTATGACCTCTAAATAAAAGGTTTCCAAGCTGTAGATTAGGAGTTGTTTTTAGGGAACAATTTGCACAATTATGTGGGTGGTCAAGTCCTAGGTTTCATCTTTGAAACCTAGGCTTTGATACCATGTGAGAGACCTAAAAATAAACAAGCCTAAAAAAAATCCATACAACTACACATAACATTTCTAACATAGAATTTTAATTTCAAACATAGAATTCTTTGAGTGCGTAAATAATTCAATGAGCTTCAAATAAGCATATAATATTTTAGCAGAATTTAACATTTATCTACAACATGGAAATAACTCAGCAATTCATAAATAAAATTCCTACTTCTGATGCTAATTCCCGCCGATATGGTTGTCCTTTCCCTGCTGCCTTGCCTAGCCTGATGCACTGAACGACTCTGCCCAAACCGACTAACCTCCCAGCCAGCTAGGAGCAGCCTGTCTCGCTCCCTAGCTCCAGGAAGCTAAAAGGAATCCTAGCCTCTGTACCCAAAACCCCCAGCAACCCGCTGCCCCCTGCAATGGTTCACCCAAAAACCCAAAAACCAAACTACTCAACCCAGCCAATATCCCACAAAAAAAAATATGCCACAGAAATACAGTGCCCTTCCAAATGCTTCCTTCCCCAAAATAATCCTCCTCCCATTTCCCGTAGGACTCTTCCATCATATCTTCCCCTTCACCGACTCTCCTCCCCCTCATTAATGTCCTTATCCCCTTATTTAATGTTTCTTTCCCCCCCTTGTACATAATTCTTTAATTAAATAAACTAAAAATTATTAACCCCTTTAATTCATTACTCAATTAACTAATGAGTCAATTAATTAATTAATTAATCATTGAGAGATATGAACAAGTAATTAATAAATAAATAATTAATTAATATTATTAAGAAATAATTATGGTTTAACTAAACATATTAGGACAGTGAGATTATCAAATTAATTATAATTAATCATCCCTATGCATCTATTTAACTAGGGTTGTTACATTTAGCCAATCCATTTGGTCTGTTGCACTAAACACTTTATCCTATTTCATCCTTACTCATCACCCTCCTAGGATTGGCCACTAGCTCCATAATGGTTATTATGATTGAGATCCCAAAATCATCTACAGTCTAACCAGACATGTTATGACACATAGATCCTTCTCTAAGTCAAAGTAATTGCAAAGAACCTATATGAGTATTGTTAAGAGAAAAAATAGGAACTACCTCTTGAACAAGTGCATGACTATACTTAACCAACTCGAGTTCACTCCCAAACTCTTTTGGAGGGTTTTCCTCATTAAGAAATCAATGTGTGCAATATCTTATCTCTCCACTTGGTTTGACTATGCCTTCATCCTTTACAATGCTCCAAACCAACCAAGCATTCAAGTTAACCCAAAACCTACCCATTGTCGGTTTGTCCTTGATTCCATAATCCTTCATGCCATCCTTAAACTTCAATCTGAAAATTCCCAAGATGTGGAGAATACAAAAGTTGATTTTTTTAAACAAACTCTAGATGTCCTAGCAATCCATATATTATAGCTATTTAACTATATGGTGACCCATGTCTTTCCACCTTCCTAGACTTCCCATATCATTCATTCCATTTATAAATCAAGAGACGAGAAATACCCTAGTGACTACCTGATGCAGGAGCATCCGCACCTCGTCGTGCGATCCTGCACGGGAAGATGGAAAAGACTTCAAAGGGAGACGTCAGGGTCACGGTCGTGACTATTTTGAGGAGCGCCGTCGATTGAATAAAAGAACCCATATTTAGGTGTACTTATGTATCAATTGGGACCTGGAGCAGATAAGCTCTCGTCCTTGTACAGCAGGAACACTTATTAGATTTTAATGCAGAAAGATTAGATTGGATACAGGTAGATAGGGTCATTAATTGTAGATTAGACAATTTAGCTTTTGTGAGGGAAAACAGAATATAGGCACCCTCCTTTTCTGTATTATTATTATTAGAGAGATCTGAGATCCGCGTTAGCATCAGGAGGAAGAAGGAAGAACAAGTAGAGAACTTGTGAAGAGTCCCCATGTACAGTTAGTGAATTAATAGAAAGATTGATTCAGGTCATGGCTGTGATTATTCTCTGTGTCTTGTTAATATTATGCTATAGCATGTTAGCTTCCTTTTATGCTTTCCTTCTATATGCTCCATATACGATTTCATATCAAGTTAGAAATCTAAGAGAGAGATAAATGAGTTTCAATTGTTTCTCTTTTTGAGCCTGGAGATTCCTGCATCGAGTGCAGTCGAGTCCTTCCGTATAGAGTGCGTCGAAGAGGTCTCACAGTTAGACTCTTGCTTACATCAACGCGGAGGCAGTGGAGCGGAACCCCTTTCATGGGTGTGATTATCCCCTGGGTGTTGATGGGATTTTGTCTCTGCATCCTGATTCTTAGCTATGTCCTTCTTTCATATGCTGTATACCTAATTATGTGGAAGGGTAAAGAACTAGGTGCATGAATAATAGGAGTCAGTTGTTTCTCAAGCCAGTCAAGAAGTTCTGCGGGGCGCAGTCGGGTTGAGTCCGGGATGATGCAGTCGCAGGGTTGCTTGAAGAGAAAGTGATCAGTTAAGGTGACCATAGCAGGAAGGAATATTACAGAAGAATAAGACCTTAGAGGACTCCTTAGAATGCGAACGAAATCGGGGTGGAGTACAAAGGAAAGAAAAAGGGAGAGACTGGCCCATTGAGCCGGAAGTCGTGAGGACGGATTGTCTAAGACCCAACAAACTTTTCTTTCTTTATCAAGGACTCATAGGTCGTTGACGGAACATGCGACTTCGGGCCTCGCGACCTCGGGACCCTGGATCTCCGGAGGGAGAAGACTAACGGCCGAGGCGCGAAGTCACGAGAAGGCGAGATCACGGGATCGGCATCTCGGGATTTCGGAGTCCAGGTGTGGGAGGACAAATTCTCCGAGCGGAGAGAAGCGAAGGAAGAGTCAACATTGACTTTCCTCGGTCTCGGGAATCCGGGAAAGAGACATTCGACGTCGGGACTCGCGAGAGGCGAGACCCCGATTCTCTTCCCCAGGCAAGTTATAAAGGGGAAGCATGTGTTAGGGAGACTGTGGGTTGCGAACCCCCGATAAGGGAGGGAAGAGTGTCAAATCTTCGGGCCACGGATTTGTGAAGGGTCCTGGTGGGGCGACAATGCTCGCTGAGGGGCAGGTCGGCATTCACTACCGCACTATCGTAGTTGGCCATTCCTTGTCTAAGATATTTGCCACAACCTTATATATCCACCTATCCAGATAGGTAGAGACAAAGTGGTTAAGGGCCAAAGAATAAGAAAGGTTCAATATAAACCATTGTACCAATGATCGTATCTTCAATTTGACATCCATCATTGAGGATTCCAAGGAAAACAAGTGTAAAGTACAATGCTACATTGTGGACTTCTGCATGTCATTTGACATAGTTCCTCAACATTTGCTAGTTGAAAGGATTAAGGCCTTGGGTCTTCCACCCTTGGAGGTTTCTCTAGTGATGACTATGAGAAAATTGCTAGCAAGGTACGAATGAAATCTTATGTGACAAATGATGTCTATAGTACCATATGGGTTAAACAAGGTTTCTCACTCTCCCCCACATTTTTGGGGATCTACATTGATGAGCTAGAGGAAATCATAGAAAACACATTGGGTATCGTAGATGGATGCTTATTCTTTGGAGTCTCTATTGCCATTATTCCATCTGTAGATGACATTATCCTGATGTATCACTCAATGAAGGGTCACCAGAGACAATTGTACATCTTAGGTTCCTTTTGTGACACTCATAAGCTTGAGGTCAAACATCATGGGTTTTAAAATCCTTAAAAAAGGAGTCTAACAAGGTTTTCTTAACTTACAAAGGTGAGAGGATTGAGGTTGTCTCTTCATATGTATATCTAGGGTTTCTCTTCTCTAGACCACAATTTAGTTTAACTCCAACAATAGAGGCTAGACTAAGGAGTATGTAGGTATTGCCACCCTTTAAAGTCAATGTTTTCAACTTTAGTTCCAAGACATTTAGAAAAAGATCCACCTCTTTCACGTATTGATCACACTTATCTTGTTATATGGTTGTGAGGTTTGGGTACCATACCTTTGGAAAGTGGATTGAAACTAGTTAGAGAGAGTGCTTATCACAATGTTACCCAAACATCTTCATACCAAGAGGTCAGTCCCACATGCCATCATCCTTGCAAAATTTGGAAAAGCACCACTCATGAGAGTTGCAATGATCATTCATTTGGTGACAATGATATATAGACTCAAAAAGATGGGTAACTACCTGAGTGGTCATCTCATGTATCCATATATTTCTCTTAGTTCTTCTATGGAGTTAACATGGCATGGGGTTGATTCTTGTTGGTATGCAAGAGCCTCTTCTTTGTTTAAGCTCTTCATCCTTGATATTGAGACATCGCACCTACTTATATTTTCTTTGGATTGCTCTGATATTTCCAAAGGAAATATAAACAAATGCATTCATTTTGAGATATACATAACCTATCTCCAATCCACATGGTTTGAGCTTAGAGATCCATTGTCTTCAAAGGTTCAACACTATGTAGAGGTATATCTCCATATCAATGATAGGTTCTTCCAATCCCTGAGATACACTAAACTCTAGTGGCTGTGTAGCCTCAGGGTTCCTCTTGCTTAGCCTATAGTTTGCTCCCACCATCTGTGCCTCGAGATAGACCACCATATTCCTTGGGAATACTGTTTTTGCTAAATTTTCTCTTTAAAGCCTAAGATTGACGATCACTTTATTTTCATATGTCTTCTCTTTTATGAGATTAGAGGATGATTTATTGTCTCTTTAGGGATTCATTTGGTTTTCTCCAAACTTGTATGGCTTATGATGACCAAATATGCTTAGCCCTCTTCCTTTGTGAGATGTTTGACCTTCAACATTAAATTTCGAGAGGCAAGTCCCCTAGTGGAGAAACCAATAGGTTAATCATGTCCTTCTCCTACACTCTCCCATTAGTTAGAAAAGGTCCCACTACTAGCTTCCAAGCTTAGATGGTAAATCTCTAAAGTGAAATAAGCCCAATGAGTCTCTAGACCCCATGACTCTCACACACTTGGTTAGAAATGCCTCTCTAAGGAAACATGCTCCACCTGGATCATCTTTCTCTTCATAAATCACCTCATTATTCTTTATCCTAGAGTTATCTATTTTCAAATACTTTGTTCTTCTTCTTGAAAGTTTCATTTGGTTATTTATATAAACTTTCTTACAATTTATTTTTACACTCTTATTTTTTTAAGATTATATTTCTTACACTTCCATACTTCAATTTAATATAAAATTTAATATAGTTTTATATAAAATTGTAAAGAATTTTGTACAATTTGATTCTATTCATATTCATAGTAAAACTTTCTCATCCCTAATATTTCTACATATTCTTTTGTAATCATAGTGGAACTTTTTAATCCCTAATATTCTATCAATATGGAAAAATGATAGTTTGTTACAAAATTAATTTACTCTAAATTTCATAGTACAACGTTATTTGGAAATAATATTTATATAGGAAGGTAGTTTTATATTTATTACGTAGAAAGGTGTATACCTATTGAAAATCAAATGATTAACAAACTTGAAATTACAAAATTACTTCGCTATTAACTTTTTCTCATTTTACTGTATTAAATTTACATTTCTGCCACATTATCTAATATTTTTTCATTTTACAGTATTACATTTAAGGTTGTGCCACTTTTTACTGCATTTAAATTTACATGTTTTACTGCAAGTTTCATATACCCGTAATTCAATTAATTGTGAAAAATTTCCATTATCAGCAATTTCAACTGGTAAGGTAATCTAGTTACCTTACCAGATGTCTTCAATTGGTAAGGTAATCTAGTTACCTTACCAGATGTCAGCTGGATGTACCCGTCTGCTTCCCTTACCCCTTATAGCTTTATGTAATCATGACTTTTCACACCTTACGATTAGTTTTATTGTATAATGATGATCTGTATAATGAAAATGAAAGCCCTCTCTCACATGAAACTGAAAATGTTTGGGTATGCTTTTTCTCTACACAATATCTAGGTTTTATGACAGTAACAATACTCTTTAGGGTTTTTATCAATAGAATTCGGAGAAGTTGGAGGTTTGTTTCTCTAGGGTTTTAAGTCCGAGGTTTGTTTCTTTATGGTTTTAATCAACAGAAGTCTGAGATTTGTTTTTGGTAGGTTAAACTTTTCTTATTGTGCGAGAAACTATTGAAAGATTCTAAGGTTTTAATCAATAGATGTATGAGGTTTGTTTTTAGCAGGTTAAATTATTATGGTTTGTTTTTCGCAGGTTAAACATATTGTGCAAGAGAAACTGTTGGAAGCTACTCATTACTTTCAATATGAAAAGGTTAAGTCACTTTTCTAAGCCACAAATTTGAGGCAAGAGGCCATTAGAAACCCATGAGGGAAGCCAACAAAGATGCCATTAGAAACCCATGGCAACATGAGGGAAGCCAACAAAGATGTCATTAGAAACCAGACAAATATTTTCATATTTATTTGCAAAACCTAATTATATTTATTAAGGTTAGAGTTATTTGGGTCAAACCATAAACTTTGTAAGCTGCGTGAGTTTAAATTTACATACACTTATTTTATATACAAGATGTTATTATATACTATGTATATATTGAGTTTATATGCTGTGTTTATAAATAATGCATGTTGTTTATATGAGTTTTAAATATATCATTATTTTATGATGGGTTTTAAATATGTTTTTAAATTTAATATACCTTTAAATTTATGATATGTTTTAAATATAAATGTATGATACATTTTAAATAAACAATTATTTTATTAAACAATTATTTTATGATGATGTGTTTTAAATATAAATGCATGATGAGTTTTAAATAAACAATTCTTTTAAGATGGTTTTAATTACATTTTTTTTCGTGTAAATTTAGAATGTCATCTTTTATATTTTTTTGTTGTAAATTTATAATAACTCATTAATGACATTCTATCCTAATTGTATGTAATGAATTGTTTTCGACCTGGAAACATGCTGTCACAAAAAGCGTTTTTTTGTGAGCTCCAAGAAGCTATGGCCAGAAAACTATTATATTTAAAATTTTATTGATAATATTCTATCAGCGATGAATAATGCCTTTCGGGCGTATATCAGCCACATTTTTAAATATGGTTGTGTAGTCTATAATAACGTTGATTTACAAATATTAAACATTTTTGTCTGTATTCTGATGTCGTTCTTGTACTGCTCGGTTTTGATTTGATAAGAACTGTGTGTGTTTCTTTTCATTTCATGGATTGACTGGATAAGATAAAGCCAGGCAAGTCAGTAAAGCAAAAGCCAAAGGCATGCTGTTGCAGACGCAGCTGGAGGTTCTGCTATTACCTACTGAGTGACGGCGAAACATGGCTGACAGCATGACAGAGGGAACCCAGCCCATATTACGAAATTAGGATCTGGAACAGAATCGACCAAATAAAGCTAATGAGAAAAACCAGTTAAGGACAGGCCTTAATGCTACTAGATCTATGGGTATTTGCAGTACATGTAAACAATGCATATTGATGTTGAATTCGACAAAATGGACAAGCAGCAGACGACAATTATGACATGAGTATCATGTAAAGTAGATTGCTTTGAGCAGTTATAGTACACTGCGCAGCAAGAAGCATCCCAATAAAAGAAGAAGATGAGGCACAATACAATACTGCTACTTCCTGTAATTCTGCCAGCATAAAGAAGTGGCCACCATTAAAATTATTTTATCATCAAAATTCAAAAAGAAATTCAATCATTCTTACTTCCCTCTGCTTGCTCCTTTTATCCAGCTGAGCATGGCCATTATAAATAATTATCGTTATTGTCATTACAAAACTGTTTTTTTTTCCTAATTCCCATTACCCTCATAAGGTTCTTCTCCTAATACTCATCACTGATCAGACATATGACATGCTATTCTCCTCTGCATAGATATCACAGTTTTTTTTTTTTTTTTTAATTTCTCTGGTTTGTATGTTTTCCCAATAAACTGTATAAGTTTTAATAATGACTGAATTTGTATGGCACATATTATCTTTGATTTTAATAATAGCAAGATAATGTTTTTTCTTGATAAAATATTATTCAGCTTTCAACACTACTCATTCTTACTAAATTAGAATTTTTTAATATTTTCAATAAATTCTTATCTATTTTTTTTACATATTATAATAGTTATGTAAATTAAATATTATAATTGATTGTTGATGAAAATACAATTTTCACATTGTTTAAATTATTTGAATTGTATTTTTTTAAATGACAGCACCTTGAAAAAAACTTTTAATCTAATTCAATAGTATGCAATCTCAACAACTACTAATATTTATCATTCCATCAATTCTTTCAAATTTCAAACAGATTTCTACACAAAACTAATAAGAAAACGAAACCCTAAAAGGTTAAAAAAACCTATGTTTAAACTATGCCTCTCCAATGTTCATCCCATAACACAGATGTCCCATGTTAAAAGATCAATGTACATGCAATGCATTCTCTGAGTTGACTTTACATACATTACATATATAGCATAATGAGTAAATCATAATCTTCTGATACATCATTCTCGTGATTTTGTTTAATTCTGCCTTCAGTTTCCCCGGACTTCTTGCATGAATTCTCCCTTGGGAGAAGTAATCTGTAACGTTTTTGGAAACCTTACTGGAGAATCCCTGTTAGCAGACCTGTCACATTAGGCCATGTACAAACCTTAGGATCTGTATGCTAGAGTTACATCGTGAAAACAATTCAGAATCATACAATAATCAAAATCTCAAAATCGTAAACCAATGGGGTTTCAAGCTCTTTAAATAATGGGAGAAAATCAATGAAACAGAGGAAGAGGGATTGAGCCATATCAATATAAAGGGTAGGCACTACATGATAAAGTGGCATGTGAGCCACCTCATTCGGTGAGAAATCTTATATGATAAAACACAACCCTAATTTTATCATATGTTCAATATGATATTCCCAAAACAAAWTGTTAAGATGRAGTGAAGGACCTACCTTTATGTTGATGCCAGGTAGTGGTGAATTGCCAAGGATTTGGTTAATGCTGTTTCAAACCTTTTCTCACTGTGAGGTTGCAGTGGTCCAAAAGATGGGTTTTTGTGAGACCCGCACAACGTCATGTTCTTCATAAGATGTATGTTAAGGTTATGTGTGTTACGCAGAAAGGATTCCCAGGGTAGGATTTGTCAAGAAAAATCAAGGTAATGTTAAAAAATGTATGTTAAGGTTATGTGTGTTAAGCAGAAAGGATTTCCAAGGGTAGGAATTGTCAAGAAAAATCAAGGGTAGGATTTGTCATGGAAAATCAAGGTAATGTTAAAGATAAATAAAATATAAGAAACCAAATCTGTGAAATTGATTGTAAAGGTTCTTGGTTAAGGGATATGAATCCTTTAATAACAAAAAAGACTGGTATAAAAGTTCAAATAATCATAAGGATCTTGCAATGAAGGTTATAAATTGAGTTAAGAAGAATCATCAAATTGAAATGAAATCCCTTTTAATCATAGTAAAAAGAAAATGAGATGCACTTACAATATCAATAGGTTAATAATGCATTAAAGCAAATTCATGAGGGGTTCCTAATTTTAGGATTTGGAAAAGTTGTTGAACTCAATAATGGTTAACATATTGATTGAAACCATGAATCTTTGTAAGTAAAGATATTGAAGTGAAAAAACAGTGATCATTTCTTATGTACAAACATTTTATCTTTCAACAATAGCTTCCAACAAGAACTCTTTCTAGACGCAAACTTCCAAAATCACTTAGTTCCAAGCCTGAATAACTCACTATTTTAAATTGAAAGGTCAAACTTATGAAGCTAATCCCTTTAAGATCATTTAATACTTTAAGTTCCAACCAACATCATAGAGTCAATAGTTTAGAATATTTCTCAAACAAGCTCATTATGTACTCATGGTGTTGCTCCGATGCCAACAAGCCTTGCTCCACTTCTAGTGATCATCCATACCCATGGTGGAGATACCTTTCTCGGAACCCAATTTACCTTTTGATTATCATGCTTTAAACATTTTGTAGGTGGGGAAAATCAATAACCTTTTAGAGGCATGAGGGATGATACCTATTTTTGAGGATTAATAAGTCATGCCCTAGTAGTAAAGATATCCCTTTTGCTATTCACTATGGATAGAGGACTAGTCACTCTCCATAGACTTCAATCAATATTATGTGAATGGATGAAGCCATTCACTCAACCAATGAGTAACCAAGCACTTAGATCCTTGATTAATTTCAAAGCTAGTCATATAATAGAGCTTTCGTTCTACCTATTTAAATAACTTGGATGTCTATGTATACTTAGTATACTTAGGGTTACTCTCTTTCTCCCAAATTTAATCCTCTTCTCACTAATATTTTCATGATTGCACATAGTTTCACCTAAGGCTTAACTTTCCCAAACATGGGAGTATTAAAAAAAGTAAGTGTAATCAAAGGAAACATACCAAAACTACAAGCTATTTTGAGAAAATTTGGAAAGAACATTAAATAGAAAGAGGTAAGGTAAAAATTAAAGATCTGAAATATAAATTATTGAAAAAAAAAGAATGAAAGAAAATTCAAAAACTATGTCCAACTAAAATGTGAAAACAAATTGAAACTAAAAAGAGAAGAAAATCTACTTATCTATAAGATGACCAAATCTACTTATCTATAAGATGACCACCTTATCCGGGAATTAAGTGAAGTAACTCTTTAGAATTTGACCATTGTTTAGAAGGAGGTCTATGTCCCCTTTTAGATTTTGCAATCTATATATGTCAATGCCAAGTTTTTCAACCACCTCAAATGGGCCAAGCCATAAATGTTGAAACTTCATTTGTTTCCCTTTGGACTTATTTTGGTTGTCTCACTTTAGAATAAGGTCTCCCACATCAAACATTTTACATATTAGAAAATGTTTATTAAACCATCTCTTAATTGTCTACTAATGAACAAAAGTTTATTCTTGGCTTTCTCCCTCTCTTCTTCTAGCTTGATCAATATATTGATTCTCCCTTAGAAAAATGGGTAGCTTGTGTGAGATGGAGGAATGGTAGAAAAATATCAGGAGAAAAGAAAGCTTCTTCACCATATACCAAAAAATAAATAGCGGTTCCTGGAGTAGTATTTGGTGTAACTCTATAATCCTAGAGGGCATTTGATCATGCATTGTTCCAGTTCCATTGATGATCAACTACATGTTTTTTAGAATTTAGATTGGGTTCTTGTTAGTGGACTCAAGTATGCCATTTCCTTGAGGGTATTAATTGATATAATATTGTAGGATAATCCCCTTTTCTAAAGAAAAAATAATTAATTTTAAGGAAGAGAAATACAAAGCATTATCAAATACAATAATAGAAGGGACACCAAACCTAGTAATCAATTGGTGGTCAAGGAATTCAATGGCAATTGCTTCATTTACTTTGGTCAGTGTCATTGCATCTATTTGTATTGTAATGTAATCTATAGTTGTTAAGATATACTTCTGTTGCTTTGAACAATTTGGGTTTTTTTCTTCTATAATGTCTAGACACCACCACTAAAAAAATTCATCAATTGTTACAGGTTGTAATGGGATGGTTGGATTATTTTCACATCCAATACTTGTTTGCAAAACCTTGCACCTTTAGGCATATGAGTGAGCATCTCTGAATAATGTTGGACAATAATAACCATATCTCAAAATATTTTGAACTATCATTTCCCCAACATCTCCTCCAATTGGTCCATCATGTAACTCCTTAAGGATGTTATCAACATATTATTTCTTTAATCACTTTAACAAGATTCAATTCCATTTTTTTCGAAACAGGATATCATTTAAATTGATAATGAGAGGAATTGGGTCTCAATTCTCTTTTTTTTTGTGTTTAAATTTCTTGGACTTAAAACAGATTTTACAAAATATTTCAAAATGTTATACCAATATTCCGGATAAACAAGACTTCCTTAGCATAGAGTGAAGTTTCATTTTTCCAACCTTCCTTTGATGGTTCAACTAGATCTAGTGCTTATGTTGCGAGTTTATATAAACTTTGGCCTCTAACTATTTTTTTTGGCTTCAAATCAAAATCATAATCCTATTTAGTGGCCATCTAGTTCCCTCTACATTCACAAATTTCTTTCTGAATAAATAAACATCTATTGGTTGGGTGAGGCACGATTATTGATGTGTGTTTTTTTAGAATATAGGGTTTGAATTATTTAGTAGGTTTAAATGCTGCAAAGTCTTTTTTATCAATGTATGGGTAATCCAACTCCACCTATTATAGATCAATCATCAAATATGCAACCAGATATTCATCCCCTTACTCATCCTTCCATGTGAGCACTACTACAAGGGAATGATTAGATGCAAACATGTACGGTAAAAAGTCTTTGTTAAAATTTGGATTATGTAATGATGGGGTTGCAACAATTCCATATTTGATTTTCTTGAATTATTCCTTCTCAATTGGGTTCCATTTAAAAAATTATTTCTTAATCATTTTATGTAAAGGCCTCATTATTTCAGTGAATTCATATACAAATATTCTTATAAAGTTTATCTTTCCAAATACAGACTACATTTCCTTCTTTTTAATAGGCATAGGAATCTATGTAATGACCTTAGTTCATTCTATATCAATCAAAATCCCATATTTTGAAATGATTTGACTGAGATTTTTTCCTTATAAAACTACAAAGTACTTTTTTTTGGGTTAAGGAGATGCCATACTTATTATATCTTTCAAACATCTATTTTTCAAATGATGCATATGATCTACCCTATTTTTTGAATAGACTATGACATAATTAAGGTAAATTACCACACTTTGGTTTATGAGTCTCCTAAATGTTATGTCCATGGCTCAATGGAAAGTGTCTTTAACATTGATTAATCCAAATGGAATTCTATGATAGGAAAAAGTTCCCCATTTCATATGAAATGTGGCTTTAAGTCTATCTACTTTGGCCACCAATACTTGATTATAACCAAAGAAATAATCCAAAAGTAAAAACATTTTAGAACTTGATACATGCTGCAAAATCTACTTCATTGGAGGAACACGATAGTTATATTTATCAGATACTCTATTTAGATTGTAGAAATAAACACACAATTTGATTTCCCCTAACTTTTTCCAAGCTAGCACTAGGTTTTCCACCCATTCAAAATGTCGAAATTTGAAAATAATCTTAGTATCCAATAGTTTCTTTGATTCCTTTTGAATTAATGGTTTTAGTGTTGGATGTACTTAGTTTCTATTGGAATGTAGTAGAATATTCTTTCAGGGGAATGCCATGTTAATGATTATTGTGGTGTATTTATTAAAGTATTCACAAGACTAAGTAATCACATCTGAATACTACCTACACAAATGAATGCTATTTTTCTATTTGTGACAATAAATTCTAAGATTAACATTTTTAGGAATTTTTTTAGTGCTAAGTTAATTAATTCATAGTTCATGGAAAAGATACTTGTCTTGATGTTTACATATTTTTAGAATCTTCCCTGCAGATTGAATATCTTCTCTAAAGTTAATACCTTCTTTGGAATTGGATTTCACTTAAGATCCTTCACCCCATCTTGGGAATTTTGTATGGATTTATAGTGTAGTTCACTACTAATTACTACATCTTTAAAAGTGTTCCCATTGGTCACAAAAAAGGAATTTGTTGATCAACATTAAACACCCTCTAGTTAGTAATGGGCTGAAAAGTAGTAAAATAAAAAATCAGCATTCAATAAAGTCAATTTAGAAGCTATCAAAGCTACATTCTTGGAGTGAGGAATGGAATTAATATTAAAAATATCAAATTTGTGAATCAAGTTACATTTCAAACAAGGAAAATGGCAATGGATGGAATCCTTTACACGCCTCATAATTATTTCCAAAACACCAATCAATTTTAGGCATTTTACTTTTAAATCAATTGTTTTTTAAAACCTTGAGTCAAATCCTCATATTCAACAATGTTATTGGTATTTTTTAATTCGAATCTATAAGAAATAAGAGTGCATTTTTTTCATGGATTGGTTAAAATGTTAGTGGTACTTTTTAATTCGAGTCTATAAGAAATAATAGTGCATTTTTTTCATGGATTGGTTAAAATGTAGCTTGCTCCTATACCTTCTTGCGACTTGGAACTGTTAAAAAAACAAAGTCCAAATGTCATTATTTACATTTAAGTTAATGGATATACTATTTTCTACATCTACTATAGTGCAAACATCATTATCAAGTGCAATGAAGGAGTTTGGATTCTGTATATGTTTTCAAAGGTGATTCTTGGGCAATCTAATTTCCAAAACTTTATTTCAAGAACATATTTTTTTATAATTAGATATCTAAATTGTATAGATTTATTTGATCCTTCAAATTATGTAACCATATACTTCATATGAGCTTCTCAATAAACATAAATTTGTTTTTCTTATCCATTCCATGGAAACCATAGATTAGTCTCATCTATGGTAAAATATCCCTACAGATTTTAAGACCAATCCTTGCTAACAAAAATACCATAAGCCTCAAGAAGAAGAACAACAACAATACCTATAATCTAACATACATTTTTGGTTACAAGCCACCTTGATTAAAATGTATTTGTGTTCCCCAATAACTTTAACATCTAAATTGTCTATTTGGATAATTCAAGTGAAGCACTTGGTTGGAGTACAATTTATCTTCTTGCATATAGAGTAAGGAATCACATTTGGCTATGCTCCTAAATCCACTACACGATTATGTACATTGTGCTTGAATATTTTAAAGGCCGGAAAAAAGGATGGGGTTAGAGACTCTACCAATTATATCATCATCCACAACATATTTCTATTTTATTTCGGATTTTAGTTTTACTATATCATGTTTTTGTTTTGTTTCAAAATAGGCTACTATTTTTTTAAGTTTATAAGGGGATGTTTTGAAATTTTTTAAAATGAGGTCTCTTTGTTGAGGAATATTGTAGATATAAAAGATGGAAATATTTTCCTTGGTCTTCTTCATATCCTCAATCACATTATGATCCATGTTCATCCAAGGTACATTTGTCATTGTTATTTTCTTTGGTGAGGAGGGAACTGTAGTTTTCTTCGTTATTATGGTAGGTTGTGATGTAGAAGGAATTGAAGGAACATTCCCCTTACTTCTAAGGTTGTAATCTCTTTGCATTATTTAAGTGACCTAGATTTCTTCTGCCACTTCCTCTTCTTCATCTTGAAGTCCAAGTGACATGTCCCATAGAAACATTGTTGCTTCCCTTATCAATTCTTATTATTTCACAACTTCTTCATATTCAACCTCTTGAATATGAAGTTTAGGGTATTTCTATTAGTTAAGAAACCAATTTTATACTAAAGCCATAGAATGAAGCAATTGAGGACATGTTTTTAAAAAAAAATTGCATGATGATGTGGATAATAAATGTCCATAAAAAAATTAGGGGCCTTTGGAGGAGTGATAACTTTCCCATAAAAAAGTCTATAAGTTTTTAGGTTGGAAGTATCTTTCCCATAATTATTCTTTAAATCCATTATCTCATTGGATAATTTATTGACCAAATATAGTAAACTCTCCATGTCCATGAGGTCTTTACCTTGAATCTCAACACTTGTTTTTGGGTGGTTTAGGTAAAGAAATGAATTTCTGACTTTAGTGTGAGTAGCCCTTGGGTTTCCTACTAAAATCAAGATTTCTTTTTCCACATTCTTGGCTTCTCCAAAAAAATTTGCTAAAGTGTTTTTTCTAGTGCTTTTAACAAACATAGTAATATATGCACGTAAAGAAGAAGTATAATACTTTGGTATAGAGTTTATTAAAAAATTGTTTAAAATTGTAGTGAAATTTTGGTTAAATTTTTTTATTCATTTCCTCTTATTCATCTTAATTTTTAGTAATTCCTTCAAAAGTGTAGTTAGAGAAGGTTCATCACTAAACTTATCAATGAATTTGTTTTCAAATTAATCATATTTGTTAATGAATCCTATAGGTAGGTTAAAATGTCACGTGGAAGTTTTATTTTGAAAAGTATAGGGGAAAAGTATGCACATCATGTCTTCATGTTCCACATTTAGTAACCAAATAAACATTTTTAATGTCATCTTCTAGTGAGTCTGATTTATCATGTCAATTTAGGGAGTATACATTCAAGATGTTTAGAAAGATTATGGAGTTTCCCTACTAGATTAAGAGCATATTGGGCATATTGGGCTCTCCAAGTAGGAAAATAAGGTTAATTTATTTTCATTTGAGCAATCTATCTATCAATTTCACATGCTTGTATAGAAAATTTGGGTCTAAATTGGGGTTTGAATAACTTGAAGAGTGAGAGGACGAAATTTAGAAGTTGGTGGAATTTTTTAAAGGATAGGGAATCTCATTGATCTAGATGGATATCGGTGGCCACCCACCTTTTCCAACAAGCTCAAAACAGTTTTTTGACAATTTTGGCAATTTACTATTTTTAGCAGTTTTAACTTTCAATGCCATTTTGAAGGCCTAAATGAAGGTTTTTTGGGATCACACTCCTCAAATATAGACGAAGGAATTATTGAGCCCCCAAAGTGAATCTCCTCGTTGATACCTTTCCAACGGGCTATCACATGCCTAAAACGAAGATCGTATGCAAAAGTTACGACCCCGGGAAGTTGATGTACTAACTTACCCAAATGGGTCCCACATGACTTTTGGCGCTTCATCTCTTAGGGTTAGGTTTTTGGATGTATAAGGTTTTTGGCATTCTTGTTTATTGTAAAAAGGCCTTCAGATCCTCATTGTAATATTCTTCTTGCAAATGCACGCAACCGTCACATCTCTTCTCAGAGATAAGCTGCCACCATTCCAAGAAGCTTATTTCACTGCATTTTATAGTTTCAGCTTATTTTGTTATTGAATAGAAAACCAGTTTTACTGTATCTCTGTTATTTTGTGTTAAGCACCTGTTAATAATATGTATTCATTTCGTTCTTCTCATAAAATCCAGATCAATGGTATCAGAGCGGTCTTCTCCTTGCCGTCTTAATGCATGTCCCCAACGAGGTTGGAGTACAAAGAGTTGGGTCTCGAGCTTGTTTCTCTTGAGGACAGAAGCTCTCGCATGCCCAAGCGACATCTCATGGCAGGAGAAAAGAAATATGAGGGGACATGAGATCCTTTCAAACTGTTGATTGAGGAAGCCCTCATGCAACAAAGGAACGAGATGACGGATAGTTTCGCGCAAATCCTTCAGCGGCTGCCAACAGGCAACGCATCTTCTTCGAATGGAGGTGCCACCCCCTTCAAGGTACAAATAAACTTTGATATTCCTATATTTGAAGGTCAGATAGACACAGATGTTGTAGACAAGTGGTTGAATCTACTAGAAGGGTATTTTTCTATCCATAACTT
>JZKD02S1653543.1:672078-686654 GCA_000966675.3 Picea glauca
ATACCAAATGGACCACACTGCGGCAAGAAAGAGACCAAGTAGTGCCAGATTTCACAAATATCTTCCATACCTTGCGCACCAAGTTGGGTATCAAAGATTCAGAGCGACATCTAGTACTCAAGTATCGCGGTGCTCTGCATAGATACATCCAGGCCGAAATGGAATTTCTGGACATCTCATCCTTGGGCGCGGCCTACTGATATGCCATCAAAATCGAGCAGAAGCTCAAACAAAAGACGCGGCAATTTGGGCCTAGGAGCCCCTCACAACAAAATCTGGAAAAGGGCGGCCCCAACCCACAGAATAAAGGACAGAGCACAAATGGATAGTATCAGGACAACCAGTCCAAGCCATAAGCAAAGAAGGACACTGAAAAGACAAAAAAGATACTGGGAAGTGGTGCGACTTCCATAAGAGCCTTTGGAATAACACTGTCAACTGCCGCTCAAAGCAGTCGTTGGTGGCTGAAGTGAAAGCCTCTGAATCAGATGTGGATTTTGACTCTGAGCCAGAACCAGAAAGGGGAAGATGGATCATTGACGCAGAACCCAGTGCCACCGTTGCTACCACCAAGCTCCAGCCTGGTGAACCAGATGAGACAAAAGAAGGAGAGTGCCTCTTCCATTCACAGATGTGGGTAAAAGGCACTCCGTTGCACTTCATCGTTAATAGCGGTAGCTAGAAGAACCTCATCTCAGCAGAGGTCATCAAGTGCCTCGCTTTGCCAACAGCATTGCACCCACAACCCTACACCATTAGATGGCTTCGCCAAGGAAGCGATCTCCGCGTCAGCCAATAGTGTTGACTGTCGTACGACATCAAGCCCTTCAAAGACGAGGTATTATGTGATGTTGCTCCTCTCGAATTTTGTGATGTTATTTTGGGCCAACCTTATTTATGGAAACGTCATGTTGTATATGAGTTTAGGCCTCATAGTGTTATTATTACTTTGAACAGGAAATTGTACAGGATACCCGAGGCAATCCCACCTAGTGTTATTTCCTTGATCTCTGCTAAGCAATGTAGGAAGGTCATCTCTCAGACGAGGAAGTTTGTCTTCTTCATGATTCGCTATCAGAATAAGCGAAAGATCATAGCCACATCCAGGGTCTCTATGGCCGACCTCTCCACACAGCAGAAGCAAGTAGATAAGGTCATGGAAGAATACTCAGATATCTTCTCCTCACCTAGAGGGGTACCTCTGCACTACCAGGTCAAGCACCCCATCGATCTGACTCCCGACGCACCACTGCCCAATGGGTCAGTCTATCGCCACTCTTTGTTAGAGAATGAGGAGATCAAGCGACAGATCCAAGAACTGCTCCACAAGGGACACATCCATCCCAGCTCATCACCTTTCGGGAGCCCAATCGTGCTGGTACAGAAGAAAGATGGAACCTAGTGACTCTATATTGATTATCAGGCTCTGAATAAAATCACAGTCAGAAAACGGTACTCGATTCCCCGAATCGACGACCTCCTTGATCAACTCCCGGGGACCAAATACTTCAGTAAGATTGATCTGAAGTTTGGCTACCACCAGGTCCCGATAGAACAAACAGATGTATGGAAGATCACCTTCAAGTCAAAGGAAGGCCTTTTTGAATGGTTGGTCATGCATTTTGGTTTGACAAATGCTCCAACCACTTTCATAAGGATGATGGATGATATCCTATGACCATTCACCAATACTTTTGTAGTGGTGTATCTGGATGACACTCTAATTTACAACAAGACTTGGGGTAAACACTTGCAACATATTCAGCAGGTTCTACACACCTTGCGACAACACAAGATGTATGCCAACTTGGAAAAATTCTCCTTCGGCATGGACAGGGTCCGTTACCTGGGCTACATCATTGATCAACATGGCATACATGTGGATTCGGCCAAGATCCAAGTCATTCGTGACTAGCCATCCCCAACAACACTCACTGAGCTTTAGATCTTCTTGGGCCTTGCCAATTTCTACCGCATGTTCATGTTGGGATTCTCCCATATGGCATGGGCCCTAAGCCAAATAAACAGGGGTGGTGGTAAGGCAAAATTTTCATCGGGCCGGTCCCAACAACAAGTGTTCGATGATTTGAAGCAGCGCTTATGCTCAACCCCAGTACTTTCACTACCAGACCTGCAACATCCCTTTGAAATCGAGACAGATGCTTCAGACTATGTTGTGGGTGTCATTTTCACTCAGCACGACCACCCCATGGCCTATCATAGTGAGACACTATCAGATATTGTCTGTAAGTACCCTACTTATGACAAAGAAATGTACTCCATTGTACAAGCCTGTATAAATTAGAGAAATTACATTATTGGGAAGGAGACATTCATCCACACTGATCATAAGCCACTGCAGTTCATGCAGATACAGAGAAAATTGCAGAATGACCACCATCAAAAGTGATCCACATACTTGTAGCAATTCCACCTCAACATCAAGTATAAAACAGGAAGCACCAATCGCATCGTTGATTGCCTCAGTAGACCGCCAGTCAAAACACTCACCACGATGCTAGACTCTTGTGGCCATGAGACATCTAGATGGCCCCAACTCTATGAGACAGAACCTGACTTCGCCACCACCTACCAAATGTTGGGTGCAAATGCAGTTATCGATAATTTCCATCTTCAGGATGGGTTGTTGTGTCATCTGGGCCATATCTGTGTTCCATCAAGTGAGTGAGCGAAGCTGATCTAGGAAGCCCACTACACTCGGGTGGCAGGACACTTTGGCATCGAAAAGATAGTGGCGATGATACAGAAAAATTTCTACTAGTCGAAACTTCGACAGGAGGTCAACAAGTATATCAAGTCTTGTACTGCGTGTGCTATTGCCAAAATGACCACTAAGAAATAGGGCATGTACACCCCTCTTCCTACTCCTGACAGGCCATGGGAATCCATCTCAATGGACTACATGTCGGGCCTCCCATCCGCCAAGCAGGGAAATGACTGTGTTTTTGTGGTTGTTGATCACTTTTCTAAGATGGCGATTCTGGTTACCTGCAAGAAGATAATCACAGCAGAGGCCACTGCCAAGCTCTTCTTTGAACGTGTCTAGGTACATTTTGGAATCCCACAAACCATTGTCTCAGATCGGGATAGTCGATTTCTCAGCACATTCTAGTTGAGCCTTTGGTCACTGCTATATACCAAGCTCACCAAATCCACGGCCCTCCACCCCCAAACAGATGGCCAAATTGAGGTTGTAAATCGAATGATTATGCATATCCTTCACATGTATAATTCAAAGCACCCTCGCACATGAGATGAGAGCCTTCCCTATGTCCAACATAGCTACAACTAAGCCCTACATAGCTCGACCGACCACAACCCCTTTTAGGTGGGGTTGGGATTCCAACCATTGGGTCCCATAGATGTTTCACTTCCCCTTGCGACCACCTCAACCGACTCATCTTCTGCTTCAACTGAAGATGACAAGGCCACTCGGTTCATTGAGCGGATCCAACACATCTACCAACAGGTTCAAGATATCTTACAAAAGTCCAATGACAAGTACAAACAACGCCATGATCAACATCGGGTGCCACATAAGTTTCAGGTGGGCGACAAAGTTTGGTTGCACTTGTAGAAAGAATGTCTTACAAGACCCCATCGGAAACTTCGCCCAGTCCGTTATGGGTCATACACTATCACCAAGGCCGTGGGGTATAATTCTTTTGAGCTCAACATTCCTTCCTTCCTTGGCCTGCACCCAGTGTTCAACGTGGCTCTCCTTCGCCCTTATTTCCCACCATTATTGGACACCTCAGAAATAGCAGAACAACTGACACCAACAAAGCTCAAGCCTGACTGCATACAAAAGGCATCAAATGATCATATTGTGGACACACATATCAAGGTCACTCAACAATAAAGGATCCAGCGTTATCGAGTCATCAAAGCATGGCAGCTCCTGCACCAAGGCAAGTGGCTCAGTCGGGGCCAAATTCAACAGAAATTTCCTCATCTGATGGGGGACCTCAACGCAATAGATACAATTGATTCCTAAGGAGGGAGGATTGATCCATATGGATATCGGTGGCCACCCACCTTTTCCAACTGGCTCAAAACAATTTTCTAACAATTTTGGCAATTTACTATTTTTAGCAGTTTTAACTTCGAGGGCCATTTTGAGGGCCTAAATGAAGATTTTTATGTATCACACTCCTTAATTATATATAATTGCATAATTGAGCCCCAAAATGAATCTCCTCGACAATACCTTTCCAACGAGCTATCACACGCCTAAAACGGAGATCATATGCAAAAGTTAAGACCCCATGAAGTTGATGTACTAACTTACCCAAACGGGGCCCACATGAATTTTGGCACTTCATCTCCTAGGGTTAGGTTTTTGGATGTCTAGGATTTTTGGCATTCTTGTTTATTGTAAAAAGGCCTTCAGAGCCTCATTGTAATCTTCTTGTGAATGCGTGCATCCGTCACATCTCTTCTCAGACATAAGCCGCCACCATTCCAGCAAGCTTGTTTCTGCTGCATTTTACAGTTTCATCTTATTTCGTTATTAAATAGAAAACCAATTTTATTGTATCTCTATTATTTTGTGTTAAGCATATGTTAATAATCTGTATTCATTTCGTTCTTCTCATAAAATCTTGATCACTCATCAAAGGTAAGATTAATTAGGTTATCTATAGTTTCAACTATAATTTCTATATCATTCTTATTTTCTTTCTATTGTCTAGGAAGTAATTACGTGATGTTTAGCTTACGAATTTTCATAGTGTATGCTTATATAATACAATAAAACTAGTTAATTTCTTGATTGTGAACAACATTCGATAGTTTAGGCTCTGTGAAAATCATATTTTTGAAATTAACAATAGTATCTTCAAAATATTCTTTAGGATCAAAATCAACATCTAAAATAGATAATAGATTGTAATCAAAATTACAATTTGAAAAGTCAATATGAAAATTATCCCTAACAACCATACAAGGCCCTCGTTCTAGCACCAAAATTGTTGGTAGGGAAAAATGCCCCTTTTTCCAATAGTAAAGGTTGTCCCCAATGAAAGGTCTCACATTGTTTGAAAAAGGGAACCCATTTAGATTTTGGCATGACAACTATTACTAGTTTGGGTTTTACTAGTTGTTACCTATGCCACCTTTTAACATCTAATCTAATATGATAAATGCAAAATGATTTTATATGCAATTTTTTTTTATTCTAAACACATAGTTATAAACTAACAACGGGGAGTCTTGAACATATAACTAGTTCCACTTCTATAATTACTTTCAACAAATAATTATTAAGTACTTATGCATAAATATGAGTATCAAGTTATCAATTAAGAGTAGTCTATAATTAAACAAATGGCTATAGTTTAGTATTGACAGGATATAGTTGAAATATAGTTGAAACAACTAGGAGAAAAATAGAAACAAGATTATAACAAAATTTGGAGAAAAGTGTACACATTAAGAAGCATTCCCGTAACCATTCCAACAGTAGCAAGCAAAACAAAAAATTGCATATATATAGTATAGGATCATAATCATAATCTATCCCCAACAACTTGGCTAGAAATGGATTATCCTCACTAATGATCTAAAGTTTACAAAATTGACAATCAAAAACATGTGCTTCTTTTAAGTGAGTACATTTCTAGTTTTAAGTGAGTACATTTCTAGATAGTATAAAAGTAACTTCCTCTTTAGTATCCCCTCCCCTCTTGACCTTCCATATTCTTTCGAATAGTTGTGCTTTGAAAGCTATCTTTTCTTTTTTTAAATACATAATTTATGTTAAATATAATCATATTATCCCCTCATCTTTATCTTTAAAGTCTGCACTCTAATTGTTATACATTGACATTATATCAAAAACACCAATTCCTCCAAAGCCACTTCCTGCATGACCCATTCTCTTGACATTGACTCCATACCTTTTTGTAATGAATTGATGGAGTAGAAGTGAACTCTTTTAGCCTCACTTTAGTTATTCTTTATTACTATTCTCTCCAATTTTATATTGTTTTATAGGTCTTTTATGCACTTTTCAACAATTCTAGGTGTTCTTGGTTCTCTCACTGAAGGAAGATGACATCTTTGGATTACTCTTTTAGCTACTTCCCACATGTGATAAAATTTGAAAAAATAATTGTCAACACTCTTCTCCAATTTTATCGAAATTGATTTCTGATTTTCGAAAGCTACAAGGTTATATTTAATGTTTTTATTACTCAACCTTGGAATATTTATAGGAAATTGTATTTATTCTTGTTTCCATATTTTGATTTTTTCCAATCCCACCCATACTTGTTCTTATTGTACTATTTATCTTTCACTTTATTTGAAAAGGTTAAAAATGATGAGAAATACATCTATAAATCCTACAATCTTTTGTACAGTAGCATCAAAGCCACATTTAACTCATCTTGCACTTCGTTGTACTCAGTGAGGCTATTTGTCTCTACTTTATAATATTCAACCTAGTGTTCTAGAATTTTGATTTTCTTCTTTGATTCATCCAAATCTTTAACCATTTGAATTATGTTTGATTGAATGGCCTAGACGCAAGCCACACCTCGTAAAACTATTGCTATGGGATTTGAATCTATCCATTTAATAATAGAGGTCTCTATAGTAACAGGTAATTATTCATCCTTTGTAATCTTAAGCCTCTTAAGAGTCTTCTTGATTACCTAATTCTTCTTCCTATCAAAATAAAATGACTCAAGGATATCCACTTGTTCTACTTCCTATCAAAATAAAATGACTCAAGGATATCCACTTGTTCTACGAGTTTGTTTGATGTCTAGTCCGAAAAAAGGATAGTGTCCTCCTATTATTAATTGATTGCATTGTAGGAATACATGTTATCTTTGGGGCAGCTGACTTCTTTAGTATGATCTACATATATGATATTAATTATTTAGTATGATCTATCACATTTCTTTGATCTTCATCTCTCTTTTTATTCTCTTATTCCTAATTTATTTTATCCTCTATAACTACTATATTTATAAATCACTATTTCATATTCAATTCTCTTATGCTCAAATGTTTTTGTCTTTGTCTTTCCTTTTATGCATATTACATTTCTATTCTATCTTTCTTGATTTCTTGACTTTTAGCTTATGTTGTATCTCTTGCCCTATCATCTTCTTTCTCCTTTTTATACACTTTAGTTCTATTACCTTGTTTCTTGCTTCTTGATATGATTTTTTCTTTCTTACTTCTTCTTTTTCTTTTTTTTTTCTTTTTGATTTTCCTTTATTTTTTATCTTGGTCAACATTTCTTCGTGAGATCTAGATCTATTGTAGAATTTTTTTTCTTATAAAGTTTCATGTTTATGGGTCAAGTATATCTAAGCATTGCATAGTCCCTTAATACAACATTAATAGGATCATGTCACATGAATATTTCTTCTCCCATGTGATAGGATTCCACAACTTCATCTTCTATATTGATTGATTTGATAGTAATTATACTATAAGATTCTATGAATAAGAGAAAGGAAAGCTAGAGGGATTTCTTATATTTAGCAAGAGAGAATCTAAATCCATGTGGGTACATATGATGAGATATTTATTGGATTGTGAATTTATCAAGTATTGATTTTGGTAGAAAATGTGGAGGTTAAGTGGCTCCAAACACTCCTATGTATATATAATATTTCATTATGTACTAATCCCCCACCTCCATTGCTTCCTCTATCATGCAAGGGCATGTTTACAAAATATCATAATATATAAAGGAGCTACAAAGTAGTTACATATTTATGCATAATTGCTTCTAAATCAATGCTCTAATAAGGATTGGTAGTAAACATGGATTCATTTATCATTCAATTGTCATTTCCATTTCATTCCAAAAAACTGATTTGATACACACCATATCCATTGAGTATGATGACATGAAAAATTATAGGTGAATTCCCAACTCTTGATATTTTTCTCTCAAGATGGCACCTGTAAGGTATTTAGATAGAAGGGCGTAAACACCCTCTCCCAAGTCCTCAAGGAAATGAAATTTGGGGTTGCTCAAACACCGAAGAGTTGCACTAGTTGGGAAAGTGGGTGCGCAAATAGGCCAAGGGGATTTCCCAAGCATGAGGCAAAGCACAAGGGTAGGTGCACCAAAGAGCTTGGGGCATGTCAACATAAGGATCGCACCCAAGGTTTGGGTGCATCGACATGAGGAGCACACCCAAGGTTGATTTGCACCAGTCCTAAGGGATGCAAAGGTTGATGAGCGCATGGGTTGATTTTGGCACATGGGTCCATGAAGGGGCGCAATAGTTTGTTTGGGAGTGATCGTCTGCGAAGGGACATGAGACACGTAAAGGACATGACAATTCACGAAGGTGATGTTTGGAGTCCATATAAAATAACAAGGATGCACAACAAAGAAGACACAAAGAAGAGAACAAGATCAGATTCAAGGTTCTACGGTATATTTGGATGAAGAGAGGTGAGCTCCATCAAGGAGTTAAGTCGCTCCACATGGGAGGACTTGTGCTTCCTTGAGGTGATTATATGGGAAGCGTTGGAGCGACCTTATTTTGGTATGATTTTAGGGAAGTCTTGTTGTGGGTCTGGGTGAGGCAGCTATGAGACAAAGCCACAGGTCTATTTGAAGTCTTGTGACAAAGAAGAGACAATGATTCTACAGTGGGTATATGTCTGGGGTGCACCGCAAGATTTGCGAAAGTTGTTATGAAGAATGAGTCTTGGTGTGAAGAATATATATATGAGTGTATTAGTGAGGTTAGGTGAGTTGTGTGACTCTTCCCAAGTTTTAAACCGAGTCGATAATGTTTATATTGTAACTGTTTTGCAATAATAAGACTTAGCCAAGTGTTAGGAATGTCTTGTGTTTCCCACACTATATCTGTGTGTCTCTTATTTGTTTCACAAGTGTTCTCTTCATTTCATGGATGTATGCTTAAATGACTAAGTTTTAATATGTTAAAAAATTGTCTAAGTACACAAGAGAGTTGCACTAGAGTAAGAGTGTGACTTGCATGTAGCCTATAACGAATTATGGGTATGCTCTAGGTGAAGAGGCATAGTCCGCATGAAGTATCCTTGGTGTTTCTAAGCATCCAAATGAGAAGCATCGACATGCCGCACGCCCTAAAGAGGTGCATGATCGTAAGAATTAGGAAGGAATCATGGGAGGACGTGACATCACCCATCATTATTGAAAACAATATAGATATCCAATTGAACACTTTCCCATATTTCACTACAAGTTGGTAGATTAACATGATCTAAGATTATTTAAACCATGCCACATCCCTCTCACTATATATCTTGATCATAAGTGAAACTATATATCTATATGGGGGTCTAAGGTGGGTGGTTGGATATATGACATTTTGTCATGATCCTCTCTTATCCACCACCTTTTAAGAACCCATTCATTATTCATACTTACTTTAAGATTGGTGAACCTGTAAAATTGTTAAGGGTGGATGGATGAAATCATGTGACAACCATCCAATTTTCATTCCTTATCAATTTATTATTGATATCATCATGATCAATCAACCACGAAATAATTTGTGTGCATGGAATAAGACCTAGTCTAGTTGCCACCCTATGAAAACAAGATCTTCTAATGTTCTAGAAAACTTATAGGTCAAAATCCTACTCCCCCAATTTACAAAAATATTCTAGACAAAATTCACCTCTAAAATTTTTATATTTTCCCCCCACTATGGATTTTGGCTTAGACCCATATTGTACTCAATATTTCCATAGATATATCTAGAGATTTCTTCAATCTCAAGTTCAGTCGATGTTTCCCTTTATCGGACAACATGTGAATATTTATTTTTTCCTTTGGTTTTTTTTAAGAGACATGTTGTAATCATGTACCTCACCAACATAACCATATTATCTATAAAAAAAAAAAAAAAAATGTGAATATAAAAAAAATCATCCATGATTTCTCCTTCAATCATTATTGTTAATGGTGGCTATGATGAATTTCTAGGAAAAGGGATTTTTAAACTGAGAGTAGTCTCACTATGGAAAGGATCTTGGTAATAGGTGGGTATTTTTCTACAAGAAACTTGCTTATATATTGATAGAATAGATGGAAAAGAAAACGTAGGTTCACTACTCAGACATCCCACATGGTATAGAAATGTAACAGAAATATATTGAAAACTTCGGAAAATTCCATTCAAAGAATAAAATTGTCAACATTGAGCTCACGGGTTGTTAGTGTGATATTGATTAATATGAAAGAGATCATAAAATTTAAGGATTCTGATGTTCGATCTAAGCACATACTTGGGTATGGAAAAAATAAAATGCATGAGGGATGAACCAAGGTTAAAATCCCATCAACAATGTTTCAATCTCTTTAAATAATGGGAGAAACTCAATGAAAAAGGAAGATGGGTCAATCTATATCAATATAAAGGGTAGGCACCACATGATAAAGTGGCATATACGCCAACTCATCTATAGATAATATTATATGATATAAAAAACAATACTAATTTGATCAAATGTTCAATACTTCATTGAAAGTGATCATAAAGGGAGTGGAGTAAGGTTAAGTGATATGAATCCTTTAACACCAAAGGAAACATGTCAAACAAATTCCAAATAATCATAAGGTTCTTGCAACAAAGGTTATCAATTGAGTTAAGAAGAATCATCAAAATGAAACCCCTTTTAATCATATTCAAAAGAAAAAGAGATGCACTTACAATATCAATAGGATAAGACTCAAGCAAAGTAAATTTATGAGGGTTCCCCAATTCTAGGATTTGGGGAAGTTGTTGAAATTAACACAATACTAGAGAACCATCTTCTCTTTTGTTTTCCACTTCACTTAACAATATTTTTGCTTCCATTGGCCAGGCATGTGGATAATTATCTAATATATTTGAATATAGGGATAGGATGAGAAAGTACTACCCAATTGGGATTAGTAAGGAATGGGTGAAAAAATTGAAGCCAAATAATTGAAAGTGATCATAAAGGACTTGATTAAGGTTAAGTGATATGAATCCTTTAAAACCAAAGGAAAAATATCAACCAAATTCCAAATAAGTATAAGGTTCCTGCAACAAAGCTTATCAATTGAGTTGAGAAGAATCATCAAAATGAAATCCTTTTTAATCATAATCAAAAGAAAAAGAGACACACTTACAATATCAATAGGATAAGACTTAGGTAAAGTGAATTCATGAGAGTTCCCCAATTATACGATTTAGGGAAGTTGTTCAGCTCAACAAAACACTAGAGAACCATCTTATCTTGTATTGGCCACTTCACTTGACAACATTGTTGTTTCCATTAGCCATGCATGTGGATAATTATCTAATATATTTGAATTTAGTGATGGGATGAGAGAGTAATAATCAACTAGGATTAATAAGGAAGGAGTGAAAAATTTGTGTATAACGAAATAAATGATTATTCAATTGTTTATTGACCTTATAACCAACCAACTAGCTAATTCAAGAAAAATGCATATTTGCATGGATTGGTGCATGTTCCAACCATGGAAATACCTTTAGATGGATATGTGGTTCATGATATTTGATAAAACTCCTTGCAATAATACATAGGTTCCACTATATTGTATTAATAAATTATGGGATAAGTTTATTATGGGTCTTTGTGTTAATTATTTTGACAATGGTGAATTCTAGGGGTTTGGTATTGGATTTGCTTAGGATTAAGTAAGTGACAAATATAACCTATTGAGAGGACCACCCACTCTTATTTGTATGCCTAACAACACTTCCCCTACCCACCCACTAGCCACCTCAACTTAGAGACAAGATTCATGCCATTATTACCATGATATCATCCTTGACACACAATTTACTTCAACGTAACATGTTTGCGAAAACATCCCATTAGGATCCATTCTTAGGCAATGCTAGATCATTTGATGTAGGGTGTTCATGGCATGACGTTGATTTTAGACTGGGATGACTTCTGGTCAGGTTAGACATTATGGTTCCAATCCATTTGATCCTCTTTTATGCTCTCATTATAGTCATACTTATTATTTGCTGACAAAGGATTTTGTGCATGATAATTTCTTGGATGGGATTAGTATGAAATATTTTTTATATTTTCATTGATAATGTAGATAATTTTACAATAAACAACTATTTGGTGAACATAAATGTAAAGTATTTGTAACTATGTTTTATTTTTTAGAATGTACAACTTTTATGAGATGATACATCTACATCTATGTAGTATGGTATATATTCTCCCGAAGTTAATGTTACAATTGTTGCAAAGGGCATGATTGGGGCACCACACACAAGTATTTAGATGACTTTATCCCTTGTTTCCATAGAAAGTTAAACTCAAGTTATAAGTCAAAGATGTGTATAACTATAATCATAAATAACTTAGAAGAATTACATGTGTAATTAAATTAGACCATAATTAGTCGATTTCCATGAATCTCAATGCATAAGAATTATTTTTGAGAGCATTTAAATTTCCACTGCCACTTCAGTCATCACACTATTGGATTGATATCGTTATTAATATGACACGTTTTTTGTAAAATCTTCATTATAAATTCAAATTCAAATAGTAATTAACATTAATAAATTGAATGTATCGACATATGGTATTGTGACATATTTGTGGTGAACTTAGTAACACTTGTATCCTTGGTAAAATAGATATTACCTTAACAGGATTGCCACCTATTCACTAAATTTATCTAAGAAAGAATGATGGTTAAGAGAAAAGATCCATATTGCGGAGACACCATCAACATCCTTGGACGTGAAGACTGTGAGTTCCAGTGGTTTGGGGCTTATAAGTGGTATTCAAAACTTTCACTAGAGGATAAAATCTTGAACAAAGTTTGGACTTCTAGAATAACATAGGTTGGGTGTATGCCCAAAACATAGTTACCAACTTAACGAGAACTCTACAGAGTTCTCGTTTTTGGGGGGTCAAGTTTTTTACTTTGTTTTTAAAAATGGTGCTACCAGTAGCACCCCCCCTCCATTTTTATGTGGTTTTTTGATATTTTAAATTTTCTGATACATAAGGTTTCCACTTTGTTTTTTTAAATGCTCGTTTTTTCATTTACTTTCAAATTGTTCAATTTTTACTTTTTTTTCATTTTTTCTCAACGATCTTTTTTCATCTATTTTCAAACTTTTCTATTTTATTTTTATTTTTGTTTTTATTCAATCATGTTTTTAATCATATTTCCATGCTTCATCCAATGTTTTTTTTTGTTTGTTAATTTGTATGGGACCTGTTGGCTACGTGATTAACATGTGGCTTGAGAAATTGCGACTCAGGGGCATCTAAGACGTCAAAATCACCCGGGGATCGCACCCGGCCTGAGCCACACCAACCCTTAACATGGTTGGATTTTTTGTCCCCGCAGGTACCGGTGACTTTAACAACACGGAGTGGCTTAACAACACACTCTGTCACCGACTGTCCTACACCTTGGGGACATGCTTCATCCAATGTTAAAAACGTTGTACACCATTTATTTTTTTGAAATTAAGATTTTTCATACAATTATTTGTCCTTAATAAAGTTATGGTTCCATACATTTTAAATATAGTGGAAAATATCATTTTTAACAAGCTTTTTTTACCTTACTTCAATAAATAGAAAATAAGTGTTGTTAAATAACAATATTTTTAAATATTTAGCAAAAAAATATAATTCATTTTTTTGGATCAATTAAAAAACTAAAATAAATAAGAAAACAAACAGAATTGAAATTTAAAAAACAAAAACATTTTAAAAACAAATTTATATGAGAAAAAACCATTGAAGAAAAATCTAAAAAGTTAAAGAGGAAAAAAAAACCATAAAATTATATATATATTGTTGGATTACTGAGAGGGGGGATGAATCAGTAATAGCGTAATTATAATCATTTATCTTCAAATGTTATATCAATGTAGAATTATTATCCAATAATGAGCAGTAAGAAATAAACAATCAGACCCATACATAGTACACCAATGTTTTATGTGGAAACCCAAATAAGGAGAAAACCACGGAATGTTTTTTCTTATATGTCTTGAAGAATTACATTCATTGGAAGCATCAACTTCCTTTGTTTTCCAGCTGCAACTGGAAGGAGGCTCCAACCCCCTAGTTTCTTAGGCTACAACCTGAGGGAAGCTCCAACTCCCCAATTCTCTGGCTACAACCAGAAGAAGGCTACAACCCTCTATGTTCTCCGGCTACAACCGGAAGGTGGCTACAACCACCTATCCTTGCCCCATCCTGCCACCCTAAAGTAGAAGTATAATGATGGAACCGCTGTCACACTATCACTGTGAGATATACCATTGTAAACCTGTACCAATAAATCTAAACCAAGTACCAACCATGCATCAACCTGTACCTCTACCTGTAATCAACCTATACCATAAATGAGTGCATCAACCATGCACCAACCTGTACCAAACAACTTGTAATCAACCTGTACCATAAGCAAGTGCATCCAACCATGTAACAAGTATGTATCAATCATGTGTCAACTACTCATCAACTATGACTCATCAATATGTACCAACATCATCAACTATACACCTCATGTATGTGCCAAC
>JZKD02S1653543.1:704462-726219 GCA_000966675.3 Picea glauca
TTGACTTGGTGAACATACTAAGGTGACCGTTGGAGGGGAAAACCTAGTTTCGCAAACGTTGCAATTGTGACATACATTTTCACAAACATGGCAAGAGAGACGTTCCAGTGGAAAATGTGGCAAGACCGACGTTAACATGGCAAGACTGACGTTAACGTGGCAATTGCGACATACATCTTCACAAACATGGCAAGAGAGACGTTCCAGTGGAAAACGTGGCAAGAGCGACGTTAACGTGGCAAGAGTGACGTTATCGGGCAACATGATTTTTTTTTTTATAAATTTCCTCTATTTTGCAACAATATGGACAATTTTGTCCATAACGCCGCAAATAAAACGTCGGAATTTTTACAATATGTAGTAGTGGTAGCTCGCTACGTCCACGAAAAACCCCCTGAAATCCACGAGAGAAAATGTGGAGGATAGGATTAGTGGGATATTGGTTGTTCAACAACAAGAGCAGCGTAATCAACATCAAGAATATCTTATAGACCCATTAAGAGAATCATATTTCACTTATAAGGAATTGAACCTGGGTGGGGAGGATAACAACCATTCCTCCCAACCACCAAGCTACATCCAATGGACAATATATATATATATATATATATATATATATATATATATATATAACTCAGCTCGATGCACACTTCCAGGTGATCCCCGCACACTTACTCAAGTGTGTGCAAAACTGTGAAATGTGTGCACCCTTCCTTTGATGTGAAAACATGTGGACTTACCCAGGTGCATGCATCACTATCAAATGTGTGCACCCTTTCTTTGATAACAATTCTCACGTCCTACTCAGGTGTGCGCAAAACCAAAACTTGGTGCCAACGGATCACCAAACTATATGTACATTTACATTTACAATTGTTACCAACATCTCACCAGCCTATATGTAAAATTATAAAGGGTTTTAGATTAGGAACATTACATTCCCCTCCCCCTTATTTATGTGTCATCCTCAGTGCATTATATATACATGTACATACAAAAATTCAAAAATATGTGAATACTCTGCATGCATAGCATCCTCACGCACCCAAGTTGCATCATCAGGACTGTACCAAGTCCATTGGACCTTTACCAACTCCATGGATCGATTCTGGAGATTTTTTATTTTCCAATCCAATATGAAAACCCTTCACACTCGAAAATCACCTTCTCGCTCCACCTGAATCACATTCCAATCAATAATATGATTAGCATAAGGTACACACATTTTAAGAAATGATACATAGAAAAAATTATGAATAAACAAGGATGGAAGCATATATGATACATGACCAATCCTTTCTAGGATTTCAAATGGCCCATAATAGCGTACTACCAACTTAGAAAAAATTCCCAACTTCAGGGAACTGCGTCTAGATTTCACTTTTAAGAAAACCCAGTCTCCCACTTTAAAATCTCTGTGGGTTATTCCTTTATATGCGCAACTTTTTTGCATGTCTTGGCTAGCCTTTAAATTCTTCTTTATCTTTATCATCTTCTCCTCCATTTCCCGGAGGAGATCTGGCCCAACCACTCTATGGTCTACTGGTTTGTCCCAACTCACTTGTGTGTTTCACTTTCTACCATAAAGTGCCTCAAATGGGATCATCTTTAAAGATGCTCGATACCCATTGTTGTAAGCAAACTCTACCAAGTAAAGGTAGTATTCCCATTTTGACGGTTTATCCATCACATACATCCTGAGCATATATTCAATCACCTTATTTACCCTCTTTGTTTGTTCGTCCGACTATGGGTGATATGTCGTACTAAAGTTCATATTTTTCCCATATCCTTTGAATAACCCTTTCCAAAAGTTTGAGGTGAACTTGGAATCTCTGTCAAAAAAAATTGTCTTAGGTACAACATACAACTTAGCAATTTCTCGCATGTATATTTTAGCAATGTTGGTTTCCTTGTATGTTGACTTCACTGGAATAAAATGGGCAGATTTAGTAAGATTTCCCACCACTACCATAATAGAATCATGTTGCTTAGCAGTCCTAGGTAGCTTAGTAATGAAATCCATGGTTACAACTTCCCACTTCCACTCAAGAATGGGAAAAGGTTGTAGCAAGCCAGTTGGATATATGTGCTCAGCCTTGACCTTTTGACATTTAATGCATCTAGAAATAAAAATAACAAAATTGTTTTTCATGCCTGGCCAATAGTATTTATTTTTTATCGTTGCAATTGTTTTATGGTAGCCTGGATGTCCTGCATAAGGAATTTATGCATCTCTGACAATAACAAATTTTTCAACTCTTGGGCATTTGGCACATAGACTCTGTGCCTATACATAAGGATTTTGTCCTCTTTTAGCTCATAATATTCAAATTTATACTGTGACATACCCTTCTGTAAATTCGCCTTTATGTCCACATAACGTTGATTTGATTTGGAATCCTTTAAAATTTGGTCACACAAATATAATTTGTACATGCTAATGGTTGTAGCATGCATTTCATGAACCCTTCTACTGAGTGTGTCAACCACGTTGTTCTCTTTTCCTTTGATATGATTTTTTTGGAATTTAAACTTGGTTGTCCAAACAAATACTTTAGACCACTACGGTCTGTTTTCAGCTCAAATATTTTACCCATGAGATAGTGCCACCACATCTTAAAGTCATGCACTATGGATGCCAATTCTAAGTCAAGACTAGCATAGATCCTTTCATGCTCTTTTAACTTTAATGATTCGTAGCATATCACATTCCCATTATGACTAAGGACTGCATCAAGCCCTTTCTTGCATGCATCTGTGCACACAATGAAGTTTGCATTTGAATCAACAGTTCTCAAAATTGGTGCACTTGTCAACAAACTCTTCAAGTGTTGAAAACTCCTTACACAATCTAGAGTCCATTCAAATCGTGCACCTTTCTTTTGCAAGGATGTAATTGGATGTGCAATATTTGAGAATCCTTCAATAAACCTTCTATAATAACCTGCAAGTATCATAAAGGACCTCACCTCTGCGACATTTCTTGGTGTCGACCATTCCTCAATGGATTTTATCTTTTCTAGGTCCAAAATTATTCCTTCCTTGGAAAATATATGAACCAAATAATGAATTTGTCGCTGGTAAAATGGGCACTTTCTCAACTTTGCATACAGTTCATGCTCCATTAATACTTGTATCACCATCCTCAAGTTCTTCATGTGATATTCCTCATACTTTGAGTAAATAAGTATGTCATCCAGAAATACAATGAAAAACTTATCTAAGTAATTTCTGAAAACTCCATTCATCAAACACATGAAGACAACTAGTGCATTTGTTAACCCGAAAGGAACTAATGTGAACTCATGATGTATGTACCTTGTTCTGAAGGAATTCTTTCTGATGTCTACTTCCTTAATTATCACTTGGTGATATCTATATCTAAGATCAATCTTTGAAAATATTTGCCCACCCCTCAGCTGATCAAAGAGGTCATATATCCTTGGAAAATGATACTTGTTCTTTACTGTTACTTTGTTCAACTTCTTGAAGTCGATAAAAATTCCCAGCATACCATCCTTCTTCTTCATTAACAATACTAGGGCACCCCAAGGTGACATACTTGAGCGTATATACCCATTCTTCAGAATCTCTTCAAGTTGCATCTGTAATTCCTTCAATTCTAGCGTACCCATCCTATAAGGATTCTTGGATATGGGAGTTTCTCTGGGAATCAGATTTATAGAGAAATCGATATCTCTTTTTGGTGGAAACCCTAGTATCTCTTTAAATACATCCTCAAACTCTTCCAGTAATGTGCAGTCTTCAACTTTTGACACTTTATCCTTAGGTGCCTCTTCCATGTGCACTGCAAATACTTGACATTATTTCCTGTAACTTTTATTTAATTGCAAGGCTAAAACTTCTATGATAGTTACATCTCTTGGAATTCATTGGAATGCTCTTAAGTTTCCTTCCTCATCCACACAAGTAAATTCCTTATTATAACATTCTATAACGACATGGTGTTGGTCCAACCAATCCATAACAATGAAGCAATCATACGACCCCAAATGTATGATATTCAAATCATCTTTTATGCACAGTCCATTCATTTCCATTGGGCATGCCTTAACCATCTCATTAATTTTCCTTTTTTCTCATGTAGCGAACTACACCAACCAAGGTTTTCCAAGTTTGCTTCTTGGCAATTGGAATCTTTCCACCATCTTAGGATCTATATAACTATGACTAGCTCCTAGATCAATTAAAAAAACAATGGGTTGGTCATTAATCTTACCTTCCACTTCAATCATGTGCAATTGAAACTCAAATTTCTTGTTATCCATAGCTGTGTAAATCCTAGGTACATTTATTCCCATGTCTTCAACTATTGCATCTTGGTGTACACTATGCAAAGTCCTCACTTTTTCACCTCATTGAGGGCAATCTCTGTGCATATGATCTCTACCACAACCCCAACATTGAATAGATTATTTCTTTCATTTTTCCCCACTATATTTTTCATTATGGGCTCATTGGGAGTTGGTTGTCCTTGTGCAATATTTTTGAAAAAAGGTGGCTTAGCCCCCTTCTTCCTTTGTTCCACCTTGCTCTTCATCTTGTCTTCCCAAGCCTTTTGGAAATTCAGTCTTTGTATTTGTTGATCATAAAGACATTTATTGCACCTTATAGTTTCCTCCAATGTATTGGGGTCATCATATTGTATCTTGTCACTGATAAATGATGGCAGCCCACTCAAGCACCTATGAATTTTAACTTGTCCATCCTTGATGAATGCGACATATTTCAACAGCTCTAAGAATCTTCTTTCATACTCATTTGTTGTCATACTCCCAATCTTGAGTTCAAAGAAATCCTTAATTTTCTTGTCATATTATCTCTTAGTTAAGTATTTCTTTTGAAAATACCTCTTGAACTCCCTCCAAGTAACCTTATTTTCTTCAATGTGTTGCACTTGCACAAACTGATCCCACCACATTGATGCTTTTCCTTTTAGTTGATATATGGAAATTCTCCCTTCTACCTGTGCAAACTAGTTATGCAGCTGGAAGTAGTTCATCATACCCAACAACCATGTCTTTGCATATTCATCCTTCTTGTGCTCATTGTCAAATGTAGGAGGCTTGAACTTATTCATTTCTCACTGTATCTTGTCCACCCTAGTTCTTCTCTTATTCTTTCTGACAGGAGATGGACTTGAGCTACTGCGTGGTTTCCTAAATGAATGCTTTGGTGAGTGAGGTTGATCCCTATCAACACTTCTTGCTTATTTTATTTTCTCATCATGAGACCTGTGACTTCTTGACCTACTTGTCTTTGTCTCCTTATCCATTTTATTTTCTATTATGGCCAAGCTTTGCATCAATTTGATATTGAAGTCATCTTGTTGCTCCTTGGATTTCATAAGCCTTTCATTATCTGTTTTATAGCTTTGGAAATCTTTTTATATTCCATTTATTTTTTCTACCAATTTTATGCACTCGTCCTTCAATTATGTACCATCAACACCCAAAACGACATACAAATCCCAAATTCATCATCATGGCTATAAACTCTCTACGCATCTTCCATGATTTTTTGACTTTCTGTGTTGATTTTGTCCTGCTCTAATTTTTGTTAATTCTACAAAATGTGCAGGCAAGAAGATTTTTTAGATGAATTCATGCAAAAACTTCATGAAAAATATGCACCATTTTGTCATAATCCTTTCTTCTGAAGCATGTGAGTGCACTGGCATTCAACATGTATCAATGCACGATGTCAATATTTAACATGTACACCAAGTATCAATATTTCACATGCACCACAAATTTTGTTATGCATAGCCCCAATTTTTAGTGCGCATACTTACACATTCTTATTTTAGGCGCACCATGACCACGCTGTAATTCCAAATTCGACCATTTACCAGTTCAAATTTTTCCTTAAGTAGAAACTCGGCCCATGCAATCTCAATGATGAAACTAGAGCTCTGATACCATAATGTAATGTACCTCGTTGCCAAACAACTTTTGATACCATAATGTAACAATACTACTCCAAAATCTAGTGTGCTCAGCCCCATGCTTAGTTGTGCCACACAAATTTCCTCTTTTTACACATCTTAAAACAATGGAAGTAACATAATACATCTCTGCGCACAAGAACATTGAGCACACAACTTTATTGCATGTGTAACCATGCTGGTGTCACAAGCCAATTTTCTTTTCCTTGTGCGCACGGTCTGCTTCCCTATGCACACAAGCAAATCAAACCTCTTGTGCACACAGAGTATTTCCATACAAACACAAACATTCTAACTTCCCTTTGGAGACTCATGACCATTATCATAAGGTTAAATTAATAGAAAAAACTAACAAAAACTTTCATACTCATGCATGACTACAGATACTCGCTATCAACACCACTTACATGTGCAAGCAACATTATACAAAACAACAAAAATTACTTATATGCAGCATCATACAAGAATTAAACATATATTAAACACAGATAAGTAAGCATAGTAAATGAGACAAGCACATAAAGACATGTATATTTTATGAAAAGTCACCAACTACGTGTAGAACTCAGACGTTCCTCCCAGACATAGATTTTGTTACTCATATACTTTTAGAAACAGGTCACCCCCCAGATGGGGCTTAACTCCACCGGGGAAAAAGGGTTCCTAATTCCAAACTAAGGTTTGATATTCACAAAATTATTCAGTCCAAGGTTCCACTACTGCAACTAGACTACAATTCATCATTCCCCACATGCATGTTGCACCCAAGGAAGTGTGCACCTTCTCTGCTCAAGCATCCCTTGTCTTCCCCACTTCCCTTCCAGGTTTCAAGCAATAGGTCGGATATGAAGTCTCAGATCCCTACAACTAATGCCCAGCACACCAAGGAACAATTCCCAACAAAACTATCACCTGGAGAGAATGCTCATGGGCCTAACAACCTGACTCTTCGACAACAAATTTATCACCTAGAGAGAATGCTCAAGGGCTTGACAACCCTCCTCTTAGACAACAAAACTTAGGTTACAATACCAAAAACCCATTTACAAGATTTTCTCTGCAAATAAGGTAATAGTCGTAATTTCTAGATGGTCTGACCCCTTCTACACCCCAGAAAATGAATGAATCATCCCCCAAAATACACTAAATCCAAAAATATATATATTGCATACCTTAAACTAGACATTTGTCACCTTCAGGACTAACTTGAGCCACTTGGTGACTTGTTCCCATCCCTCGGGAACTTAGGATAAATAATTCCATAAATTACTCTTTTCAGAAATATTAATAAAATATTCCCTATGACTTAAGTCCCCCTCTTTTTCCCTTTTTTGGTGGACTTATCCCCCCGTCTCTTTCCTTCTGATTTTTCTGTACGCAATGATGTGATATTGTTAATAATTTGAGTATGATTACATTTGACAAGGATAGGCACAGTGACCTATTTTCATCCCAGCTCATCGGTCTCATAACCACACATGCTCTTTGGCCTCAAATACATATACATCCAAATGTGTGTGTGTGTGTGTGTGTGTGTGTGTAACTCAGCTCGATGTGCACTTCCAAGTAATCCTCGCACACTTACTGAAGTGCGTGCAACACTATGAAATGTGTGCAACCATGCACACTTACCTAGGTGCATGCATCACTATGAAATGTGTGCTCCCTTTCTTTGATAACAATTCTCGTGCACTACTCAGGTGCACGCAAAACCAAAAATTGGTGCCAATGGCTCACCAACCTATATGTACATTTACATTTACAATTGGTACCAATGACTCACCAGCCTATATGTACAATTTCAAAGGGTTTCGGATTAGGGACATTACATTTTACTATATTCATCCAACATATTTCTTTTATTAAAAACCATAACTGATAAATATATTTAACTAGAATAAAGACGAGATGATTCATAATCAAATGAAGAAAAATAAACATTAAATAAACATTAAATTATTCTAGTAGCTGGGAAATAAAGTGATTTTTTTTCTTTTCTCAACATATATCGGATATTTCATTCTTTCCTTAATAGTTGAACTTATTGAAAACCAAAAATTAAACCTATAGTAAATAATTGGGCAGAGAAAACAAACTAATCTAATATACTCTACTCATACACTACACTACTATGGCTGAAAATGAACTAGGTAAAATCAAAATGCCAATGTAGCCATTCTATCCAACATATCAAATATGACAGCATCATTCTTCATGGGAAACAAGAAAAGTAAGATTTTGTTGGACATTGGGTTCATTGCTTCCTACGAGTTTTGTGACATGGGTTAACCCCCTCTCATGGATCCTAACTCTGGTGATTGTGGCGGAGACTAATGCCTTTAGGTTTTGGTCTAACGACAATTGTATTCCAACAAATGGTATCAGAGTGACATGTCTCAAATTTGAAACTCACTTGGCATGTGCTAAGGGGTGATTGTTGGACATTGGGTTCAGTGCTTACCACAAGTTTTGTGACATGGGTTAATCCCCTATCATGGATCCTAACTTTGATGATTATGGTGGAGACTAATGCCTGTGGTTTTTGGTCTAACGGAAATCATATTCCAACATATTCCTCCAACCAAACTTCAATTCTATCATAAAAATTAAAATGAAAACCATAAAACTATTGGAGGGAATTCAAAATTTATTGGCATACCTGATGAGAAGTATGTACAAATGTTTCATAAATGGTAGTGTGTGGGAGATCCTTAGTGATGAAAACACCAATGATTTTTGAGGTAAGAGAATGAGGATGTAGCATAACCATTGGTTGGAACCGAAATGCCTCCTCATCCAAACAAGTTTCCTTAGGTTGATGTTCTAGATAACTAGGAGACTGAGAAGATTTACAGTGAATAGAAAATGTAAATTCATAATCCTTCACCATTGTAGAAAATATGTTATTAATACTTAAATGGTGTTTATTAATATCATTTGTTCCATCACATTTCTCAACCACAATCTCAATCAGTTGATTATTAGAACAACTACACTCTCAATTAATTATAAATACAGTTGAATTTAAAGAAGACATAGTATGAAATATATTTTCTACAACAATTCCTTCTTCCCATGCAAAAGGTTGATAAGGTAGGAAACTAAAAGGTTAATGGGAAAAGATTGCATGTTATCCATCTCTTACATGTAAACCATTTCCATCTTGTACCTTATTGGAGTCTAGCCATGCAGAATAAAGTTCTAAAATAATCACTTGCATAGGATAGCCATCGAACATATCAAGGTACAAAGAAAAACAAGTGGAAGATGTTAGATAATGAAATGCCTCTCTATCAAAGGAATAATTTTCAAAGCCGGCCTCTTTGGTGGTCATCTTTTCTTCCATTTCTAAGGTGGTTGTTAAATTTTTGAAAATATGATAGATTTCTTCATCTCTATCCAAAGACTCTTCCTCTGTGATGTTCTCGTTTGATGAGAAAGACAAGGTAAAAGAATGAGAATCAATTATATAACTATTATTTGATCTTGGAGTTCCTCAATATCAATAGGAATTACTTCCTGTTGTTTTTCATATATGTCAACCTCATAGATATATGTGTTCAAATTTACAACACAAGAGGTTTTTTCTTTATCAACAAGAAAAACTAGTGAGGGAAGATTATTAGAAGTCACATGTACTTCATCTGAAATTACATGTTCTTCCTAAGCAATGTTACCTAGAGTGAAGAAAGTTCCTATCATATTTGGTTCAACCAAAACATCTGCATCATTAAATTTTGAATATAAATCAGCATGTGAGTAAGTATTAATAAATGATTCAAATTCATCAACCATGGGCTGATCTTGTTGATCAGGAAGAGAAACAAGATGTAAAAACCAATCAACTTTAGGTCCAAAAGGTGCATCCTTTGGAGGAAATCTAAAGTAAATATGGAAATACCTTGTTAAAAATTCTTCCATTGATTCACATTGTGTTGTTCGAAGAGATTCTACATCTGTACACAACTCATAGTCATAATTTTGAAAATAATTTAAGAATTTACTTACAAATTGTTTCCATGTGTGAATAGAGGTAGTCGGTAAGGTCTCACACCAAATTTTAACCTGGCCTTTGAAAGTGAGAGGGAATAACACCCTCATTAATAGTTTTAAAAGAAAAACAATTTTAAATCAACAGAAAGACATGTTCATATGCAGAAATTTCACCCTCACCATCAAATTTAATTTGGGACAAGATATTAACTATATTTAAAGGAGTGCTTCATGATACAAAACCAAAAATACATCTCCATATAAGGGTTTGGGAAGAATACATTAAAAATAAAAAAAACATTAAAATGAATGGCTCCATGGGGTCATATTGTCATCTTCCCTCCTTCTAGCGCTAGTTGTTGATAGGCAGAAAAATTATTTCGTGCAATAGGGGATCATCACCCAATCAAATCCCCAATTAGGCTTGTTTTACAACAATTAGATTTCTTCTTCAAAGGAGACTTTTGTTAAAACTTTCCTAAATTATAAATGCAATCATATTAATTATGCAAAAATAAATCCTATAACTAATACATCCTAAATATATATGAGCATATTGAGAATAACTTCAGACATAGAAGGAAGAATGATTACCAAACATAGGAAATAGTTGACTAAATCGGGTAATCGTTAAGCTCAAATACAATATCTTAATCCCTTCAAATAAATAGTTATTTGAATGAATAGAAAATGTACTCTATATCTGATTACTTTTATTAAGAAATTATAGAAAACAAGAAATAATTTCCAAGTTATTTTTTCTTAATTTGTCCTTCTAAACCTCGAGATATGACTTTCGGAAGATAACACTCAATAACCATTGATTTTGTTTTCAAAATAAATATGGATTGTTGATATGTGGGTTTATTCCTTATCCCACATGCATTGTGAGAAAGAATAAGGAAGTGTTTATATTTTTTGTGCCTCCCATAATGGATTATATGAAAAGCTACAGGAAGAATGGAATGTTGAATCCACACTAATATTTTTTCCACACGTGCATACATCTCTGGGACCCCAAAAATTTGGGACATTTGAGAGAACGAAAAATGTCAGAAGCATGAAAAATATGGATGCCCAGATATTTGGATATCCTAAACATTCAGGATCCCTCAAAATCTAAAAATCCAGGGAAAAACATATCCAATATCATCTGAGACAAAATATCCAATATCATCTGAGACCTTCTGGATCCGGATATGTCCAAGACCTCCTAAAAATCCGAGATCCCTAAAAAGATGGAAATCCTAAAAGTATGGGATCCCTAAAAATATGGAGAAAAACATATTCGATGTCTCCCTTCATTCAGGATCATCCGGGCATCCAGGGTATCTAGGCTCATCCAAGATCATCTAGCATCTAACCCATCCATAGACATCTAGATATGGATATATCCAAGATCCAAGACACCCAAAAGAATCCAGATCCAAATATATCCAAGATTTGGGACACCATCCAACATCTGGGTATGTGGGAGAACCAATAACACTTCAACCAACTTATTCATGAGATCCAGATGCAATGACCTTCCACGTCACTTGCCCGGTCATCAAGATACATCAACTGTCCTATTAGCATGCCAGATCATCTTCCACATCATCTTCCCTATAATCATGAGAGATCACTTTCCATGTGGATCCAGGTAACATGTCATATGCCACATCACCAAAAACACATCGATATTACAACACTTCAGAGGGCCATAAATTTGTGTTCCAAACTCAAAATGAGAAAAAAATTATATTGTCAAAAATCTCTTGACGAGTAGAATATGATGGTGACCTCAAAATTGAGAAATGATGAAATTGAGTGAAGCAAAATTTTATGATTTCTAACTCGTCAAGATGAACTACTGTGTATGTGTGTTTTACAATGGAGTTCGAGTAAGCAGATTATCAACCATAACACATCATAAATGTAATAAAGAAATGAAGTCAAAAGAGAAGAAGATCAAAACTTACATATCCAATCCAACACCAAAACAAACAAAACTAGAGGAAAATGAGAAATACAAAAATAATCATCAAAACAAAATAGTAAACTATACAATCATATAACCTCAAGTCAAGTCTTAAAAATAGAGTAAAAAAGTAAGTAGTTTCAAAGTTTAATAGGGCCCCCCTTCATTTTGTTCAAAATAAGGTGGATTTTTTGTGGGCACAAGAAGCTCAAAAAAGAAAAGGGATATTGTTGAAAAAGAAAACCAAGGGGTTCAAGACTGTGAAATCAGTTCTAAAGAAATCGAGGTTGATATTATTGTTGGAGTGCCTAGTTGAGTAGAAAAACAATTAATTGAAAGCATAACAATAGTTGATGAGTTGTCTTGTGACGACCCAAAAGTTTTTGAAGAAGAATCTATTACTTTGCATCATGTTTCATTTAATCAAAGTTCCAAAAAATTACAAATCAAAATGGTCAACCTGAAGAACAAAAACGTCGTAGAGAAATGGAACTCTAAAATAGACGTCATAGGGGTAAAACCCTCTAAATTTATAGAGTTCCATCCGGCCACGAGGTATGATCAGAAGTATTCCATTAGTTAACAAGAAAAGGAGAATTTAATTCCGAAGAAAAGAATAAAGGAATTAGAAGATGCTTTTATTCCTAATCCCTTATTTGTTGAATTGATATCTACTCTTAGGCCAATTGATATGTCTAAAGATGCAACTGAATCAAGCTCAAAAATAAAAGGATCTTCAAGTTTACTAACAACCATCAGTAAATATATTCTAGAAAACATAAACAAAAGGGTTACTCTAATCCTTGGCGACTAGGAATCAACTAGTTCAACGAGTATTTCTGCAAGGATTCTAAATCTTAAAGAATATCTTCAAAAAGACTTAGAAAATGATGAATATTTCTACAAGGAAGTTTTCATCACTTTTAGTGCGAGAATATATCAATTATGAGTGATGCTCACAGGAGGGAACAAAATCCTCCATCAAAAGTTCGACTCAAACAAAAATATGCATGCTAGTGAAGAAGATTTAAATGTTTATAAGAAATGATTTCTAATTAATGTGACACCATTAATTAAAAAAGAAGTGACTTATTTTTCAAAATTCTTGATGTAGAAAAGGGGTTGGAGGGTCCACATTTAATAATAGACATTATATTTCTTATAAAGGATTGAATGCAAGAACAATTGGATGCTCTCAAAATTTCATGGGCCAATGAATTTAACAACCTAACTGAATTTTTGCAAGAAGAAGTTGAAAAGTGGTTAATCCACTATGTTAACAAAAATGAAGATCAATAAAATATAATCCATCAGTTAGGTTTTGAATTAAAGGATGTTGAGGATGATCTGTTCGATCTCAATATCAATTACGAGTTAGCAATCACACCATTGTGATATTATATTGAACAATTGAATGCTTTGGTCTGAATAGTCAATCTTGAGTCTCAAGAAGTATTTACAACTGTCAAGGTACCTCCATCTAAAAAATATATAAAGAAAACTTCATCAAGCAAATGAGGGAGGTTTTTCCAGCATAGTAAGGAGAGTAACCATTTCATTAAGCTTTTAACTTCTTCTGTTCCTCTCAGTTAGCAGTCATCAAACCTTTCGTTTTCATAATATGTGAATATCAAAGGTCGATTCCTAACTACGTATTCTCTTTTCTTCTAGGTATTTTCATATATTATATGGTCCATGAGAGCCCCATCCTAGTCCATTAAGATGAACACATTTCATTTTCCAGATATTATAAATTCTTTTTAAACATTTTCATATTTAAGTTCCTAGAGAACTATTCAGGGAACATAGCTAGTGTTTTCTCAGAATTTGAGTTTTAAGCATGAGATTTCAAGTGTGTGTCTATCAAATCCCTTATGAGTTTTAATTGAAATATGTTAATTTATCTTCATATGCGGTCCTTAAATCTCATCTTGCCAAATGATATGTCTTACTTTACTTTATGTTATGATGGAAATTATGCGTGGTGAGATTCTTCATTTTACGCTTTTACAGTGACCGTGTATAATAGTTACCATTGTGAATATTTATGTTTGAACAAGCATGGTCCTTTCTCAGGAATTATCTGTATTTTTGTATTATATTTATAAAATATGAGTACCACCTCTCTAAAATTAAAGAAGAATTTATCCTTGTAATGTTATCTCCAAGACTTTGAATAGTCTTAAAGATCAACAATGTTATAGCTTTTTGATATACCTAAGTATTTCCAATAATCATACTCGAATGAATCTTTCATAGAACCAACTAAGGGGGATAAACATTACCCTTAGTTGTACCACCCAATTTCTTGGTACATAAGATTGATCTCCCTAGGTGTTGTTCTCGATGTACTATTAACAAGAAAATAATGTATAGGTTTATATAAGGCTAGTTCACTATAACAAAAATACCAATTAGTGAATTTTTTAGAAAAGGTTTTTAGTGTTACAAGATTGCACAAAATTCTCAATAAAAAATTATGAAAAACTCTGCCAATGATAAAACGAAGTTTACTGAATGTGTACTATAACTAAGCATTATGTATGTGTTGAGGAGTCTGAGATCCTTTGACTCAAAAGTAGGAACCAAACCCGCCTTAGAGACCCAATTAGACTCTGCAGTGTTTGATAGGTGGAATGGTTCTCCAGATATTTCGATCTAGCCGATTTATCAATGGGCTTTACTTGGTGATTGATATGATATCTTTATATGAAATTTCCTCCTTCAGGTTAAATGTTTCTCTTTTTCTTTTTTTTTGTTACTAGATGAGTTTGATGAAGTAAGGTATGATGGTATAAACCAACTGGTAGAGGGAAATATTAACTACTGAAGAATGTTGAGCATGGGATAACCCTTGTGCTCTAGCGTGCAAACAACAATATTCACACCTATTACAAGTCTAGTAATAATACGTTAACTTGTTGGTATTTCAACACTGACTGAGATACAATTATGGAAAGAAAATATGCATGCAATAAGATAAGTGCAAGAAAAATAGTTTCCATAGCTCTACCATCAATCACATATTAACACAATGATTCGTTTTTCGTCATTTAGAACAAAAGAACTGTTAACGTATTGAAAAAGGTAGCTTATCAATAGATTCATAAACTCTTACTCGTTACAACATCAACTACTGAATTAAAATATAGAAGTAGTTCCTCCTCAATCCAATCACATAATTCCTTTGATGAAAACAAAATTTTGTCTCTAGTTCTAAACATAACTTCTTAATTAAAGTTGCTTATAAATAGTTCTTTACAATTCTCAAAAAGAGGGTATTTTCCCAAAACCATCGACCCTTTCCCAAAAGTTCGATCCTCCTATTTATAAAGAATCACTATCTTAAAATAGATACTAAAAATTTTTGTTAAGTAAAACAAAAGAGTGATATGTGGCGCTTGATCTCTTTGTTCTCTTGAGATCGTCTAGTGGTTATACTAGAGTGGATGATTCTTCTCGTACTCTGGCCACTTGACGAAGATATCCTTGCATGTGTTAGCATACGGGAATCTTTGTTGGTCCATTGGGGCTGAAAGGATTTCCTTCATCTCTATTTCATGTTCTCCATATTTGATCACTTTGGCACTTAAACATTGCAGTGTTGTGCGAGCCTTGATAGGGTGTTCCATAAACTTCCTAACATGACTTGGTGTCATGCTCGCCACTTGTGTGATCTCCACTTCCCATGTTGAGTCACGTTATGCATGTCATTGGACTACGTCATGCAAATTGAAAAAGTCATCGGGTGAGCCGAACTCTAGATGACCTATGTCTTTCATCTCCCGATTGATCTTCTCCCATCTTTTATCGCACTCGACCCACCTTTCCTATATCTTTCGCTAAGGTTCATGGGCCATAATGACTCAGTATTTGGCCGCCTTCCTGATTTGGGAGATGTTGTTGTCCATCAACACTCGGATGCTATGATTCTTCATGTCTCCACCCTTCTGTATTGCACTGATATAATCAATTCATTCTACAGCCTGGTATACCTTTTCATACCGTCTCTCCATATCTTTACAGGTTTATAGTTCCATGAGAGTGTCTTCTTGAAGATTGGCTATGCATGCAGTGAAGAGATGTCTCTTACTCGTGAATTGTGCATATGCTTCTCGGAATTCACTCTTCAGGAATATTATTGCTTGTGTTGAGTCCTAATAATATTTCTCTAGATGGCGCATATGATCTAGTTCCTTATTTGTGGGGGCTAGATCCTTGTCATCTCGTTTTTCTCAGTCTAGCATGGCATCAGTGATATCCATTCCTGCGTCGATTAGCTCAGTTATCTTCGATTTTTCTGTGCTGAGAAACTTTTCTTCGGTGGTGATGAGAATTGTGTTATCTAGCATGAGCCTCCTTTTCTTGGTTTTCCTCCTCATTATGGATTTCCTCTTTCTATCATAAGCAATCGCCTTTATATCGGTGACCTCATACACTAGCTCAGGGATCTGTTGGCCTCCCCAGGTTAGAGAGTTTCCCAAGCTACCTGTCATATATATTTGTTCTAGGACCGTCTCTTGTACTTCTTTGATAGAGGAAACATTTGTATGTTCTAATGACTTTTCCTTTGACTCGTGTTTGTCGGTTGGTGGAGTATCGACCTTAAATGGTGACACAGTCACATGCTCAATACTAACCTAGTGATCGCCTGTTGAGGTGTCGATCTCTAGCTAATGCAATTCTTCTTCATGTTCACCATATCCTAGCTCATCCTTGGATCTGTCTTTCATATTCCCCGATAGGTCAAGAAATTCAGTGTCTAGGGTACTCTCGGCCTCATGGTCACCCTGCAGAGGTTTTGGAATCGATGTATCGGGAGTTGGAGCAGATGTTCCCCCTGTTTCTTTCTCCTCTGTGATTGGTATCAGAGTTATAAGAGAGACCTCCGAGCTCTCTTCATCATCATATATGGTAATCAAATCAAAGAGGGTGTTAGGCACACTTGCTTCACCTGATGTTCTTTGAATCTCCTATTGGGCTAGAATAATTACCGGTGATCTATCTTGTGGTCAAAAAACTCTAGGATTTTCTGGATCGGTGGTTACCTCCAGTAGAATTGTTTCTGAGCCGATTTTCTCTCCTTTGGAATTTGTTGTGTCAATCGAGGTGACCCTTAAGGGTTCTATCAGAGGGTCAAGCATGGGGTCATATTGCAATATTTCTATGACTCTTTGATATTCTTCCAATAACAACATTCCTCTTCTCTACGCCTCTGTCACTTCGATTGCTCTTCTTTCATCTCTGACTCTGAGGACTTCCTGAGCTGATTTTTCTATAGTCTCGACCTGCTCTTCCATACTCATTGCTTTAAATCTAGTCATATTTGGGTTAGCTTTCCTCTGCAACACCTCCTCCCAATCCTGAGAACATTATGTAAAGATTTTGTCTTCGAATTTATCATGTGCGTATGGTCAGCAGGAAGAGACTTGTGATGCATGTTGAAGTACTAGTCCTCTAGGGTCTTGTTTTTGGAATCGACCTGTGGGGAATATGTATTCCAACTGGCTCAAACCCTCTTTTTTAGCTTGCGCAGTATTCTTAACCATGTAAAACCCCATATGGAAACCATAGGGTATGAACGCTCACTTCTTGTCCTTAACCAAAGTGGCATTATATCCCTGCAGGATGGTTTGGTAACAGATTTCTCCCATGACAAGCCAGTCTAGGTACCAATGGCCTACTTTTGAGATCGTTTTCTTGGCCGCTAGCAATAGTCTTGGGCATTATTTCTTGAAAATAATAAAATAGACCCGAGCTATGAATTCATCACAGATAAGAGCATAATATTTTTTGTACTTGTTTTCCCATATAAAGTAGAAGTAGACATGTACAGGTAGCTCAGCGACATGCCAGCTCAGATTCATGCCTGCGAAAATGTTCCTTGCGCAGATTACGTCCAGCAGGTACAACGCCATGTGAAAAGCGAGCGCTTCTCCCTCCTTAGGTGTCTGGGCCTGCAATATGTTGGTGCTTAATTGTTTAGAGATTATTTCTCCCTAGTTGAAGCTACTCCCGGAGATGGCCACAGTGTATGCCAGGGGCATCCATGCCTCCGAAAACTTAGCGCAATCTCTCTCTCCGTATAATCGGCATATCAGATCCATCAAATAGATGTATGGATCCCTCAGATTTGTTTTCCTGTACCAGTCGTTTCTCTGGTTTGTGAATTTTTTGTCTTATTTCCACCAAGAGGCCATCAATCATCTAGTGTTGTGGAACACATAGAATTTCACTACGAAATTTGTGTTTAACCACTCCTCCAAGTCCCTGAGCTTGTAATATTTTTGGACTTTTGTCTGGAGAAAAACATCGACGCATTCCCCATTCTCATCATTAAAAAGACACTTCATTGCATCTGTATGATTGATTATCCACCTCAGGGTCTCAATACAAGGCAAGACCCGGGTTCAGTAGGATACCATATGCAAGCATGACCGTCGGATGTTCAAAAAAATCTGATCGTCGAGCATCTTTATATCCAGGTCACTGTGGGGAATAAATTCTGGGTAATCTTCCCGATTAATCTTGTTGAACAAATCTCCCCACTGCGGGAGCATTATCTTTGACCCAATGCTCGCCTCTGTGTTGCCAAATGCAGAGGCTAGGAAAATTTATTCTTAGTTGATGTTTTGATGATAGGTTCCACTTTAGTAACAAATTATAACTGCCTCGCAGCATCAGGAGAAGATCCTTCACTGACCTCTGCTTCCTTCAAATTTGGTGCCCTTCGTGAGCACCTGGTCGTTGGCTTCCTTGGAGGCATTTTCCTGCAAGGAGAGAAGAGTTAGACACTGTCATGTAGAGAGGATACTGATATATAAATAAAATGTGACCCCCAAACTGATAAAAATTAACACATACCTCTTCTTTGCACTAGCTTAACTTGGTTTGGAAATTCTGATAATTGAGTGCCACTCTTGAGACACTCTTTTATCTTTTTCGACTGCTCTGGAAATGAGAAAATTGTGTACAAAATGTTGGGGTTTGAAGCTGTCTTAGTAATTTAATCACAGAGAATACTTACCTTGTCGCATCAATTATTCAATTCGAGGTGTAAGTGCAGTTTTACAAAATCTGTCACCAGATCCGCATTATGCTCGAGATTAAATGCAGTAGTAGGTTGGGGGCGCAGGAGAGGGCTATATTGTGGTTCATCGACGATTTCAAATTTTCGTTAGTCGATCAGCGCACGGGGTAGAAATGTATGCGGAGAGAAACATTAATTGGACTATTAAATGATAGAATCTAATCTTATTTTGTGTTGAAGATGTCCCATCTTTCCGCTAATTTAAACAGGTAAACCGGGAGTCAATGCTTTTGTTTAGACAATGTTCGTTGATAACTCTTGGAAAAAACTATGATGTCAATCCACCCGTGTCGTACAACGTTGATTTGGAAATGTTGATATGGATGTGCTACTAGGACACGAGGAAACCTAATGTCAGTCGGGAAGAAACTAGGCCGTACGAAATTCCTACGTGGTAAAGACACGTGGCATTTGAAATTGGCTTCTTTGTTTAATATTTTATTCAGAATCGGGGATTTTTGTTAGATAAGTGTTTTAAAAAACAGGTCCTACCCTGACGATGCCGAAAAACTATCAAGGATCGACGATCGACGAGATGTTGAAACAAGTGTTCCCATATTACCCCCTCAAAACTTGTCGATGTTGAAGATGTGTCAACGCAAAAATTTCCACGATTTAAAACTTTGGGGTTTCCCCAACTTCGAAAAATGAATTGACAATCGGCGATCGAAGGTACATTATGGCCCATGTTAGTGTCTTACCCTTTCAAAATTCGTCGTCGTCGATGGGATACCACCAATTTCCTAAAACTTCTACGCAAACGATCGGCGCAGATCTCCTTCATTTTTTTTCTTATGTCTATGATGCATCGGGGATCGATGATTAATGTTACTACGTGGTCATTTTCTTGTTCGGATTTCGCCGATCGTTGATCATAGGTGTGTGGGTCATCATTTTAGCTATGAATTTTTAGTTAAAACGCTAAGTTCTTTTTAGAGAAAAGGTTTCAATTTGACAGGTTCAAAACAAATTCGAACATGATCAATGATGAGACATGGAGACAAAACTTAATAATCTCTACACAATGGACTTGATTCAGAAAGAAGAAGAAAAAGTAAACAAGTGGTACCCAAAAGAGAAGATACTTCAAAAAAAACTTTTAGTGTGTGTTAAGCGCTCAACAAGATGGTTGGAGGTTTTAACATAGGTTCTTTTTCGATGTGCTTAAAATAGTAAGGAATAATAGTACACACCTATTTAATAATAATAATAAACAATAATCTAATTTTAAGGTCACAGTGAAGCCAAACACCAAATTGGTGTATGAGACCCCTTTGTTTGTGGGACAAAGGGTCCCTTTGTTTGTGAGACAAGGGACCCCCGTCACACAGACATTTGAATGCTAAAGTCTACAGAGGTATACATACCCTACCCCCCTATGGATATGCATCAATACATGATATATATTAGAAAGCACTATTGCTCCAAAATCATTGACTCACCAATGTTCCAAAACCATTTGAGCATCGATGCACCAAGATCGAATTGTGCATTGGTGTGCCCATACAACTAAGAGGAGCATCAATTTTCTCATAGCTTATAGGAGCACTAATGAACCCATACTTATTAGGATCATTGGTAGCACCCACACCAAAATAAAGTACTAATTGATGCTCCAAGATCAAAGAGTAGAACTAATACTCTAGCGCTAAAATTTAGCACTGGTGATATAAAATAATAAACCAATTATTAGTTTATTATCAAAAAATTATTTATACTTAAAAATTTATTAATATTTCTAATCATTTCATGACTTTGTTTTGTATTGACTAATTTTTATGGTATTGATTGATTGAATTTAATAAATGCATTATGATAACATAAATTTTATTTTCAATACTTAAAGTATTAGTTCTATCCATCTTTATTAATGAATCTCTAATTTACAATTAAAGAATTGAAAATGCTTGTACAATATGAAATTTTAATTTTAATTATATCAAATTATAATTTTAACTATTTGGTTCTACTGAAAATCTTGCGAGTGAATGCAGCGTCTAGGGTTTGATATCGTGAATGCAGCGTTGCAGGGCTCGAGACTTTACAAGTTTCGCCTGGGGCTTTGAACAGTGCGCATAGGCAGTCCTCCTGACTGGACACACCATGGCGGCTTCATCGGGAGGAGGGACGGCCCCCTCCTACCGTAATATTGTGAGCGGTGACACATCCCAGACAGAATCGACACAACCACCGACAGCTCCAGTGCTGGGAGCAACATGGCAAGCAAAAATGAAAGGGAACTGTCTACCACGAGCGGTTAAAAAACCTCGATTGATCATCCCGGAGAATAAATTGGAAGAATACCGAGGATATATGAAGAACCACGCGTTAATCTGTAAGTTCATAGGTGTTTGGCCCTCTAAAAAAGAACTAATGAAATGGATTCAAATAAAATGGCAGCCTAAAGGTCATATTGATCTGAAATTAGGGGCAAAAGTTTTTTTTACAGTCATTTTTTCAAATTTACAGGATAAAGAACGCATTTTTGAAGGGGGGCCCTATTTTTATAGCCATGCAGGGATTTTCCTCCGACAATGGGAGGAATTTTATAACCCTGAACAGGAGCAATTTCTCACTGCCCCAGTCTGGGTTCGACTATTTGGGCTTCCCATGGATTTTTGGGACCCGGAAATTTTAGAAGGTATAGGAAATTCTTTAGGTTCTTTTGTAAAAATTGTCGAAGCCACAACACGAGGCCGATACACATCCTTCGCCAGAATTTGTGTTTATATGAATATATCTG
>JZKD02S1653543.1:731752-749442 GCA_000966675.3 Picea glauca
AAATTTAAATTTTATTTTTATTAACTTCAAGGTTTTTTTTTTTCTTATAAAAAAACAGTGTTATTTAACTACAATTATTTTCTATGTATTGAAGTAAAGGTAAACAATGTATTAAAAATTAAGCTTTTCACTATATTTTAAAAGTATGGAACCATAAATTAATTGAGATATAATTATATGAAAAAACTTAATTTCAAAAAATTAAATGGTAAAAAATATTTATAAGATTGAAAAAAATATGGAAAAATCACTAAAAATACTGTTGAAAAAAAAAATAGAAAATTTTGAAAATAGATGAAAAATAAGCATTTAAAAAAATAATGTGGAAACATTATGGATCAGAAAAATTAAAATATCAAAATACCACATAAAAAGGGAGGGGGGTGCTACGTGTAGCACCATTTTAAAAAATAAGGTAAAAAATGTGATCCCCCAAAAATGAAAACTCTGTAGAGTTCTAATTAAGTTGGTAATTATGTTGACAAAAGAAATAAAGGAAAATGAGAAAAAAGGGCTACCTTATTACAATATCTATGCATTCATGACTATTTGTATTTCATCCTCTTGTAGAAGCACCTTGTCTTCCTCTTCTGTCATGTGAAATATAGAAATGAAGCAAACCCTAACATTTTCATCTTTTTAAAAGTAGTATTGTAGTTTTTCCCACCTTTTTTAATAAGTTTTAAAAAATAGAAATTATTGTTTAATGCTATGGTGTATTAGGACCACTAGTGCCTTTGATGTACCAAAGAGAAGCATTAATGTTTCCATACCAAAGAGAATATCTAGTGCACCATGTCTAAGAGGAGCATCAATGCTTCAAGATCAGTGAGGAAAAACATTGTACCACTTAGAGAAACCTTGTGAAACTACAAATAAAGAGAGATGAAAACATCTTTGAATATGCACCCATGCTGCTCAAAATGTACTCCTTACTTTGTTGAACGTGTCCCTCATTTGATAGTTGTATATGTTCATGTAAACCTCGAAAAGAAATCCATAATTAACTTACAAAATAGAGGCAGACCCCTCAAATCAATAAAAAAATAGAAAAACTAGCTAAGAAGTTGGGAACAATAGTGAGAAATGAAAAATAATAAAAATAAAAGCAATACTAAAAGGGACAAAAGTGGTTACTTGGCTATAATACTCTTTGTTCTTCTCCATATTAAGGGCTATGTGTATTTGATTCTCTTGTACAACCACCTCATCTTCCTCTTCTCTCCTATGAAATGAAGAAACTAAACAAACCCTCACTTTTTTTCTTTTTAAGAATAATTTTTAGGTCCCTCCCTTACTGTTGTAATAATTTAAAATAAATATGAATTACAATTTGATGCTTCGATGTATTAGGGACACTAATGTTCCCATACCTAAAGATGAGTATGAGTGCACCCACACCTTATAGAAGCACCAATGTGCTTATTCCTTATAGGAGCACTAGTGCACCCATACCAAAGAGGAGAACCAATGCTCTAAGTTCACTAGGTAAAAATACTTTGTCACAATGAGAAACCTCATGAACCTACAAATAAAGGGAGGTAAAAGCCTCTATGGATATACATCGACATTGCACAAAAATGTACCTTTTTCTTTGTTAAACGTTCCCCTCATTTGTTAACCATATATGTCGATGTAAAACCCTAAAATAAATCCGCTATTAACTTACAAAATAGAGGGGAAATCCTCAATCCAAGAAAAACATAGAAAAGACAACTAAAGAGTTAGGAATAATTGTGAGAAATGGAAAATAACAAAAATAAAATCAATAATGGAAAGAAATGAAATAACGAAGAGAGTAAGAAATGGTGACTTGATATTCTTTATCTTTCCTTGCATTCTTGGTTATTTGTATTGTATTCTCTTGTAGAACCTTCCCCTCCTTTTTTTCATGTGAAATGAAGAAATGAAACAAACCCTCTTCTTTGCTTATTTTAAGAGTCACCTTTTGGTTTTCCCCACCTCTTTCAATAAATTGAAAGAAATACAAATTGTTGTTCAATGCTTTGGTGTATTTGAGCATCAATGCACCCATACCTAAATAGAAGCACCATTGCAACCATACCTTATAGAAACATCGATTTACCCATACCAAAGAGAATTAATGCACCAATACATAAGTGGAGAATTGATATCTTTTTGGGTTATTGAAATCTAGTGCACATGGATCATGGAGCACAAGTGCGCCTAAACCAATGTGGAGCACAACTGCAATGGGACCAAATTGGAGCACTAATTTATTTTTCAGTTGTCGACACTTTGGTGTGTGTCTGTATAAAAGCACCGATTCACCTAAACCAATGTGGAGGATCAATGCACCTTGACCAAAGTGGAGCATTGATGTCTTTTTGGCATGTTGTTACTCCATTATGCTTGTAGTTATGGAGCACCAATTATTTTGATATCAAAGAATGCTAATGTGCCATAATGGATTAGGTTCACAAACCAAAAAACATCTGCTAAAACCTCAAACTACCCACCTCTGCTAGAAACCTCCACTAAAAATGGAGAAGGTGAAGTGGTTCCACAAAAAACTCTACTAATTCATGTTTTCTTTGTAGTGATTTCATATGCGCTTGAGGGAATTCTGGTATTTTTAAGGGTATATGAAAGACAAATCCATATATAGGTGTTGTCTACTGCAATACTACTCAAAGGGGTACCAATATAGGTTATAAGAGTGTCCAACCCACTCATGCTACTTGTATTTTCTACATATATTCTTCCCCAACCACAATTTTACCCATTGAATGACAAATCTATGTGTTATTTAAAGATGTTGGAAAATATCTCTAACCTAAAAATTTGTTTTCTAAAATCCTACCATGTGTTGGCTCAAAAAAGAGTTCTCATACCACTTGTAGTGATCCTTAACCTTTAAAATTGAATCATAAACAACATGTTTATAGAAATATGAATGCAGAAAAGAAGATACAAGAGACAATGAGATTAACCTATGAAATGTAAACAGTGTGTTGATGATTTTCAAAATAGAAAGAAATATTTGCAGGCCTCTTCGAGTAGGTAACCTCCTTTGAACATAACTCTAATTACAATAATAGTGCTTGGAAAAGATTTACATAGCCTTCTAGCTATAGAAATAGTTTCTTAACAACAAAGTTCTAATTTATTGTGGTCCTATCATTAATGAGTATGAGTCACATAGTGGAATTTATTTAATAATGATGACTTTTTTACATTAAGTAAATACCCACTAAAGGTCCGTATTCAAATCCACAGGGGGGTAGGGTATGTATACCTTTGTAGACTTTACCAGTCAAATCCATGGGTGGAGAGGGTCCCTCGTCCCACAAACAAGGGGGTCTCATACATTAATTGGGATCACATACACCAATTATTATTATTATTATTATTATTATTATTATTATTATTATTATTATTATTATTATTATTATTATTATTATTATTACATTGAGTGAGTAATTCCAAAGTATCCCAAAGTAGGGAGGTCAAGGTAAGACATTAACAAGAGATTATAAACAATGACTAAGTTGAAACAAAAATTAATAATAATCTTTTCAAATATACTATAAAAATAACAAATATTATAAACACACGATGAATTGACACTTTTCAAATGGCTCAAAAAAACAAGAGGGGAAATCAACTTTTTTGGCCTGAAATCTACAAGAATTAATCATTTTAGATTGATGGAATCACAAATAGAAGATGTTAACATTGCACAATCTAGTTTCTTTATAAATATTTGAGGATGTTGAATCCATTTATACATTTAAAACAATAATTTCATCAATTAAAATTGCAATTTCAATAAAGATTATTAGACCAATTTCCACTTATGACAATTTAGAAAAAGAAGTGTACAAAATTTAACCTCCACCGTTGATAATGATCTAATAATGATCTAATAGATAATATGATACAGGTGACTTTCCTCATTTGATTAGTTGTCTTTAAAGGAACCACTTTTTGACCTACAATTATTTATCTACATCACTTAATACACAAGTCCAAAGAAAGTGTATCCTTTCCCACTATCAAAAGTTGACTCCTAATATCCACGGCTATTATCCATCCTAATAGGAAATATTAAATGTTATAGTAGTTTACATACCATTAACTGCAACATTCAATGATACTTTAAAGGATGGATATTGTTAGAGTGGTGGTTTTCTTTTAAATTTCCTACCAATTCAGAATTATAATAGATTTTCTGAGCATCTGGATTGGTTTAAAATGGGACAAAACCCCTAAAATAAGGTTCTAAAATACATCGAACTTTGATTCATAAGAAACTCAAACTACCTTTGAAAATCTAGCCAAATTCAAGCCCACTTTTTTTTACTTGAAAAGCGAAACTCAAATATTACTAGCCTCAAAAACTTGAAACAAAATCAAAGTCATGCCATCAGTCCATCTATGGCCTAGGGCCTCCTATGATCAAATATTGGACTAAGTGGCATGTCGTTAAATTATGTGATTAAATTATGTTAAACCCGGTTATTCATCCTCAATCCTCGTCGGATTTCTCTCAATATCTTTAACCAATATAAAACTGGAAGTCCTTCAAGATTGGATTCACCGAATATGATTTCTCTTTCCATCTGATGGGTCTCAGCGTTCGATAGATATGAGCTTATTGGAACTCGTGCATAGAAGCTTCATAGCAAGCAGAGATTCTTTTGCCGGTGAGGATGAAGAGAGCGAGGGGAATTATAGACAGGTGGATGGAAATTTGATGCAGGAGCATCAACTCTCTCAAATCATAATTGATATTTGGAATTTTCTTGAAGGTGCACGAAGGTGTATTGTGTAGAGAATTTGATATTTTTTTTATTTATGTAATTTTAATTAGATTTGTTGGTATATAATGGTTAAGAACATATGTTTCTTCATAGGAAATCACAAATTCAAATCTGAAAAGTATATATATATATATATTTCAGTAGATTTTATCAATCAAATGAATATAGAAAATTTCATAACCTAACTTAATCATGATCTTAAAAATATATTATTATTATTATGATTGTTTAAGTGATTTTAGAACAAATCCGTAGATATGGGATGGTCCACGGTTTCTTATCGTTTTCTTTAAATGTAAACATGTGATCACTCTAAGGAGGAGGCCAGAAATTGTAAATATCGGACGGCCAGGCCAGAGAAGGCCATATTATTGTGTAAAGGTCGAGCTCCATGTAATATAATCAGTGTGTGATTAAATCGTTGTGATATTTGTCTTTGATTTTCCTGTTATGTGTGTAATCCTGTGTCGTGTTGAATCCGTAAGATTCAATTTGTCTGATTTAATCCTGTGCGTGATTTAATCTATGAAATCCTTGCAAATCTGAACGTTGACATCACACAGAGCATGCAGGGTTATTTAGGTGAGATAAAAGTGTATTTTTATTGGTTTAAATCTGTCCCAGTGTGCAGCGTTGTGTTGCTGGTAAGGAAATGGTGGGACCTGCGAGTCCTGTAGTGGAAATCCATACCACTGGACACTCTCCATAACTCCTACTCGATGACATTCACTACCACTACGAATTTGGCCAGTGTATCCTGAGTGTGGAGATTTATTTTGTCATTTCTGTTGTAAAGCCTGCGCATTCATTTTTGTTTGTGTCCAAGATTTTCCTTTGGACCGAGAGCATGCATTTCATGCAGTGTTTGGCATCGACCTGGGAGTGCAGTGTAGGTGGGAGTGCAGTGTAGGGTTTAGTGTCATTTATGGAGAGCTAGTAGCATTAAAGTAAAGTGAAAAGGATATATCTGTAAATTGGGTGTAGTTTGGATGGTTGCGAAGAATGATTGTTATCTTCTCCACCCGGTTCAATTGTTATAATCATATGCATAAAGCTTATAATAAGTATGTTCTAATGGTTTCAAAATTGCCTTATAATAAGTATGAATAAAGCCTATATATATGTGCTAATATGTATTGGAAAGTTGCCTTTGATTCAAAATTGAATAGTAATATTTTCGAGGCAAAATATTCCTTCTTGTGAAAAATAAATACTAAAAAGAAGATGAAAACAAGAAATCTCAGTCCATTTTGTGGAATGGACGACCTGTAATTGAGCGCACAGATTGAAGAATGAAGTCCAATCCATGGTGAACGAGAATGAACGCCCCTGGAGAAGGATCGAGCCACAAATCTCACAGTGAACAGAGGGGATCATGAGATGATGAAGTTCCTATGAACTTCATGGAACGATCATTAGAAGAATTATAGATGGTCATTGTACTCCAAGGTGCAGATTATAAAAGGAAATTGAGGAATTCTTGCTGCCATGGACATTCCAGTCCATTTCGTGGGCCATAACCCACAGGTTCGTCGATTTGAAGGACCCCAGAATCGGTCTTCATCAAAATTCATTTCTCAATACAGGCAAGAAGACACCAACGAAGAAGAACAACCAACCACAAAATCAGAAATGTACATTCAGTTTTTTTTTTGTCAAGGCAAGGCTTCATAATCTGTTTACGCAATATTTCTCTGAAGGGCGACGCAGAAATATGAATGCAGAAATATCTTCAGAAAACTCCATCTCTCATAACAAACGAAGTATAGAGGAAACAATGTTCCTCATAACTATTAGTTGGGTAAAGAAGAAAACTCTACGTCCCTCATAAAAATTAAAGTAGAGATGGCCACATATATAGAGGAAGGAACAGAACAGCTTATCATCAATGCTAAAGTAATAGCAACACTATCTTTTATGGGATGTAACTGGACTAAAATGTGATAGTGAATGATAATGCAAATCAAATCCAAATCTATTTGCTTAAGTAAGCGGCAATTCCAAATCTATTTGCTTACGTAAGCACCCATTGCAGAAATCCTATTCATCTCCAAATCTATTTGCTTACTTAGGCACCAATTCCAAATCTCTTTGCTTAAGTAAGCACCAATTGCAGAAATCCAATTCTCTTCATCTCCAAAAGGATGACAAGATTCCAAATCTCTTTGCTTAAGTAAGCACCAATTGCAGAAATCCAATTCTCTTCATCTCCAAAAGGTTGACACGAGAAACCCAAGAGGGGACTAGAGTGTTTGGATAAGATCATCAAAAGGTGAGTTTTATTATTGAAAAACAGATTTTGCAATTTAACATCCCTCGTCAATTTAACATCCCTCATCATGATGTTTTCAAAAAAAAATAAACACTCAAAAAAAAGTTTATGAGATTAACCTAACCATCCTTCTTGAATACCAATTAATTTATGATGTTTTCAAAAAAAAAATAAACACTCAAAAATAAGTTTATGAGATTAACCTAACTACCAATTAATTTTCAAACTATATTTGATAGACAAAATACTCCATAATCATAAGGATGATTATAATGGTGGCCAACTTCATGATGATAAGGATGATTATAATGGTGGCCACCTCTTTCTTGTCATGGTATAAGTATAACGAGTAATAGCATTGTGCATAATGGTGGCCAACTCCATGCTTCATGATGATAAAATGGTGGCCACCTCTTTCTTGTCATGGTATAAGTACCTCTTTCTTAGGATAAGTAGAATGAGTAATAACATTGTGCTACGAAGGGTTGGAATCTAAAAAACATTTCACCCATAAAAAAAATGATATGAATAATGCTATAGATCATATTTGATGGAAAAATGCTTCATGACAAGCATTTTTTTTCTCGTATTCAAACACTAATGTTGCATTTGGTGGTTTTTGTCTTTGGTACATATTGTATTTAGTAATCAAAATTGAACCCTTGTCAATCCTTCTAAGTTATTCAAACCTATCCTATAAAGGTAATTAAAAAAAAACTTAAAAAAAAACCCTTCAAAATAATGTAAAATTTTGATATCAGTTATCATTTGTAAGTGACAACAAATATATTAAATTTCAAAAGGTCATTATTTCAACAACCCCTTCGATATTTAGATTACTAATTTTTGGTTTCTCAATGAGCACCGTACCTTGTGTATAATATGAGGATAGGGTGAAAAATATTGAGCATCCATAACCCATTATGTTCTCCCCTTCCACAACATTAAACATACCTTTTGTATAATATGAGGATAAGATGAAAAATATTGAGGATTCATAGTCAAATATGTTCTTACCTTCCACAACATTAAATCCTTGCATATGTTTGGATAATCCTACCACTATATTGGTGTATGCACCATTATAAGTGTCACTTGATGAAAGGAAAAGTTTGGACACCTTGTCTTTATAAATCGTCGCTTGAATACATGTGTTATGAGCATTATTGATCCTTCTCAATATGAGAATTGGCATCACATTTATTGTCCACACTTAATGTGTTTAGATCTCACACTTAATAGGATGTCATTTTTGTTGTTGTCTTTGCCTCAGCTCTTGGTTTTGGAAAACACCAAAACAATTAGTGAGGTTATGCATGTAAATTTCAATGTCATTAGAAAACTTATTAGCAAGATTCAATGCAAATGTGTGGCTCAATGGCAATTTCGAAAAGAAAACAATAAACATTAAGTCAACCCAAAGGAATGAATTCATCTCTTTTATTTTAGCGCGAGGAGGGTTGTTATCTCCTCCTCTGTTTGAAGAATTTTGGGTTGCTTTCTTACTGGGGTGGGCCGTTGGAGCGATGCTTCGGGATGTCATACTCTTGGGAGTCGTATCCGGGGATTGAACACTCTTCTCACCGGGGCCTTTTCCCTGTTTCTTGTACAATTCAGTGGTGCTTTGCAATGTCTCTAGGTTGTCGGTGTCAGAAGCAGGAGTGTTGTCATCAGTGTCTCTGTTTTCGCTTAGGCGTCTCTGGAAAAAAGAATTGTTGAAGCCAACTACAAGTAAATGTTCTAAAAATATTCCATTAGGGTCGAACCCTCTTAGCCTTTCAACATATAATAGGTTCAAGTTGTTGAAATGGGCAGCGAATTTGTCAATTTTGTTGGCATTCCTCAACACGAAGTCCCCGACTTTCCAACGCAGATGAATGAACAGATTTTTTCTCTTCTCATGGAATAGATGCAACCAGTAGTTGTATTGCCTTGCTATTTCTGTAACAAACATTATGTCTGTAATGTGACATCGAAGGAAAGCAGGGTTTTCCTTAGAGCCAAAAATCCTTATCACACTGTAATTCTCCATTTGTTCAAGTTCCCCCTTCTAGTCCAAAAACTTGGTTTCCTAGTGAGATATGTGGGGAGCATCCTTTCCTAACAATAAATCTTTGAAAACAGATACAAAGTCATTAAAAACATCATAAAAACAATGGGAGGCCTTGTGCCTCCACAAGGCCGGGTACCAGAAGGTTACTCAGTCAAATTCCCAATTTATCTTCTTGGACACAGACAATTTTGGAAATGGATAGAAATGCACTATCGTGAAAACCAAGTAGGATGACATATAACATTTCTTCTCCTTTTTGAAGCTTGACGATTGGGAACAGATTTCAATGGAAATTAGCTTCCCCCAATCAAAAATGGCTTGTTCCTTGACTGTGAAATACAAAATACAAATAACCATGCAGGAAATACTTGTTGTGGATTCATGTCCCATTGTTCTTGTAAATAGCCAGGCAATTTCCCGGAATGGATTTCTAAATGAAATAACCTGCAAGCTTGTGATATCTTCAGTAACTGTCGTCAGGTATTCAAGGAACTCGGGAAAGAGGTCCAACCCGTTATTATGATTTTTTAGGAACTTCTTGGAGTTTTCTCCTCTGAACTTCAATGTTGGCTCCGACAATCTTAACATCTTGCAGAAGACCTAAGGTGACAAAGAATCAAGAGAGTGGTCCCACACTGGAATAATTATTTGGCCTGAAATATATTTATTGGCTCACCAAGAGACCAGCTCCTTACAGTCAAAAAATTCAGGGACAAAGTCTGCACGAGAAATTCCATAGGTCCAAATTACTTTGTTTTGGGAGGAAGGGGATGAGTAGTAAGAATATGCCTTGGACCACTAGAAGTTTTGGTCCTCACACCCGAAGATGTTCAATGTATCTCCATAGAAATATTGTCGAGTTGGTGCCATAAGTTTGCGAGAACGCTTTTTTTGCTCTAGACGATGCTTGAAATGAACAGTTGGAGGGGATAATATAACCCTCCACAAATGTTGGTTCAATGCATGTGAATGGGAAATCTCCTCGAGCCTTTCGCTCATTAATGACAATCTCTATGGGTGTTGCATGATGAGTTGTTAGCAGTAAAGCTTAGTTATTGCATACTTAGAAGTGTGAAGGTGGTGGGTATGTCTAAGAGCAATTAAGGATTGGATGTTTTGTGAACGTGCCAACCCGACGACGCGCGAACGACATTCCATGATGTTTGAAATTAACACTCGGAAGGGATAATATAACCCTCTACAAATCTTGGTTTAATGCATATTAATGGGAGATATCCTCGAGCCTTTCGCTCATTGATTCAGGAGCATCACTATAAAATCAAGAAAAGTGAAGGTGAAAGCGAAGTCAACACCTTAGCGCATTGAAAGAAACAAAGTTGACTCTTAACCAGCTTGGTAGCTGTGTGGAGATTTTGAATTTCACGTTAATTAAATTAGTGTATGTAAAGTCAAGCCACCGTTCGAAATGACGAATCGAATGTAAATCCTTACACGACTGTAAAATATTACAGGTGTAGGATATTTTCCCTGATTAGTCATTAGGTTACATTTAATGAAGTGAGTAGGTAACCACTAGAGTAGAAGGTGATAGAACTTAGATAAGATAGAGAGGAACTGAGAAGCGGTCTCGGTTAGACAAGTTTTCATTGTATTGCTTGTAAAAGGACGGTACCTGTAATTACTGTTTTTTTTCAAAAAAAAAGGAATAGAACAGAGGAAATTTATCCAATGGTACTGTGTTGATACTTTTTCATAGTTTCACTATTATGATGAGTTTGTGAATGTACGAAGTTCATGGTGAATGAGTAATTGAATAAGTATCTAAGTATTTATCTTCTGTAAGTTATGCAAGGAGTGCATATCGAACACAAGGAATGCGTGTGAGAGAGTATTTTTCAACTCGAATCTCAGAAGAGATAGCATGGGGATTTTGTATGCAAAGTGTGCATATTAAGTGCAAGGAGTGCGCATAGAGGTGAACTTATTCTAAGTTCAAAATCTCATAAGGTCGAGCACAGAGTGTGCTAGGAGGGCATCAGAAAGTCTTTTGAAAGACGTAGAAGGGTTGAATCGCTTGGAGACTGAGTAAGTTAAAAGCTCAGGGAGGAATAACACAATTTTGCACGCATGAGCGTAAGTGTGTGCCAAGGTGAAGTCAAATTTCATTGACAAAATCTCAAGAGGGAAAACACCGTTGAGACCTTCAAAACAATTGAAATCTTTCAAGTCGGGAAAGAATTCAAGCTCAGAAGGGTTGACGCCAAGTTATTTGGCAAGGAGCTATTGAGAACTTGGATGGATGGTAGAGAATATTGGAGGGAGAAGCGTCGATAGCCGTGTGTCGTTGGATCCAGTAAACATGTAAGGAGGATAAGGGTGAGAATCAGTCAACACTTGAAAGCTCAGGAGAGATAGACATCCTTCTATCTAGGAGAAGATCGAACTGTTGATTGCTTTTGTGGGAAGGAGACCTCGGGAAATCAGGAATTTGGAATCTGGAGAATGGAGGAGACTAATTACCAAAGTCGCGAAACACGAAGTCCCGATTCGTGAGAAAGGATCTGGACCGTTGAGTCACGAGAAATATCAGACCATTGATCTGAAGTGATTGAAGTCGAGAGTTTGGACTTCGGAAGAGGGGAGGAGAACCAATTCGCGATTTCGTGAATTGGGAAGTCTCGTAGCACTCGGAAGAGTGGCCCCAAGTCATAGAGAAAGGTCATATTGACGGAGAATAGGAGAAGGAGATAGCACTCTCTAGACCCCTAATTTGGAGTTCAGGAGTTCGAAAGGCAGAGAGTCGGGTTGATTCATACAATTGCCTGACATATGAAGTCATGAAGCGCCTTTTGGTTAAGCACGTCGTCACAACATGTGGTCACGTGGAGAAGGCTTGCGCCCAATGTTAATTCGCGCAGGAGGAGTTTTATAAAGACCCATGGATTGTTTCTCGGAGGTTCCAGCAGTGAATCAAAGAGTTGTTTCAGCTCAGTATTGTGAACGATCCTAGACCAGGAGGTTGCGCAGTCCTTAGAAAGAAGGGGGGTCTGCATCAAGTGGTATGAGAGCCTGAAAAAAAACTTGAAGTTGTACTCAATGTATAGGAACAGTTGAAGCAATGTCATCGAGGGTACGTACAGGAAAACCTATAGCAAATCGTGTTGTAGGAAGAGAAATGAGAGAGATTCGCGCAAGGTTGGAAGTGATGGATAAATGAAAAGAAGAATACGTCAGTGATGCAGAAAGAGAAGAAATAGAAGTTGAAGAAGATGCAGGGGAAGATGTGGTTGAAGGACACTTCTTGAAAGTTGTTGTGAAGTTGGGATCTAGAGAAAAGATGGGCATCCCAATGTATGAAGGTAACTTGGACGTTGAAGAGATATTAGACTGGATAAGGTCCATGGAAAAGTATTTCAACTATGAAGATGTTGATGAAGGAAGGAAGGTGAGACATGTTGTCCCCAGATTAAATGGATATGCAGCATTGTGGTGGGATGAACTACAGGTAGAGAGGAGGAGTAAAGGAAAACATAAGATAAATAATTGGGATAGGATGGTAGCCAAACTGAAGGCTAAATTCATACCTAAGGATTACCAAATAAATCTATTCAGAAAGTTGCAGAACCTGACACAGAGGGGTATGATAGTGAAAGAGTATACAAAAGAATTTTATAAACTAAATATTAGGATTGGACAAAGGGAGAAGGATGATGAAAAATTTTCCAGGCATATAAATGGCTTGAGGTATGAAATCTAGGATGAGATTAGAATGATGATTGTGAGGACATTGGAAGATGCTTATCAGATTGCACTGAAGGAAGAAGAAAAATTGGCCAAAAATGAGAGTCGGTGAAATAGAGGCAGAGGCTCAAATAGAGGTAAGGGAATTGTCTATGATAAGGCACCAAAAACCAAGGATGAGATTGAGAAATCATATGGTCACTTTGAAATAGGAGGAAGTTCCTGAAGAAGACCGTTTGGTGGGAGAAATTATTTTCCTCAAGGAAGAGGAAGAGGTAGAGGAGGTGGAGTTAAATGTTATGCCTGTGGAAAGACAGGACACATGTCTTGGAAATGCCCCGAGAGGAAGAAAGAAGGAGGAGGAGAACCAAACATTTATGAAGCCCAGAAGAATGTGTAAGCAGAAGCAGCAGAAGGAGGACAAAACCTTATGATGAGGAAATTTCTTCTAAATCCAGAGAAGGAAATAGAAGGCTCAATTCAGCAAATGAGGTTGTTCAGGACTGCTTGTAAAACAAAGGACAAAGTTTGCAAAATGATTATAGACAGTGGGAGCACTGATAATTTAGTATCTACAGAAATGGTGGAGAAAAAGGAGCTGGAGACAACTGCACACCCAAGTCCATATAAATTTTTGTGGTTGCAGAAAGGACATAAAGTAATGGTAAGTCAACAATGCAAAGTTGAATTTAAAATAGGAGTCTATAAAGATGAGATTTTGTGTGATGTAATTCCTATGGATGTTTGTCATATTTTGTTGGGAATACCATGGCAGTTTGATAGGAATGCCATTCATGATGGGAGGAAGAATACTTATACTATGGAAAAAAATGGTAGAACCCACATGTTACTGCCAATAGAAGAGAAGAAAGAAAAAGAAGAATCCAACACAAGAATACTTCTCATGAGTGGGAAGGAACTCTTGAAGGAGATCAAAAAAGATCAAGAAATGCAATTTGTTGTAGTGAGAAAGCCTAGAGTTATCCTTACAAATACTTCCATGAATGATTTACCTGAATAAATCCAAGAATTGTTAGAGAATTTTGCTGACATAGTAGTGTATGAGGAAACACAAATATTTTGAAGAAACACAAATATTTTAATTGGATAGAGGAGGCTGAGAAAAGATTCAAAGTGTTGAAAAAGAAGATAACAGAGCAACCAATTTTGGTTTTACCCGATTTTGGAAAAACATTCCAGGTAAGATGTGATGCAAGTGGAATAGCTATTGGAGCAGTTTTGAGTCAAGATAATAGGCCAGTTGATTATTTCAGTGAGAAGTTGAATGACACTAAGAAGAAATATTCTACATATGACAAGAAGTTTTATGTAGTGATTCAAGCTTTGAATAAATGGAGACATTATTTAATTCCAAAAGAATTTGTCTTTTATAGTGATAATCAAGCTTTACAATTTATTACTAGGCAAGAGAAGTTGAATCAGAGGCATGCTAAGTGGGTAGAATTCATGCAGAATTTTACTTTTTTCATTAAATATATTTCTAGAAGTGCTAATAAAGTTTTTGATTCTTTGAGAAGGAGGAATTTGGTTGTACAGGAATTCCAAGTGAAGACCTTAGGTTTTGAACACCTTAAGGAAATGTATCAGGAAGATCCAGATTTTAAGGAGGCTTACGAAGCATATGAAAATCCTTTGTTGAGGGATAGCAACTCATGGGAAGAATATTTGATCTAGGATGGATTTTTGTTTAAAGGAAGCCAATTGTGCATACCAAGATTCTCAATGAGAGATAATTTATTGAAAGAAAAACATAGTGGAGGTTTAGTCGGACATTTTGGTCATGACAAAACATTTGCACAACTGAATAGTTTGTATCATTGGCCAGGTATGAGGGTAGATGTGAAGAAATTTGTAGATCGATGTAAGATTTGTCAACATGCAAAAGGAAAAAGACAAAACACTGGTTTGTATCAGCCATTGCCTATTCCAAAAAGGCCTTGGGATGCAATTAGTATGGATTTTGTATTGGGATTACCTAGAACCCAAAAGGGAAGTGATTCCATATTCGTTGTGGTCGATAGATTCTCTAAGATGGCACATTTCATACCATGCCAGAATACAGATGATGATACACACATAGAAAATGTGTTTTTCAAAGAAGTTGTAAGATTACATGGATTGCCCAGAAGTATAGTCTCAGACAGGGACACTAAGTTTGTAGGACACTTTTGAAGGACTCTATGGAAGAGGCTGGGAACTAATTTATCTTTTAGTTCAGCATATCACCCTCATACAGACGGACAAACTAAAGTGGTGAACAGGAGTCTAGGAAATTTGTTAAGGAGTTTAGTCATTGAACAAGGTTGTGAGTGGAATCAGATTCTGGCACAGGTAGAATTTGCATTTAACAATTCAATTAATAGAAGAACTGGAAAAAGTCCATTTGAGATAGTATATGGAAGACAACCAAGAGGGATTGCATAATTAAGAGAGTTTAAATAAGATGAATTCAAGAGCGTTGGAGAAGAATATTTTTCTACAGAAATGCAAAGACTTCATGATCAAGTTAGGAGGCAGATACATGATAGTAATCAAAAGTATAAGGACATAGTTGATTAGAAAAGAAGGGAAGTTCAATTAGAAGTGGGAGATGAAGTTTTAGCTCATTTGAGAAAGGAAAGGTTTCCAAGAGGAACGCATAATAAGTTGAAGATGAAGAAGATAGGACCATGCAAGATCCTTAGAAAATTTGTAGCTTATGAGATAGAGTTGTCGGACAATGTGGGAATATCATCGATATTCAACGTTGAAGATTTGTATCCTTATAACAGAAATGACACAGGAGAATTGGATGATCGGGAAGAGATTCAATGGGAAGAATAGATTCCCATAGTAGAAAAACCTCGGATGGAGAAAATATTAGAACAGAGAGTTGGAAGGAAAACCAGAAGAAAGATGCATCCTGAATATTTGGTAAAGTGGAAGGATCACCCTGTGGAAGATTCAAGTTGGGTAACTGAACCTGATATTTTGAAGCATGGAAGGATAGTGCAAGAGCTCATGGACAAGAGTCCATGAATATTTTGGCCAGAGGAGTATGATGCAGTAGCATCGCTATCAAATCAAGAAAAGCGAAGGTGGAAGCGAAGTCGACACCTTAGCACATTGAAAGAACCAAAGTCGAATCTTAACCAGCTTGGTAGCGGTGTGGAGATTTTGAATTTCACGTTAATTAAATTAGTGTATGTAAAGTCAGGCCACTGTTCGAAATGACGGATCGAATGTAAATCCTTACACGACTATAAAATATTACAGGTGTAGGATATTTTCCTTGATTAGTCATTAGGTTGCATTTAATTAAGTGAGTAGGTAACCGCTAGAGTAGAAGGTGATATAACTTAGATAAGATAGAGAGGAGTCGAGAAGCGGTCTCGGTTAGACAAGTTTTCATTGTATTTCTTGTAAAAGGATGGTACCTATAATTACTATTTTTTTTTCAAAAAAAATGAATAGAACAGAGGAAATTTATCCAATGGTACTATGTTGATACTTTTTCATAGTTTCACTATTATGATGATTTTGTGAATGTACGAAGTTCATGGTGAATGAGTAATTGAATAGGTATCTAAGTATTTCTCTTCTGTAATTTATGCAAGGAGTGTGTACCGAACTCAAGGAGTGCCTGTGAGAGAGATTTTTTCGACTTGAATCTCAGAAGAGATAGCGTGGGGATTTTGTATGCAAAGTCAACATATTAAGTGCAAGGAGTGCGCATAGAGGTGAACTTATTCTAAGTTAAAAAGCTTAGAAGGTCAAGCACAGAGTGTGCTAGGAGGGCATCAGAAAGTCTTTTGAAAGACGTAGAAGGGTTGAATCCCTTGGAGACTGAGTAAGTTAAAAGCTCAGGGAGGAATAGCGCAAGTTGGCACGCAGGAGCGTAAGTGTGCACCAAGGTGAAGTCAAATTTCATTGACAAAATCTCAAGAGGGAAAACATCGTTGAGACCTTCGAAACAATTGAAATCTTTCAAGTCATGAAATAATTCAAGCTCAGAAGGGTTGACGCCAAGTTATTTGGCAAGGAGCTATTGAGAACTTGGACAGACGGTAGAGACTCTTGGAGGGAGAAGCATCGATAGCCATGTGTCGTTGGATCCAGTAAACCTTTAAGGAGGATAAGGGAGAGAATCAGTCAACACTTCAAAGCTCAGGATAGATAGAAATTCATTGATCTAGGAGAAGATCAAACCATTGATTTCTTTCATGGGAAGGAGACCTCGAGAAATCAGGAATTGGGAATCTAGAGAATGAAGGGGACTAATTACCAAAGTCATGAAACATGAAGTCTCGATTCGCAAGAAAGGATTTGGATCATTGAGTCATGGGAAATCTCAGACCATTGATCTGAGGTGATTGAAGTCGAGAATTCAGACTTCGGAAGAGGGGAGGAGAGCCATTTCACTATTTTGTGAATTGCGAAGTCCCATAATTCTTGAAAGAGTGGCCCCAGGTCATAGTGAAAGGTCATATTGACGAAGAATAGGAGAAGGAGCTAGAACTCGCTAGACCCCTAATTTGGAGTTCGAGATTTCGGAAGGTGGAGAGTCGGGTTGACTCATATACAATTACCTGACATGCGAAGTCATGAAGCACCTTTTGGTTAAGTGTGTGGTCACAACCAATGGTCGCGTGGAGAAGGCTTACGCCCAGTGTTAATTCTCAGAGGAGGAGTTTTATAAAGACCTGTGGATTGTTTCTCGGAGGTTCCAGCAGGGAATTGAAGAGTTGTTTCAGCTCAGTATTGTGAACGATCCTAGATCGGGAGGTAGTGCAGCCCTTGGAGAGAAGGGGGGTCTGCATCACTTATTAATGATGATTTTTATGGTTCCTGCATGATGAGTTGTTAGAATTAAAGA
>JZKD02S1653543.1:749452-762269 GCA_000966675.3 Picea glauca
GGATTTTATATAGTTTTTATAAAATTTTGGCAATTTTTAAGGTAAAATAATTTTATCCTATAGAATTTGGGCGAATCATTTTTAAAATAGTGAATCTCGTTTTTGGAAAAACCATAGAAAATTAGCCCATGAGCGAAATTTATCCCCTAAAATCATCCATGAAAAGAGATCGGACGGGCTTCAAACTAGGGTTACAAGGGATACTCATGAGAGGTGAGGGCCCGATGGTCAAATTGTATGTCTTTATAATATATATATATACAAACAATCTTTTATTATAAACAAGTGTGAAGGTGGTGGGGATAGGGAAGAGCAAGCAAGGAATGTCCAAGCATGAAAAGTGGTTGGACAGGCTTCAAAATAAGGCTGCAAGGGATACTCGGGAGAGGTGAGGGCCTGACGGTAAACTTCTATGTCTCGAGAATTTTGAGTGCAAAATGCGTAAAACGGAAGAGGGCATGATGGGGCAGTCCAACGGTCTGTTTGTATATTATGAAATTTTGGGTGTTTTTTGCAGGTCTCGGAACAATTGAAGCGCAATCTTGAGCCTGCATCTCTGGGAACCCACAATAGAAAAAGTGGCTAAGTATGGAATAGGGAAATGGTCGGTCGAACTCGTTTTTGCTAATATATTGAAATTTGTAATAGATATCCCATTACTTGGCAGGATATTTTCTACATGTTTCTGGACAAGTTGTGTAGGGATAGTCAGTGTGACTGTCTCCTCGAGGCTTTTATTCATCAATGGAAATCTTTACGATTGTTGCATGGTGAGATGTTAGCATTAAACCTCAGTATTTCATACTTTGAAAGAAGTGCGAAGGTGGCGGGCACAGGAAACAACGATTAGGAATTGGATATTTTATGAACCTGCCAACTCGACGATCCAAGAAAGAGATTCCAAGAAATGGCCAAGTATGGAAAGAAAATGGACAGGCTTCAAAATGGGGTGACAATAGTTCCCCAGGAGACGTGAGGACCCGACGGTCAAATTGTATGTCTCAAGAATTTTGAGTGAAAACTATGTAACATGGAAGAGGGTATGATGTGGGGGTCTGGCAGTAAATTTGTATATCATGGAAGTCCAGGTGTTGTTTGCAGGTCACAGAAAAATGGAAGTAAAATCTAGAGCTCGCCTGCCCGGGAATTTGCGATCAAAAAAGTGGCTAGGTATGGAATGGGGAAGCGGTCAATCAGAGTCACGATATAAAAGAACGAGTGCAAATGTGAACCCATGAGTCTGCCAACCCACATAGTTAGACATTTTCAAAAAAATGACTAAGTAACCAGAAAGAGAAAGTAGAGGGGAAAAAGAAACAAGAATTTGGTTAAGTATAGAAGAGGGAAAAGAAGGACTAATATATTCAAATCTGTAATAGATATCCCATATCCTAGCAAAATATTTTTTTCATGTTTATGGACAAGTTGTATACTTATTGCATATACTTGGAAAGAAGTGTGAAGGTGGCGGGCACATGAAACAATGACTAGGAATTGGAAATTTCCTGAACCCGCCAACCCCACAATCCACGAAAGATATTCCAAGAAATGGCCAAGTGTGGAAAGAGGTCAGATGGGCTTCAAAATAGGGTGACAAGGGTTCCCAAGGAGATGTGAGGCCCCGAAGGTCAAATTGTATGTCTCAGAAATTTTGAGTGCAAAATATGTAACACGGAAGAGGAGATGAAGTGGGAATCTAGAAGTCAATTTGTATATTGTGGAAGCCTGGGTGTTGTTTGCAGCTCACGGAGCAATGGAAGTTCAATTTAGAGACTGCCTGCGTGGGAACCCGCGATCGAAAAAGTGGATAGGTATGGAAAGGGGAAGAGCTCTGTCAGAATCGTGATATAAAAGCATGAGTGCAAATGTGAACCCATGAGTCCGCCAACCCACACAACAAGACATTTTCAGAAAAACGACTAAGTAACCAAAAAGATAAAGTACCTGGGAAAAAGAAAGGGGAATGTGGTTAAGTATAGAAGAGGGAAAAGAAGGGGATAAAAGAGAGTGGGAAAATAGAAAAGCGGAGGGAAATTTTTGTAAGAAGAAATTGATCTCAAACAAGCCCCATTGTTGCAAAACCATCATTTTCTAGTCCAATATTGTATCCACTTGCTCATTTTCTATTGTGCTTGTACCATTAAAAAGGGTGTGACCAAATTCTTTGTTGAAGATTTGTTTTTATTGCAACTTGTGGGGGTAATTGTGTTCTTGATACATTCTTCAATGACTTTGATATATTATTTTAAGTATTAAACTTCTTGCATGATGGGTTGTTAGCATTAAAGCTTAATAATTGCATATCTAGAAATAACAATGATGAACTTGAATTTTAAAATTGTGGTTGATTTCATAGTCCCATTTGACTTCAGCCACAATATATCAAATTTTTTTATTCGCGAAGAAGAAATTTGGTAATTTCACTAATAAAGTAAAAGTGCTCAAATAGAGGCTAGGGGATGGACAACTAATAAAATGTTTCCTTTTAGAGTAAAGGAATCAAGGAAGCGAAAGGGAAATAAGAAATCGTTTGCTTAGCAAGGTTGAGATGAAAATGAAACTTCTAGGGTGGGGCCCCGACTGTCGCATCATGATTTAGTGTTGTTATGTTCTATCTGCATTACGAATAGAATTGAATGTTGGTTTGAAATTCATTTATGTTTCCATAGAAGGCTAATGGGATCGACACAATGCATTGTCATATAATTATTCAATGCTCCATATTAGATCAAATTACTTGAGCTAATACAATATCCAAGAAGTACGAGACTATCGAACCATGCAAACAAGAAGAGGTGTTAAATCCAACAAAGAAGCAGCAACCAAGATTCCAAGGAAAAAAATTTAATAGTAAATCCATAAAACCAAAATACTGGGAAATTTATATTTATCCATAGACTTTGTATTGAGTACTTTACATCGAATAATTTAACATATTTGTCATAAATACAGGTACAGGAGCTAAAAAAAAAAAATGCATACAATTTTGTGTTGTTCCTCTAGTGGGACAACATGCAGGAGCCATCGAGATTCTCTTCAACATGCATACAAAACTCATTGCCATGCTTTTTTAGCAAGTTCTTGCAGTCTTCTCCTCTAAAGGTCAATGTTGGCAGCCGCAATCTCAATATCTTGTGAAAGGCTTGAGGTGACAAAGAAACAGGAGAGTGGTTTCACGGCGAAATAATTCTTTGGCTTGAAGCAGGTCAACAACACTCATGCTCCTAATGCTGGAAACCTAGAGACATTACAAAGCACCACTGAATTGTACAAATAACAGGTAAAAGGCCCGGGTGAGAAGAGTTTCCAATCCACGCCCACCACTTCCAAGAGCACGACACCCCACAGCATCGCTCCAATGGCCCACCCCAGTAAGAAAGAAACCCAGAATTCTTCAAACATAGGACATAAGAACCCATCCTCACGGTAAAATTGATAGTTCTCACAAGCTTCATGTGAGGAAGAAGAGAAAAAATGTTGTAGGGCAAGCGTAAGAGCCTAGAACTGAAAGTGAGGACACACCAAGAGACCACCTCCTTACAATCAAAGACTTCGGGGACACAGCCTGCACAAGCAATTCGAGAGGTCCAAATTAATTTGTTCTGGGCGGAAGGAGACCAAGAGACCCCCTCCTTACATGCAAAGACTTCAGGGACATAGGTTGCACAAGCAATTCCAAAGGCCCAAATTAGTCAGTTATGGGCAGAAGGAGATGAGTAGTATGAATATGCCTTGCACTAGTGGGAGTTTTGGTCCTCATCCCCTAAGATGTTAATTGTATATCCAGAGAACAGGAGAGTGGTATTGCAATTGAATAATGAGACCATTTCCTTACAGTGAAATACTTCCACCCAGAATGGACTAATTTGGACCTCTGGAATTCCTACTCTCGATCTGCAAAGCGACTATTGCGTTCAGCGTCGGTTTCATTTCTGAAACCCCTTCCTTCAGTCTTGTCAAGGCCGCCATCATTGAGTTGGGAAGTGCCCCCCATTATGGTTGATTTCAATTTGGGTGTAATAGTGGGAAATAACATCTGCATGGTCATCATCCATCGTCGTATCATCGTACATCAGATCATCCTTTTTCAGCTCGAAATCGACTGCATCAACCTCTACACTAGCCATCAATGCAGGAAGTCAGGCTGTCTGAGCAGGGAGGCTTGCCTTGGAATTATTTTTCTTGAAATATATCTCTCGGTGCACCAAGGCACCATCTCCTTTTTTTCTTCTGGGCAGAGGGAGATGAGTAGTAAGAATATGCCCTAGACCACTGGAACTTTTGGTCATCATGACCGAAGGTGTTTACTATATCTGGAAAGAACTATTGTCAAACTACTTTCATAAGTTAACGAGAATGTATGTTTTCTCTAGATGATGTTTGAAATAAACATTCGAAATGGATAATATAACCCTCCGCAAATCTTGGTTTAATGCGTATCAATGGGACATCTCATCGAGCCTTTCGTTGATCAATGAAAATCTCCACGGTTTGTTCATGATGAGTTGTTACCATTAAATCTTACTAATTGCATATTTAGAAAAAAGTGCGAAGGTGGCGGTGATGGCGAAGAGCGATTAAGGATTAGAGATTTCGTGAAGCCGCCAACCAGACGACGTGCGAAATATTTTGCATGATGCTTGAAATGAACACTTGGAAAGGATAACACAACCCTCTGAAAATCTTGGTTTAATTTGTATTAATGACAGATCTCCTCCAGCCTTTTGGACATTAATGACAATCTTAACGGTTCCTACATGATGAGATATTAGAATTAAAGCTTAATAATTGCATATCTAGAAAGAAGTGTGAAGCTGGCGGGGATAGCGAAGAGCAATTAAGAATTGGACGTTTCATCAACCTGCCAACCTGCGAAAGAGATTCCAAGAAATGGCCAAGTATGGAAAGCGGTCAGTCGGGCTTCAAAACAGGGTCACAAGTTATACTCACGAGACGTGAGGGTTCGATGGTCAAATTGTATGTCTCCAAACTTTTGACTGCAAAATCTGTAACACAGAACAGGGCACAATAACGGATTTCAACAGTCAATTTGTATATCGCAGAATTTTGGGTGCTTTTTGTAGGTCGTGGAACAATGGAAGCACAATGTTGAGCAAGCCTGGTCGGGAACCAACGATGGAAATAGTGGCCAAGTATGCAATGGGGAAGCAGTTGGTCGGACTCGTGATATAAATGCATGAGACATATTCAGAACAGGGCATATTGACGAGCTTGAAAACAGGGCCACAAGTTATACTCAGGAGACGTGAGGGCCCAATAGTCAAATTGTATGTATCCCAACTTTTGATTGTAAAATGTGTAACACAAAACAGAGCACGATGACAGACTTTGACAGTCAATTTGTATATAGAAAACTTCGGGTGTTGTATATAAAAGCATGAGACATTTAGAAAAATGACTAAGTAACTAGAAAGCGAAAGTAAAGGAGAAAAAGAAAGGGGAAATTGGTTGTCAATTTGTATATCGGGGAAGTCTGGGTATTGTTTGCAGGCGACAGAACAATGGAAATGCAATGTTGAGCCCGCCTACCCAGGAACCCACGATCCAAAAAAGTTGTTGAATATGGAACGGGGAAGTGGTTGGTCGGACTCATGATATAAAAGCATCAGTGGAAATCTGAACATGTGAATTCACCAACCTGCACACCTAGATATTTTCTGAAAAATGACTAAGTAACCAAAAAGGGAAAGCATAGGGAAAAAAGAAAGGGGATAGCAATTTTCAAAAGCGGGAATTGGTGTTAAGAAAGCCCCATTGATGGTCTTAACAGTAACTATGAAGTGCGTTAAACAGGTGAGAAGGATCTTCAATCAAGTAATAGACAAAGCGAGTCATGCTTATAGTTTCCAGGATGTGTTTGCATAAGAGAAGCATCAAAAATCCACAGGAAAATCAATTTTGGGATGTTTAAGTAAAATTATTGTACTATCAACTTCACTATAAGTATAACAATGACGAATTTTAATTTTAATTTTCTGTGGTTGATATGATAGTTCCATTGGACTTCATATAGCATATATCCTTCTATTTCAAAATATATCTGAAGATGAATTTTGGTAAGTTCATCAATCAAGTAAAAGTGCTAAAATGAGCCACATACTACATTTGCGTCGGAGAGCTTATATTAAAAAGAAAAGGAGGTCTTGTATATTCTTTAAGATCATAGAAAAATCGCCAAAATATTAAATGTATCATCAATTTTCCAGAACGAAGCATACAACCAAGAGCCAAGTAAACACCAAATGTAGTGAAAGTCAAGGCACAAGGAAACGCATGAACACATAAGGCACCAAGGGAGATCCCACAAGGATCCATAGAGCAGCACGCATCGACCTATGCATCAAACAATTTGATATAAAAAAAAATACACGTGGCATTGGTTTTCTCTTACATGTGCTATATGTTCCCATGAGAAAATAATCAGGCCCATGAAAACCCTGAACTACAGCAAGAAAGCACATGTACAAAATTCTGCCAAACACAAGACAACACAAAACCATAAAAGATTCAACATTTCATCCCAGCTATAACCAAACCCCCAAATGGGCACCAATAAACTTGTCGATTACTATTTTACCATGAAGCAAGATCACTATGGACATTTGCTTCTGATAGTGCTATGTTCTATCACTGCCAGTTCTAACAATGCCAAATTTTCAATATTATTGGAAATGCCTGATGGTTCTGTTCAGAGGAGAAATCCATTTCGACGGTTCAAAGGATGGGTCTGATTTATTCACAGCTGGATACTTTGTATGGGGTTTTTCATCATGCTTCCCATTTCTGGACTTAACAATCTTATGCGCTTCCTATTCAATTTTCCATGGCTCTGCAAAATTCTATTCATATCCTCATTGGGTGGCATGGACAGATACACATGAGATTGTTTTGTTTCCTGCCAATGCTTGATATGATTTTTTTTTTATTTTCATCCAATATGCAGTATTGCATTGTCCTCATTTAAGGTAAAATTTCTATGGATCGGAAAGTCGCGCAACATGTAGACATTGTTTTCCTTTTTCTATAGGTATAATTCACATGGAAATTATGCTAGCAGAGGAAGCACATCTTGTAACAAAGGTTTTCTAATTGTACAATGCACGATTGTGTTGCGGACGGTTCAGATGGCAACATTGAAGCAATGTCTATATATGTAAGAGCATTTTTTACTGCATCGTAGACAATCAATTGTACCATCATTTATGAAAGCAAAGGCAGAAGCATAAGAGTTTTGTTTGGCACATACAGGCTCGAAGGGGGTCGAGTACGCATTCGTTGCAACCAAAACACCCTCAACCTGGGCACGTGAGCATAGAAGTTAATATATTGAACAATATAATATAGAACTGCACAACAAAAAAAAAGCTGCAGAAAATTGGTGAAGGCAATTTGTATGAGCAAAGTGAGGATGAAATTGTAGATGTATACGCACAACAGTTGTCGAGCTAGTTAGTTTCTTGATATCCTGTACTATGTATGTTCACAATTATGTTACAAATGTTGCTTGGGTTGTGTGAAAAATCATTTCTTTAACATCTCTTTTCTTTGTTATATTTTTGAAGAGCATAAGTGGAAATTTCCCTTTGTGCAATTGTTGTTCCATTAAGGAAAAAAAATTTGAATGGGTGTCCAACAATTGCAGTTACAACATGGAATAGTAAAATAATTGTGTAACATGACTGACATACATGGACATGTGAAAGTAAAGGAAAAAACTGGATATGGAGAACGGTACCATTGCCTTGTCATTGTCTGACTCTCCATCTTTAATATGGAGAATGTGTTGTGAGCCAAGTTTTCTTGCGAGTGTGACAACTGCACCAATGGTTCTGATTGGGTAAGTGTTGTTGCTCTATGCAAGTTGGTTGATTGTTGCGTCGGGTACGAAATGATATTCTGAACAAATCATGGGAATTTTTTCCACAATACTTGTTTTGTTGAGCGATATAATCCGATCACAATCACCATGGTCATATACTGTTTTGGGCAATATATTAAAATTTGTAATGGATATCCCATTACCTGGAAATATCTTTTTTGCATGTTTTTGGACAAGCTGTGTAGGGATAGTCACTGTGACTGTTATCGGGGCTTCGTTGTATGTCATGTCGACACGCATAATGGATCTAGTTTTGTTTGCCTTGTCCAATTAGGTGCTATAGATGACCATTATGTCCCTGACGAACACTTGTCCATTTCGGCAGTTGTTCAAGCCTTCTATTGATAGTATTTTGGGTGTTATAAGTTTAGACCTAGTGACAATTTTTGAACAGGGAAAGAAATGTGAATGGTAGTCTGCATTATTTTTTTGTTTTCTTTTTTTCCTGGCATAAATGTACAAGTAGACACACAACTTGGATGAAGTATGGAGGCCAGAGTTTTGCAACCAGACCTCTTAGTCTGCGAAACTTGCGTTATGTTCGACGTCTCACTTGCGCTCGTTGATACTTCTTATGAACTGCAAAGTATGTGTTGCAGATGAAATCAGCATATTTATCACAGCATAGATGAATAAATAGCTCAGGATATTTGTTTGGTAAACATATCAGGATCACAATGTATGAATCTTTACCTTTGGAATTATCATTTTGTTGATGATTGCGATGATTGACTGCTCATGGCCATGTCACTAGTCCAACTTTTTATGATGCAAGCACGTGTAGATGAACATCATAAGGACTAAATAAGCATATGCATTGTATATTGTCCATAATTGTTCTGAATGTCACATATAGGTTCGAAGGATATGGAATACAAAATAGGCTGTCAAGGGATACTCAAGAAACATGAGGACCCGAAACTCAGATTGTATGCCTCAGATTTTTTGACTGCAAAAATGTGTAACATGGAATAGGGCATGGTGGTGGAGTGCGGCGACCAATCTGTATATCAAAAAAACCCCGAAGCTAGAGGCGCAATATTGAGCCCACCATCCTGGGAACCCGCGATCGAAAAAGTGGCTAAGTATGAAATGAGGAAGTCGTCGGTCGGAGCCGTGATATAGAAGCATGAGTATAAATAGGAACCTGTGAGTCCTCCAACCTACGCACCTAGAAATTTTCAAAAAGACGACTAAGAAAAGCAACCAGAAAGTGAAAGTAGAGGAGAAAAACAAAGGGGAATTCACTTAAGTATATAAGAGGGAAAAAAAAAGGGATAATGGAGAGTGGGAAAATAGAAATGGGGAGGGAAATGTTTGGAAGCAGGGAGTCTCAAAAAAGGCCCATTGTTTCCAAATCATCGTTTTCTAGTCCAATATTATATGCACCTACTATTTTTGTGCATTTGATTTACTATCACAATTGGTATACATTTTCGAAGATTGTACTTCAGCCCCCTCTGTTGTGGCATATAAGAATCCATTTTCTTGTCCAACTAATTTGTTTCTTTCAATGTAGCAACGCAGAAAATACAGTGGACATGAAGGTAAGTTAGAATGTAGAAAGACATGTAAAAAAAGAAATACAATTCTATTTATTTCAATGTAGCAGCATAGAGAATACAATTCACATGAAGATAAGTTACTATGTAAGAAGATACATAGTATCTACATATAATAAATCAGGTGCAAAGCAGTAGAAAAAGTAGAACAAATATACAGACAATAAATGAAATAATAAACAATGGAATATGAAAGAAGAGTAGAAGCGTGCACCTTTGTATCTCATCTTCTACATTTGTGGCAAAGAGTCCCTCGTCTTCTCCAGATATTATGTTTGTTTAAATGTAGCAATGCAAAAAATACAATGGACATGAAGGTAAATTGGTATGCAAGAAGACATGTAAAAAAATAAACATAGTTCGATTTATTTCAATGTAGCAGCACAAAGAATACAATTGACATGAAGATAAGTTATTATGTAGGAAGATACATAGTATATACATACAATAAATTAGGTGCAAAGTAGTATAACACATATACAGACAATAAATGAAATACAAAACAATAGAATATGAAATAAGAGTAGAAGCATGCACCTTTGTATCTCCTCTTCTACATTTGCGGTAAAGATTCCTTTGTCTTCTCCAGTTATTTTGTTTGTTTCAATGTGGGAACGCACAAAATACAATGAACATGAATGGAAGCTAGTATGCAGGGGAGAACAAGTAATATGTATATACAATAAATGAGAATCAAAGGAATAGAATAAAAGAGAGTTAGAAACATGAACCTTTTCTTTTCTTGATCCATGGTTGTAATTATATAGAATTTTTCCTGTCCAAAATATATTACAAGCCAAAATATATTAAGAAAATGCATGGTCATAGCTGAATGATTTGGTTTTGTGCAGCAAAGTATCTAGATATTCTTTGAGACATGGAAATATAATTTTGCAATATCTTTAATGTATATTTCATATTTCAAGTACAAGACAAATTGTGTCGTGGTCAGACCAGTTTGTGTATAGGATAAAGAGGTTGTATTGTGATATGGGCACATTTCACCATATATGGTTAATAAGTGTGTTTTGCACATGTTTTATCTTAACCAAAAGAAAGCAGACATTGTAATTGCACATGTAGTTGTCCAATTATTTGTTATGCCACTATTTTGTAGCATGTCAACACTGAAGTATCCTAGAATGATAATGGTTTCGTCCAGATCTAAATGGTGTGATGCATTTGAGAACACATTCATTATGTTAGCAATGTTGCACGTGAAGCGACATAGAAATTGAATATTGAAATTTACAATCCACGGAACACCACTCTTGCTAGCACCACCTCAGTATCTTTTTCCTCTACAAGAACATTTTTCAAAGGCATGTAGGTATGGTTCAGAGTTAGAAGAAAAAAATGGAGCAAAATTTAAGAGCAGGATAGAAACATATGCCAATTTTGTGCAATTTTGTTCCAGCCTAGGCACGGTTGTATCATACCTAGCCCTTCTACACCTACATGTAGTTTTCTTCTACAAGAACATCCTACAAAGTCAACAAGCTTGACACTGTATTTTTCATTCAAAAGACACAGGTTTGATTCCCGTATGGGATAGAAAGGTACATGATAGGCGCTAGATTTTGACTTTGTCACACACGGCAAAGGACCAGAATTTGCAATGCTAAAAAAATGACAACCGGAGTTGTGCACACGACTAGCATGGACAAGAATGATGAATAAATACTTAAACATTCTTACTTGCAAAATGAAAACAACGAATAGTATATTGAAAGTATACTATTGAAACTTACTCATTAATGATGAACAACGGAACCGCAGGTCCACTTGTGGGTGCAGGACTTGAACACCACAAAGTGAAAAAAAACAACTCCAACTATCGGTGCAGGACCCCAACCTTGCAAATCTGAAGCAAACAAAAGCAAACATAAAGCAACAAACCAGCGAGAAAGCACCAACAGGCCAACCTGTAGTTGTAGGACCTCAAACTCGCAAAGTTGAACCAAACAACAAAATGCAACAACCGATGAATGAACGAACCAACGAACAAGAAACAACCATTGAACCAGTAAAGAACATATGTATCTTCAATGATGACCAAATTGCATCCCAACCACAGAAGAAATTTGAAACATATGACGACCATGTGAGTGGAAATAATTAAACATTCTTACTTGCAAACTGCAAACAATAAACACCAAAGAAAGAACACAAATGAAATTATGGCATCGAAACTTACTCGGCAACGATAAACAACAGAAGTGCAAGTCGAATTGGGGGTGCAAGACCCACAAAGTCAAAAAAACAGCTCCAACTGTGGATGCAAGACCCCAACCCTGCAAAGTTGAAGCAAACAAAAACAAGCAACAAGCACCAATAGGTCCAACCGCAAGTGCAGGTCCTCAACCTTGCAAAGTTGAACCAAACAACAAAAAGCAGCAACCAACGAACCAACGAACAAGAAGCAGCCACCGAACTAGTAAACAATATATGTATCTTCAATAATGACTAAATTTCATTCCAAGCATAGAAGAAGTATGAAACATGGGATGGTTATGCAATTGGTGGTGGACAACAATATTGTCCAAATTCACTGCAACATTGTATGGAAAAAATCGAGGAAAATGTACTGTGAGAAGCCTATTTAGGTAAACATTTAAGGTTGTCATGATTGTTTAAGGGCATCATGCTATGCAAACATTTAAGCTGTCAGGCATGTTTAAGGGCCTCGCGCTATGTAAACATTTAATTTGCCAGGCCTATTCAACTACCTCAAAAAGAGTGTCAATGCTCTAAACTTTTGGTATGTAAACATTTCAATACAAATAGAAATAATAAAAACATTAAAAAACAACGTCGATGCTCAGAACTTTCAGTATGTAAACAATTCAGTAAAAATTTAAAAATTAAAAAAGAGCATCCAAGCTCAAAACTTTGGATATCTAAACATTTACAACATTGGGAACAACGAAGCTGGCAATAAGACTTCTAATCTATTCTCCAATGAGACGATGACATATAAGGGTTTTTTTATTATATAAAAAATAATGTTTTTACTTATATAGTTCGAACAATACAGATGATGCAAAAATTTATAGTCAAAGGACATATTAATATGAAGTCAATGAATTATCGATTGATATAGTCCCTCTACACCTTCGACAGGGACTAATAACATGGAGGCATGTCCTTAACTAGTTTTCTTCAACTATTTTTTATGGTCGATTCCATTCTAGATCCCAATTTGTGCTACCTATGTCATGTTGACCAGCTCCAGCTGCAAGAGCATGCCCTTGTTGCCTAATTTGGTAGTGAATTTATTTTGGGTTCTTGAAATTCGATTATATAGAAAATTAGAATATTTTTCCAATCTGTAATTTTTATCTCATTTTATATT
>JZKD02S1653544.1:51736-69232 GCA_000966675.3 Picea glauca
AGTTCTTTGCATTTCAATAGATAATAGCAACATAAGAACAAGATCACTGAGAAATACACATTCACAAGAGACACAACATTTATCCTCGGAAACCCTCTAGGGGAAGAAAACCCAGTAAAACTTCCTTATTATAGATTGTCAAGACAATGTCGAGAGATAACTCAAACCAATATAGAAATTCCTCTCCAAAAGATGTGCCACTCTTCTCTCTCTCTCCAACTAGTAAATCAAAACTTGCCTCTCAGAATGAGCAAGTGAGTTGTGTGTCAAAGTAAGGCATTGACCTCTCTATATATACAAGTCTGGCACATGTGAAGTGTCTTTACTGGAAGGGCCGACTTCTCACTCTAGGTGGGTAAACCCACCTTTATTATATTTTTGGGTCTCAATAATAACTGCTGGGGCCGACTTCTTATTCTGCCTATTACAATTGTTTGTTGACCAATCCGCAAAAGGGGATTTGGTCCTAATACAATAACCAACATGATCAATCCACAATGGGGATTGATCCCATGAATAATATATCAATAATGATAAGAATACTCTTTGCAGTTACATTATTTCAACACTCATGTGACCGCGTGATTGTGGGCGCGACCAAAGGTGGTTTGGGGGCAATCCTCTTTTTTTCCCCGCAATTCACTACAGAGCTCCACACATGACTTTGGAGATACCGTGGTTTTGATTGCGGCCCTCTGACGAAAAATTAAGATCCGAGCATGTTCTGACCCCGCAATGCGACGGGACCGTCAATCTCATGATCTTGACGGTGCTCCTAAATGGATGGTTCATATTTTTTCTTTCACGATCTGCGGATCAGATCCAACCTCCCTAAATCAATTGCTATGATTTATTTCTTGATATGGGCTTTGGGAGTTTCAAATCTCAAACCCTGGTTTATTTCACTAAACAACTACAACGGCTTAGTTAAGATTTACAAGCATTCATAATATGAACCATATATATCGATAACATATACGCCTTTTAAAGAAACCATTTAATTATTTGTATTTATCAATGCACCTCTATATCAATATGGAATAGAATATATAATGAATTAATGAAATCAAGGTATCCAAGGTGCTCGTAAACTCTGAGGATATTTATGTTTCGAGATAAATGATTAGACGATTTTCTTCCAGTTAACTATATGTAATTCTACTCTAAGAATAAACAAACGGTAATACTTCTACTACTCGTCCCATTGGATTTTAATCACGGATATACCTGTCAAAATATTTATTTAACATATTTCTACTCATCATCAAGTAGAATTTAAGGACACTTCACCAACCTCTCTAGATGTCGTGTATGGCATTAAAAATCAAAATATTTGGAACATAACAACAAATAGAAACATGGTAGTTACTTCCAAGTGGAAAAGATTCAAATCTAAACATTAACACTTAAAACCCAACTATTGCATTATCGATTAATAGGTTCGACTGAAGAGATGATTCAACTATGTTTTATAAATATTTAAAAAAAACTAGGGTATTACTCCAGTAGTGTTTTCGCTACAGATAGTTGGAGGACAGTCATACTAAATTAGCGCAATTGGTAAATTCACACAGTTAGAAGAACCAAACTACTCCTAACACTGTGAATTACCAAATCCAAAAATGTAGTTCATGACTCGAGGTGCTAAGAAGATCACTTAGTTGGATAGGAGAACTCTTGTATTTTCAAGAGAGTGTACAACAAAGCTTTCAACCTTAGTTGAAATTGTACACTAAAAATCTCGTGAGAGGAATTTGAGCCTATGGATATTCATAGTTGGTAAAGGACTCGATGAATGAAGTGTAATTACCAAACTCGACATTACGATCTATGCACAACTTTTAATAAAGAAAAATATATGTTCGTAGGATCCATTTAAGTTATGGATATACAACCAAACAAACTGTTCAAAGAAAAATAATTACAACCTGGTCAAAATCTTGAAGACACACGTAAAAATAAATCAAGTGCATTTTTAACTATATTTCACCAAGTGTAGAATATTCAGATGTGTCTATTTGTGACAATACTTAATTATTATACAACGACAAGGAATTAACCTCAATGTAAAATTGAAAGTCAGGTAAGGAAGAATCAAATCTGAGTGTTGCAATACTTCTGGTTACTTTCAAGGGAGGCACTGAAATGTTTAACCCTGTTGCAGAGGAACCTTAGCATTCTGGTTATAAAATTGAAACAAAAACCCTACTTTGGCCACTCGCTCAATGACAAGGCGTGGAAGAGTTAGAAACTTCCAAATGAGCTATATGATCCAATAATATATCTCTACAGCCCAATAATAAATTTTCACTACATCTCATATACCCAAACAATCCTGGTAAGGATTTAATGTAGAGTCTTTCCAAACAAAAACAAGAACGTTATGCATCCTTCCCTCAATTTTCACAGCATAGACTTCATTTTCCTATTGATTTGTTAACACTGAAAAAAAGTTTGAAAGGCAAGACTTAAATTCGTCGATTGGTTGGTATGGATTAGAAGGATAGATTCCTCAATTAGGAGATTCAAAATGCATGTTAAAAGTAAATCTGTATAAATTTCCTTCCAAGAATCTATAAAAACTTGCATAAAAATGTGTTTATAGTGATCAATGATTCACGGGTAAGTAATTGTATATCACGAAGAGTATCAACACAATTTCTTAGAAAAAATCACATATGACTCAAATAAATTTAGATACGATCATATGACTTGCAGAGAACTGTTAAAATGGCCCCTATCCTCCTTTGATTTCACATAACAACTAGAATTCATGTACATGGATAGCTAATCAGTAGAGGCATGATCAAATTCATCTAGAGATAAAAATGTGTGTATTTATTTATTTATTAATAATTTTCTTTACCCATAGTAAATTTAAGAATCGACCAGTGATTAACTAAGGTCTGTTAATTGTAGAAATGACTACACAGAGTCACTTTTGGATTGAAATATAAACAAAACTTTTATCAATGTCACATCGATTTATGTTGGTGTAAATGTTTTTTATGAAATTTCCCCTTAACACGATGAGATATACCGTATGCTATTGTTGAATTATTCAAGTTATATTAACAACACCTCCAATATATATACAGAAGTGTGATTTTTGTGATTTACACCAAACTACTTCTACACACATCGATATTATTCAGAAATACATTCACATTGGGACGATGGTTCCAAAACAAAATTTCACCCAAATTCATAATACAAGACTACCATATGAATAAACTCATTATAAATTTAACCCACCAAATTAAACATTTACAACAAAGGATAATTATGAAGATCAAGACTTCTAATATTCTTTACAGAACAGAGTTTAACTTTCAAAAAAAACTTATAACCATAATTATTACATCACAATCTCAACATGATTTCCTACATAATCATTTTATAATCAAATGATACTTAACAAATTATTTATAAAATCAAATAACGTAACCAAGAAGAGTTATGTTGTTGACAATCCTCAACCAAAATTCGTGCAATGATCCCTCTTTCCGCCTGCTAATCCAAGGACTTCATCGATACCTCTCAACCAATGCTAGGGGTATTATTATTCTCCCTTATCCCCCCCCCGAGCCGCAAAGGGGTCACACACAAGAAACCAAAAATAGTAGCTCCAAGCTTTCCTTGCAAGGAAGAGCTTCCACTCTTTCTTCAATATGGGTATTCTAACTCTCACAAGTAAAACACAGTCCACAATAATTTTGGAAAATAACCTTAGAATAAGTGATCAATTTTCCTTCTTCACCATTTGTTTTATAGAAATTTCCTCACTGACACATGTCCTCATGCACAAATGATTAAATTTTTAGATTAAATTAATTATGATTATTCATCCACACACTTGTCACACTCTCCCCAAGTTGCACAAGTAATTACCATTTTTTTTTTTTTTTAAATTCAATTTCCTTCACATTCCCCAATTTGTTCCTATTTTCTCTTTTAGTTGTCCCTTTGTTCCCCAAATTATCATTTAACGAGTGTCTTCTAACTAGATATTAGTTAGATTTGTATTAGGAGTCGTCTTCTAGTTAGACTAGTGGTGGCTTGACTCTAAATACTATTATATGTGTACACCTATCCTCTCATATTTGTTTTCTTTCTATTTTAAAAATCCATTTTATTATTTTCATGTAGACATGTGCATTTTATCCAATCTTTAGATTTTATTCTCATTTTTCCTAGAGTTTGATTATTCTCTAGTCTTTTAACTTATGTCTGATCCAGGTGGATATTGGTGCCCACCCACCTATTCCAACTGGCTCCTCTTGTCCATTTGTGTTCAACATGTTCTTTTGTACTTATTTTAATTGTGGGTTCTACACTTATGGGGTTGTTTGAATCCCTACACATCTTCGAGGTGGATACCGGTGGCCTCTCGCCTAATTCAATTGGCTTATTTTGTATGTTTTCATGTCAACGCATCTTGTTGTACTTCCAGGGCCATTTTGGGGCCCTAAACATTGTTTTTTGGCTCGCCATAATAAAACTATAGATGTATTTATATTTTGACGATGAAATGTGTATTTATTTGAAAGATCTTTCCAATGGGCTATCACACCCCTAAAATGGAGGTCGTATGCAAAAGTTAAAACCCAGAAATTTGAGGTACCAACTTACCCATAGGGGCCCACATGAATTTTGGTGTTTCACCTTCTAGGGTTGGGTTTTTGAATGTCTAGGGTTTTGGCATTCATGAGTAATATCAAAAAGTCATCTGGAGCCTCATTGTAATAATTTTTCTCAGAGATAGCTACCACCATTTTAGCAAGTGTTTTAGTTCTGAAGTTTTACAGTTTTGGCCTATTTCATTTATTTAATAGAATATATTGTTCACTAGATATATGTGTTATTATTCATATCTCTATGTTTATTGTATTCAGTCTATAACCAGTTCATTCCTCTCCTAAATCTAGATCAGTGGTATCAGAGTGGTCTTCTCTTCATTTATTTTTTTTCATGCATGTCCCCAACAAGATCTGGGTACAAGAAGTTGGGACTCGAACTAATCGGGTTGTTGCAAGATCGATCACGCTGAGCCCGACAACAACCCATGGGGGATGAAAAGAAAGATAATGGAGCAGGATATCCTATTAAAATGTTGATGGATGAATCCCTCGCACGACAAAGGAACGAAATGATGGACAACTTTGCGAGATCCTTCGACAGTTGCCCACAGGAGAAGCATCTTCATCAAGCGGTCATGCAACGCCCTTCAAGGTACAGGTAAATTTTGATATTCCATTAATTGAAGGACTGATAGATGTAGATGTTGTAGATAAATGGTTGAATCTGCTCGAAGAGTATTTTTCAGTCAACAATTTTTTTGATAGGGAAAAGATTATTTTTTCACTCCTCAAGGTCGTCCCCCATGTTAAGGACTGGTGGGATACTTACTCTGAGAAAAGGTTCGTAGAGGAATCTGAAATATTTTTGGTGGCCCCTACATGGGATTCCTTCTAGGATGACATTAAAGAACAATACTACCATGTTGGAAGCTACGAGAACCAGTATAACAGATGGACCACCCTACGTCAAGAAAGGGACCATACAGTACCATATTTCACCAATATTTTCCATACCTTGTGCACCAAATTGGGTATCAAATACTCTAAGCATCATCTGGTGCTAAAATACCATGTTTATTTGCACAGATACATTCAAAAAGAAATGGAGTAATTGGACATCTCCTCATTGGGCACGACTTATAGATACGTTGTCAAGATCGAGCATAAATTTAAGAAGAAGAGGAAAAGGCGGGCCCAACCCACATAGCAAGAGATCGAGATGAGATGGCTGCTCTTAGGACAACCAGCCCAAAACAAAACACAAGAAGGGTAATGAGAATATAAAGAAGGACACGAGAAAGTGGTGTGAGTACCATAAAATTCCTTGGCACAACACTGAAGAATGTTGCTCCAAGAAGTCACTCGTGGCCGAGTTGAAAGCTTCCGAGTCAGAAGTTGATTTTGATTCCAAGTCAAATATCGAAGGAGGGAAGTGAATCATCGATGTTGAACCCAGTTCCATTGTCGCTACCACCAAAATCCATCCAAGCGAACCAAAAGAACCAGAGGAAGGGGAACGCCTCTTTCACTCAAAGATGTGGGTAGAGGGGGATCCACTTCATTTCATTATCGACAGCGGCAGTCGAAAGAACCTGATTTCAGCAGAGGTTGACAAGCGGGTGGACCTGCCAACGACACTACACCCGCAACCCTACACCATCGATTGTCTTCGCCAAGGAAGATATCTTCGTGTCTTCCAATAGTGTCGTCTACCCTACGACATCAATCCTTTCAAAGATAAGGTATTATTTGATATTGATCCCCTTGAAGTTTGTGATGTTATTTTAGGACAACCATATTTGTGGAAACTGTTACAGGAGTATCCCCCTGCGGAAAAGTGGATTCCCTCTTGGATGCTAGACCCCTAACTCCAAGACAGAAAGTGTTATTATGGACACTGACATTCCTTTATCATAAAGCTAAACTATCAAAGAATAAGAGGGAAGAAAGGCAAGTACCCTTTTACTGACGTTTGTCCTTGTTCGCTCCAGGTTGATCTTGATCTCCAAGTTCAGTTGAAGGTCATGTGGTATGATGAGAAACAAAAACAATACTTCCTACTCTACTATGATTAGCTTTATAATGAATCTATGAAAGAAACAAGTTCATATACACAAACTTTAAAGGAAACAGACCAAGCACAAATTTATATTAATGAGAACAAAGTGTTGCTTACAACCATGGATGCAGTGCAACAACTTCACCAAGCTCCCTTTGTCCAGACCCTTGCTCAAATAATCCACACACAGAATATTGATGTTTCAATGATATCTCCCTTATGAGATCATAAGTTAGATGCTTTACAATGTCTCCCCATCTCAATACCACTTATGAGATCATAAGTTTGGTATCTCTAACTCTCTATCCATGTACTGTATGTTATCTATGAGATCATAGGTTTCATACCTCCAATATTTTCATGTCATGTACCTTTCACCATGAGAATGCCTCCTTATATAGGCTTTGATAGGCCCAACTACTTGAGAGATCTTTGGGATAAGTTGAGGATTCATCTCCTTGAGTTGTGGATCTTTCCTAAGATCATGCCTTGAACTCATATTCGAATCCAACCAACTTCAGAGATTATCTCAACAAACCAAAATTCGCTCAAGAAGGGTAGCACTCCCCCAAAAGGGTGCACAAAGAGTTTTAACGCTCTCCCAAAGAAGACTAGGGAGCATCGACGCTCCTTGACAATGGGTAGGGGAGCGTTTCCTTCCAAAAATCATTTTTAAGTAGTTTTTTCAGTAACAAAAGGCTTGTACTCCTTGTCAAGTGATTTCTCCTCTTCAAAACTAGTATTTGAGGTGTCTTAAGTCTCCTTATGATGTCGTTAGAGGAACGACATAGGCAATATTGCAGTATGATTTTTGTGACACTTGTGGTCAATATGTGACACTTGCGGACAAGATGTGACACTTACAACACTTGTAATGACGACACGTGCGACACTATTGAAGTGAGTAATTTTGATGTGTAACAAATTTCCCCCCAAAGTCCGAAGTCAGAAGATGATGATGACTGAAGTACTTTGTAGAGTTTTTTGAGCAAGGGTATGGACACGAAGAACCTGGTAGAAGCTCCACACAACCATCAAACAAATATTATGACATGTTTCAAACCCAAGGCAGGCATACCTATGCTTGAGTGATAAAGACTTTTTTAGGTATGGCTGCCATAGAATACACTGCGGATCCATAATTATATTGAAAAAAAGTATAGCCACCAAACATACAACGTGGATATATACTTCCATGACATAAACAGATCGTAGCTATGAAAAATACACTGTGGATCTACAAGATGACAAGACATAGCCACAAACCAATACAAAGTGGATCTATGTGACAATATATGTGTCAATATTCAAGAGAAACTCCATCGCAACCTGGGTAAAGTATATATCAGAGTGAATGAATCAACCCAGGGTCTTCTTACCAATCCTTATGTAGTATGAATCTAACCATGTGAATAGATTTCCTAATGTAGAACATGGCAGAAACCACTTGATTACCAATCAATGATGCAAATCGTTAAGAAGCGCAAGGGAAATCACCATTGATGTCAATGGTTCCCAAGGTACCCTAGTATATTCCAGCGAATGTGAATAGATGAGATGAAGTTGAACATCTGTGGAATCATCCAATCCCAGGTCAATGATGTAAACCCATTGTCGGACATGAGGAGGCCTACCATTGAGGCATGCAGGTCCCAAATTACTAACTGGTTTCTAAGTCTAGCTCCTGGATAATGTGTTGAAGTTGATAGGAATAGACTCATCGAAGGAGGGCCTTGATGTATCCCCCATCAATGACATGAAATGGAAACAAAGATGTAATTGGTGGATCAAATGAACATGGACTGACATAGGTATTGAAACAGGATATTTGTGATGGTTGACTTTCGAGGCAGAAACTTCCCTTGAACATTGAGGCATGACAAACGAAACTTGATAGGGACCAAAACTTGATAATTCAATGGATACTGTGACTTACGTCGAGTGACCCAAAGGATTAAGGAAACTCAAAGGATTAGTTCAGTGCAGAGGTTTAGCATATTCAAATGCGTGCAAAGATAAAATGTCATGTTCAAGGGCGACTATAAGGTCACTAGTAAAGTTCTCAAAAACTGCTTGGCTTGCTTCTTTCAATTTTTCCCCCATCCAGATAGACGAGTACCTCCTTTTGGTTTAATGAGCTCGAGGAGGGTAACACATGTTCGATATAACTCACCTTCGGTAAGTTCCTCTTCCTTTGTTTAACGAACTTGAATAAGTAAGGGTTTGATCCCGTATGGTCCCTTCAATGTATGATCGTTTAACGAGTCTAGAGAAGGTAAAATTGGTGGTTTTTCATATTTAGAGAGTCTGAAAATGACTTAAAGACGACTCCAGTGTGGTCTTTTTTCGTAATGTTAGTCTCATGAGGCTGAAAAAGAGATAAATTATCACTCGAAAGACGCCCTTTCAAACCTTTTAACGAGTGGGAAAGGAAGTAATATCACTCGACAATCTTTTCACGTTTAGAGAGTTTGAAAATATTTTAAAGACGACTCCAAGGGGTTCCTTTTTCGTGTATCCATTACGAGTCTGAAAAAGTGATAAAAGTCTACATGGTTACGTTCTCATGTATTTACGAGCACGATAAGGAACAAAGACTAAGCTCATTATGCCCCCATCTTGAAAACCTAGTGGCTTAACTCCAGAATGATCATCAAAGGCTGGAAACATGCCCCCCAAGCTTCAATTCAGTCACCGACTTTGAGGTTGTCACCAATTTCTGTAATAGATGGAGAAAAAGGATACAGGTGGATGAAATGAAGGTTCAAATACGAGACCTAACGAAAGACTTGACTTGACATCTACGAGATCTGACGAAAGAATCGACCTGATAGGAGAGGTGACTATTTCATTTTTTAACGAGCTTGTCATAGGAAAATAACTATGCTCAAGGCTCCGGGTTCAATCCCCAAATATTTGTTTCATTTTTTAACGAGCTTGTTACAGATAGGAAAACTATGCTCATAGCCTATGTTTAATTTTTTAATGAGCTTTCCACAGAGAAGCGAAACTATGCTCATGACCTCTGTTTCATTTTTTAATGAGCTTTCTACAGAGAAAAGAAATTGTGCTCATGGCTTCTGTTTCATTTTTTAGCGAGCTTGCCACAAAAAAGAGAAACTATGCTTGTAGTCGTTGTTTCATTTTTAACGAGCTTTCCATAGAGAAGATAAAATATGATCGTAACCTCTCCTTGATCATGGCTTTAAAGAGGATAAAGCTCTGGAAGGAATACATGTCAAGGGACAAAACTCGGTCATGGATTCTAGGAGATCTTCACTGGATGGAAGAAGAATACTCTAGAAGGAACACATGTCGAGAACCACGACAGGGGTAAGGAGATCAGGCTCCAATAACCCTACCGAAGAGATCACCATGTCAACTGTCATATCTAATTCATCTTCATCGGCAGTTGAAGGCATGGGAGACAATGCCACATAATTAACCTGTGGCAGGGGTGATACCGACTGCATATAAGAACCGTTTAGGGAGTTCATTAGTTTAATGGTCAAGTTAGGGATAGAAAACGAAAGTTGATCAATAGTCACCATTATTTCATCATGTGGGAAATATATCACACAAAAAAGAGTGGACACAATAGCTTTCATGGCATAGACATAATCTCACCCAAGGAGTAAATCGAAATCCAAGGCGTCCTGGACTACCATAGCATCAATAATGATTGTTTTCCCTCCCAAAGTTACCGGAAACTAAGGAAGGATCCCTAAACGGTGACTGGTTCTTCTGTTGAAAGCGAACAGAGTCTAGGTAACCGGCACAAGCTTAGGATATCCCAAAGCTTGCTAAGCAATAGAAGACAAAATACTAACAGACGAACCTTCATCTATCAACGTATGAGGAACGTCTCGACCACAAACCTAAACTAGAATCTTGAAAGGAATGTGAGAGGGGAGACGAGGTTTAGTTAGCCCACCCCAATAAAAAAGGAAGGCATCATTACTTGGAGGGGTTTTCACACGAGAAGGAGAAATGACCCCTAGCACAGTAGATCTTGTATCAATGAGAAAAATGTGGGAAGAATTGGGTTTACTCTCTAACGGGAGAGTGGGATCGATCGATGATGAGATCAGATCGACCACCTTGGCACTCTTCAGAGGAAGAGTGGGATTGACCGATGATCTAACCGGAGCAACCACTTTGGCCCTCTTCGGATGAAGGGTGGGATTAACCGTTGAAAGGACTGGATCAGTCACTTTATCACTTGTTAGAGGAGGAGTGGGATTGACCGATGAAGTAACCAGAGAAACCACTTTGACACTTCTCAAAGGAGGAGTGGGATCGACTGATGGAAAATTCGGGTCGACCACTTTGACACTTTTCGGATGTGTTAACACTCTGTAATTTCTCGACTGAAGAAGAAATTGACGGAGGTAACTATTTCAACCGCTTGGAGTCTTGGATCTAGCCCTCCAAACTCAGAGAGGGCTCTCTCTATTCTCTTTAACTTTTTTTGTATGGGATAGATGTTAGGATAGTTATAAGGGATCAGGGTTTTTGGTTTTTAAATGGTTTGGTTGGGATAACAAGGAGGACCGTTTGGAAAATGGGGTCAACAGGTTAAAACTGATTGAATGAATGAATAACTAAGAACATTTGTAACTAGGCAAGGCAGCCATGACAGTGGATCTTAATATTTATAATATGGAAAAGAAGAATGGGTTAAGAATCATCTCAAATGCAAAGCAGGGTTCATCTGAATTCTACATTCAATTTGCAGAAGAAAACATAAACATTGCTTTAAGCCAAATCAGGGTGTACAAGACAAATCCTGAGAATAATTTTCTTATAAACAATAATGAAAGAAGAGAATATGAGAAAAAATGAGAAAATGACAGTTTACATCAGAGAAACTTCACCACCAAATCATAACACAAGAATTTGGAAATCCAATATCTTAATATTCATTCAAAATCACTTCAACCTGTTGATCACCTTTACAAAATAGAAAGTATGTTTCTAGGTTATCTTCCTATCTGGTCCCTCCAGGTCGCACCTTCCTCCCAGGTCGCCCTCTCTTCATCTTTTACAAGTATATATAGACCAAAATTTCTTTTATCCCTCCTCCCCTCAAGTCATGAATATGCCATCTACAAATAGAAATCACTTATAAATAATGACACTTGTAACACTACCCTATTTTCAAGGGAACTATTTGAAAATAACTACTAGAACTCTGGAAATAATGCTCTGAATGTGTAACTACTGCATGCTTTTGTGGAACCGATTTCCTGACTACTGAAAGTACTCAACTGATGCCTTGGATTCTGGAAAGCTGAAACTGTCACTTGCCACTTGTGATTAGAAGAGCAGGATGCTTTGCCACATATGTTTCTCTATTTACTAATTTTGTGCCTTGGTGAATGGGGTAAAATTTCTGGCTGAGAATGCTCGATATGGCCTTTATCTTTCTTGACTAACTTCCATATGTGTCCCAAGCTATTGAGGATGCTGGAGTTGTTGGAATAAAATCTGGCATTGCTTCTAGGTGTATTGAATGGATGAATGTTTGGTGTAGGAAAATATTTGAATTTAGAATGTTAATTGATCCTAGGAATCTCCTCGCTGTCACCAGGTGTCCTCGATTCTCTCCAACTGACCATCACATGCCTCGAAACACTGGATTTGTAGATTCTTCTCCTGAAAAATTGGGATGCTCTGTAATTTCGATCCACCATACCTAGCTACATGTGCCATTCACTTGATTATAAATCGAGCATGAATTTGGAGAAGCACTTTCTCTTATCCACAGAAGCATGAAAAATGCTCCACCTTGTTAATTTAACATCCTTTCCACATGTTAACAATGTGTGTGATGTTTTTCTCTGGACGATTACAGCAGAGTATGCTTCTTTTCTACAGATGTCAGATACCTAGAAAACCAACAATCAAACAAAACAGGATGGAAAAGCGAGATTGGGTGTTTCGAGCTCTTTGGCGCATCGATTCCAATTCCTGATGTAGTTGTTGAGTTTGTTGCACAACTGTGTTCCTTTCATCGGTTAACTTTGACATCATTGTTCGTGCCTCAGTAAGTTTTGCCTTCAATTCACCAAGTTCTTTGGGTGTCACTTCAAACAAGCTAGTATTATGTTTTCCACTATCAGATGGCAATGCCCTTGGAGATAAGCCCTATTTTGATCCTTTAGGAACTGGAGAAGGAGGTTGGGGTGGAGGAGCATAAATCACCCTAAATTTTCACTCCTCAATAACCTTCCCTTCCTCCTTGTTGAACATATCCTGAGTGATATCCTTCTGATCTACCCCATAAAGTGCTACAACGCTCTGCACAAGAAATTTGTCTTTGCACTGTAGATCAGGAGGGTCTTCTCGCTGTGATTGCATAGTAACTATAACATCACAAGTAGACTTAGGCAGGACAATGCTAGTGTTGGGCCATACACAATGCTTCTTTGGGGATGTGGTTTTCACCTTGAAGGCCACATAATGATTTGAGTTATTTACCAACTGAAGAGAACATGAGCTCTGCTTCTTTAGTTCGAATGGGAATTTAAGCTCAGTCACATGAATAGTCAGAAGCTCCCTGTTACTCATTCTTTACCCTGAACTTGAGATTGAATTACGGTACAAGTGTTGAGGCCAAATGCAACCCTAAAAACAACCTCTTTAGATCACCTCTTGCAAAGTCCCATTTCACGAACAGATCAACTCCTTCAAATGACAATTGAGGTGACCAGAAATGAACTGGGATCTTTCATACCTTGAGGCTCCCACTACACTTCATCATCCTCCTTGTTTTCATCAACATGGCTTCCAGGAGGGGAAACGGTCTTCGTCAGAACCAGTTTTCTTCTTGGAAACTTTGGACGCAACCTCATGGCCTTTTTTCTTGGATTCTTTCTTGACTTTCTTGTTTTCTTCATCAATAGCTTCTCCTTCTTTCAAAAGTTCCTTTTCTTCTCTTCTCATGGCCTTCTTATCTTTGCCTCCCTTCTTTTGCTCTGGCAGATTCTTCAAAATAAATGTAGTCAGCTTGTCCCTTATGACTTTGCGTTGGAGCTTGGGTATTGGTTTTGAGTTGATATCGTAGCTAGATTTCGTATGTTGTTGTTAACTCATGTCTTGTGTGTTGCATGATGTTGCGTGCTAACCCCTGACATGCGTTGTGTTGTTGTGTGACAGGTTGCATGGATTTGGATCGTAAACTTGGCCTCTAGGCTAAGTTTTGACGAAAAACACATAAAAAAAAACCCAAATTTAGGGTAGAGGCTCGAAAACCATAGAATGCATTGAAAACTAAAGAATCTGCCTCACGATGTGTCCACGGGTTAGAAAACTCGGAAAAATTCCAGAACGCCCAAGAAATGACAGAAATACAAAGGTTAGGATGATTAATATGAATATCAGAGAGCCATTTTTTAATCTGGCTATAGGCTTTTGGTAGCTAGGGGTACAAAAAAAATGGATTTTAAGAGACCAAAATCTCTCTCTTTCAGTAACTAACATAACATGAGACTCTACTCTTTAACCACCGAAAACAAAAACTCTTGTGTGATAACAGTTGAGGTGAATTGAGAGATTTATGCCACTTTTACACCTTTGTTGTGCGTCGTGAGCAAAAGCATAATGCCCAAAATAGATAGGTATTAGTCAGAATATTGATTCCCCTATTATATAGGGTTCTAACAGGATGAAGGGTGGGACTGACCAATGACGGGACATGATCAGTCACTTGGGTTTCACTTTCCAGATGAAAATTTGGGTTGATCGATGATGGAACTGGATCAACTACTTTGGTGAGTGGTTCAACCAAGGATGAAACTGGATTGACCACTTGATCAAATGGATTGACCGGGGATGGAACTAGATTGACCAGTCCATCAAATAACGATGGGTTGGGAGAAATATTATGATAACCTTTTGGAAGTTGAAGTTTTTCCAAAAGAGAATAAGCCTCATCCATACGAGGACATAGGTGGGAATAATGATCACCTTTTCATAACATACAAGGGAATTTGACAGTTATCTTCTTCTTACCAACCTTAACATCACTAGTTGATGGGCCATCACCAACATGACCAGCAGAGGTCGATAACATGGAATACCACATTTCTAAGACCTTAGGAATACCAGGGAAATCCCTCATAAATTTTTCACCCTTACAAAGACTACAAGGGAATTTGGGTTTCAGATTCTTCGTTTTAATCTTGTTGACCTCATCAACACTCTCGGTACTATTAACAGTAGTTGGTTGCTTAGATCTAATATATGATGTAGTTAAACTCTTGGTCCCTTTCTGATTCCTCTTCTTCTCTTTCTATTTTGTCTTCTTCTTATTAACCTGGTTACTCACTTCAGAGATTTCACTAGGAGAAGAAGGAGAAATGGAAGGAGACCCGGCGGGTGAAGAAGGAAAAAGTTTGACATGAGGTTGATGTGTGGGTGGTGTGCTTACATCTAAAGCACCTGCATTTGAGATCACCAGAGTGGAAAACAACCATACCGGTAACCCAATTGTGAGACCTAGAAGGCTCAAAGTAGCGATGTAAGGAGGACTAACGCTTTCGTAAGAAGGAAAAACAAAGGGTTCCCCTGACAAAGGGGTTCCTTCATTGGTCATTCCAGGAACTGACGCCATAAAAAAAAATATCCAACCTAGATTCTACTAGGGAGAACAAACAACACATGCTAAAAAACTAGTAAGCAAGAAAACAAACAAAACCTTCTCACAATGAACACACTAGGTGGTGATGAAATCCAGCGTCGTGGGAACAAAGTGATAAGGGGCTGAGATAGAGAAGGTGGAAAAGTTACGTTGATGGCCTTCTTAACGGACTTACACCCTGGTGCAAGATCCCACACATAATCGTGGGTATACCCTCCAAGTAGCCTGAGTGAGTTTGGCCAGCGTTGATTCCAGGTACTGTGAAGACTTTCCCCTCCACAGTCACCTTGTGTAAATACCCTAAAGAGATAGGCCACTAAGGCCACCAACTACAATGGTGATGCCTGGGGAAACAGTTCACAGTCTAATCCATGTGCAATTGTAGGATATCTAGCTCGAAATCAACTTGAAAGGATTCCACTCATCGTTGTGGGTATACCTTCAAGCGACCCCCATAATACACGCAATCTATGCACCAATACCAACAAAGCAGGGTGACCAACTCTGCTAGTTTCAATGTGACCTTGTGATTGACCCTTGTGTGAGAAGGGCTTCCCAGGACAAAATGTAGCAATTAGATTTCACTGCTCCCTAACACAAGATCCTATGTTTGTTTGCAGATTTGAAAATTTATCTTTCACACCAATTCCAAATCCCTACAACTAATCTAATGTAGGTTTGCTACCAGAAAATGTAAAAATGTCTAATCAATTTTTAGTTTAGCGCTTGGTTTTTAAGGCTGTTGTTACTCAAAAGGAAAATGGCGTGGACAATATGATGTTTTGACCGAATTGAAAGTTAGGAAAAGAGATGAATATTAAATCTTTTCATTTCGATGAAAGATATGTTATGAGAAGGAGAAAACATTCATTATTTTAGATGCACAATGTCCCAAAATGCCAAAAAAAATGCAATTCCTCTACTTCAAAGGCAAGCATTCAAGGAAGACAATAAAATGCAAAGAAGAATCCAAGAAAATATAGAGAGAAAGAGAAACCACTCAAAACTAATTTCTTGGGAAAATGACCTCAAAGATCAAATGGAAGGGTGCATAGACCTTTGAATTTCCTCACAAAATCTTCCACTCAGTCAGATAAATGAGAAGAAAACAGTAAGTTGAGTCTAAATCAACAAATACAAAGAGTGAATTCAAGGCAAGGAAAGAAAATGTCAAAATTCCAAACAAAAAGTGATCAATTCTTAGAAAGCAAAGTGTTGAAGGCCAAATAAAGGATGTACTGAGATGATAAGACTCTGAGCAAGTGACAAAAGAAAAAATTGAACTTTGGTGAATGAAACCCTAGAGGATTTTGCACAGAAAAGGGGCAGTGCTCTGGTGTAATGGGCACCAGAGTGTTCCAACGCTCTATGTAAGACCAGCAAGGAGTGTCAGTGCTCTGGTAACAAGGCTAGACGGGTGCTAGCCTCTAAAAAATCAGAAAAAAATGCCTAGAAAGTCAAAGACTCAAGCAAACTCAGTCAATCAATTTGAAGGTGATGAAATCAAGAGCCAATCAAATAGATCCAAGAATCAAAGACAGTATGGAGAAGGTCAAGAAGTGGGCAAAGGGCCAGAACAATATCTAGGAAACGAAACAAAAATCAGAGATATTCCCCAGTGGAGTCGCCAATTTCTGTTACAGGAAAATCCCCCTGCGGACAAGTGGATTCCCTCTTGGATGCTAGACCCCTAACTCCAAGACAGAAAGTGATATTATGGACACTGACATTCCTTTATCATAAAGCTAAACTATGAAAGAAGAAGAGGGAAGAAAGGAAAGTACCTTTTTATTGACGTTTGTCCTTGTTCGCTCCAAGCTGATCTTGATCTCCAAGTTCAGTTGAAGGTCATGTGGTATGATGAGAAACAACAAAAATACTTCCTACTCTACTATGATTAGCTTTATAATGAATCTATGAAAGAAACAAGTTCATATACACAAACTTTAAAGGAAACAAGCCAAGCACGAATTTATATTAATGAGAACAAAGTGTTGCTTACAGCCATGGATGTAGTGCAGTAGCTTCACCAAGCTCCCTTTGTCCATACCCTTGCTCAAATAATCCACACACAGAATACTAATGCTTCAATGATATATCCCTTATGAAATCATAAGTTATATGCTTTACAATTTCTCCCCATCTCAATACCACTTATGAGATCATAAGTTTGGTATCTCTAACTCTTTATCCATGTATTGTATGTTGTCTAT
>JZKD02S1653544.1:77099-89283 GCA_000966675.3 Picea glauca
GGCATATTATATTAGTAATGTTATTTTATTTATGTCGTCTTTAGGCCATTAGTTGTAATTATACCTCCTAGTCTCCTATATATACCAAGGAGACATTTTCATTTTGAATCATCTGATACTTGAACATTTAAGTTGGGTAAAAGGAGGTTGCCCCCTCGAAGAGGCTTAGTATCTGAAATTATCTCTTTTTCAAGGCGTTGAGTACTTTTTCTGAGGTTTTTCTATGCTATATTGATATTTGGTTCTTAACACCATGAGAAGGCCTCCTTATATAGGCTTTGATAGGCCCAAATACTTGAGATATATTTGGGATAATTTGAGGATTCCTCTCCTTCAGTTGTGGATCTTCCCTAAGATCATGCCTTGAACTCATATTCAAATCCAACCAACTTCAGAGATTGAGGGGATTCTTCCCTGATTTATCTCAACAAACCAAAATTCGCCCAGGAAGGGTAGCGCTCCCCCAAAAGGGTGCACAAAGCGTTTCAATTCTCCCCCAAAGAAGTCTAGGGAGCATCGACGCTCCCTGACAGTGGGTAGGGGAGCGTTGCCTTCCAAAAATCATTTTTAAGTAGTTTTTTCAGTGGCAAAAGGCTTGTACTCCTTGTCAAGTGATTTCTCCTCTTCAAAATTAGTCTTTGAGGTGTCTTAAGTCTCCTTATGATGTCGTTAGAGGCACGAAATAGGCAATATGGCACTATGATGTTTGCGACACTTGAGACACTTGTGTTCAAGATGCAACAGTTGCGGACAATATGCGACACTTACAACACTTGTAATGACGACACTTGCGACACTATTGAAGTGAGTAATTTTGATGTGTAACAGAAACTTCATGTTGTGTATGAGTCTAGACCCTGCAGTGTTATTATTACTTTGGGTAGAAAATTGTATAGGATACCAAAGGTAGATTTGCCTACCTTTATTTCTTTAATCTTTGCTAAGAAATGCAGTAAGGTCATTTCACATACCGGGAAGTTCCTCTTCTTTGTGATCTGTGCTCACAGTAAGCAGAAGGTCGTCGCCACATTTGTAGCCTCTACACAGAACCTGTCTTTGTATCATAAGCAAGTGGATGGGATCATGGAAGAATACAGAGACATCTTCTCCTCACCCACCGGGGTGCTGACGCATGGCCAAGTCAAGCATCCAATTGATTTGACCCATGGTGCACCTCTACCTAATGGACCAGTCTATTGTCACTCAGTGATGGAAAATGACGAAATCAGGCTTCAAATCCAAGAGATTCTTCAAAAGGGTCACATCAGACCCAGCTTCTCCCCTTGCAGAAGCCCGATTGTACTGGTGCAAAATAAGGACGAGACTTGGTGTCTCTGCATTGATTACGGAGCCTTAAACAAAATCACAGTCAGGAACCGATACCCAATTCCCAAGATTGATGACCTTCTTGACCAAGTCAAGGGGGGGAATTTCTTCAACAAGATTGACCTAAAGTCTGGCTACCACCAAGTTCCCATCAAACCAACTGATGTGTGGAAGACATCCTTCAAATCTAAAGAAGGTCTCTTCGAATGGTTGGTCATGCCCTTTGGCTTAACCAATGCACCAACCACTTTCATGAGGTTGATGGATGATGTATTGCGACCCCTCGCCAACTCCTTTGTGGTGGTATATTTGGATTACATCCTCATCTTCAGCAGAACTTGGGAGGACCACATGTGGCATATTCAGAAGGTTTTGAGCACGCTACGACAACACAAGCTATATGCCAACTTGGAAAAATGATCTTTTGGCATGAACAAGGTCCAATGCTTGGGCTACATTGTTGATGAGCATGGGTTACATGTTGATCCAGCTAAGATCCAAGTCATCTGTGACTGGCCATCCCCAACCACATTAACTGAGCTTCGGATTTTCTTGGGCTGGCCAACTTCTACTGATGGTTCGTGTTGGAATTCTCCCATATTGCATGGGCCCTCAGCCAGGTGACCAAGGGTGGTGGAAAAGAAAATTCTGTGTGGGGGAAGGAACAACAAAAAGAATTCGATGACCTGAAGCATCACTTGTGCTTAGCTCCAATACTCTCCTTACCTGATCTACAACAACCATTTGAGATTGAGATTGATTTATCTGACTATGTTGTAGGTGTAGTTTTCACTCAACACGACCATCCGGTGGCATCCCATAGTGAGACACTCTTTGATATTGTCTAGAAATACCCCACCTATGACAAGGAAATGTATTCCATTGTACAAGACTGTCATCAATGGAAACTTTACATTCTGGGAAAGGAGACGATCATCCACACTAATCACAAGCCTCTGCAGTTCATACAGACACGTGGGAAATTGTAGAACGACCTCCATCAAAAGTGGTCCACCTACCTGCAGCAATTCCATCTCAACATCAAGTATAAAACAGGGATCTCTAATCATGTCGTTGACTGCCTCAATCGACCTCCTATGGCTGCACTCACCAATGTGCTCCATTCATGTGGACATGAGGCATCTGAGTGGCCCCAACTTTATCAGCGAGATCCAGACTTTGCCACCACCTATCAACTATTGGGTACAAGCGCAATTGTCACTGAGTTTCACATTCAGGGTGGTATATTATGCCATCTAGGTCATCTCTATGTTCCTACAAGTGAGCATGAAAAATTGATCTAGGAATCCCACTACAATTGGATGGCAGGACATTTTGGCGTGGATAAAATTGTGTTCATTCTTCAAAAACATTTTTATTGTCCAAAACTTTGACAGGAAGTCAACAAGTATATCAAATATTGCACTGCATTTTCCATTTCCAAGCCAGCCATCAAGAAGCAAGGCTTATACACCCCTCTTCCTACTCCCAAGAAGCCTTGGGAATATATCTCAATGGATTACATGTCTGGACTTTCGTCCACCAAGCAAGGAAATGACTGTGTATTTGTGGTCGTTGATAGGTTTTCAAAGATGGCCATCTCACAGCCTGCAAGAAGAATATCACAGTGGAATAAACTGCCAATCTCTTCTTCAAACAAGTGTGGGTCCATTTTGGTATACCATAGACCATCATCTCCGACTGGGACAACAAGTTCCTCAGCACATTTTGGTCAAGTCTTTGGTCACTGTTGAACACCAATCTCACTAAATCCACTTATTTCCACCCCCAAATAAACAGCCAAATAGAGGTTGTAAATAAGATGATTGTGCACATCTTGTGCATGTACAACTCTAAGAATCCACATACATGGGATGAGATTCTCCCCCATGTTCAACATAATTACAACAGGGCTCTCCATAGCTCCATCAGCCATAGACCATTTCAGGTGGGGCTGGGATTCCAACCCTTGGGTCCCATGGATGTTGCACTACCTCTTTCCACCACACAGAAAAATTATTCCCATGTTCATTCTGAGACCATCAAAGCCACCATATTCATTGAGTGGATTCAGCACATCCGCCAACAGGTCCAGGGGATTTTGCAGAAATACAATTCTAAGTACAAGAAACTTCATGATCAACATAGGGTACCACACCAGTTTTAGGTTGCCGATAAATTCTGGTTACATTTGTAGAAGGAGCATCTCACAAGGCCCCATCGAAATATTCTCCCACTTCTCTATGGGCCTTACACTATCACCAAGGCTATGGGTAGCAATGTTTTTTATCTCAAAACTCCACCCTTCCTTGGCCTGCACCCAATGTTCAATATGGACCTCCTTCAACCATATTTTCCACCATTATTGGACACCTCATAGATCATAGAACAATTCAAACCAACATAGCTCAACCCTAACTTCATGGAACACACATCCATTGATCAGATAGTGGACACACATGTCAAGGGAACTTGCCAGTAGAGGATCCAACTTTATCGGGTTTTCAAGGTATGGAAACTCCTACACCAAGGCAAGTGGCTCACCCAGGGAAAATTCCAACAGAAGTTTCCTCCCCTGATGGGGGAACTCAATGAAATGGAGACCATTGCTTCCTAAGGGGGGAGGATTGATCCAGGTGGATATTGGTGGCCACCCACCTATTCCAACTAGCTCCTCTTGTTTGTTTTTGTTCTACATGTTCTTCTGTACTTCTTTTTAATTGTGGGTTATACACTTCTAGGGATGTGTAAATCCATACACATATTCCAGGTGGATACTGGTGGTCTCTCGCCTAATCCAACTGGCTTATTTTGTATGTTTTCATGTCAGCACATCCGGATGTACTTCCAGGGTTGTTTTGGGGCCAAAAACATTTTTTTTTTGTCTTGCCACAGTAAAACTATAGATGGAGTCAGATTTTGATGGAAGAATGTGTAGTTCTCTGAAATACCTTTCCAATGGGCTATCACCCACCTAAAATGGAGGTCATATGCAAAAGTTATGACCCCGGGAATTTGAGATACCAACTTACCCATAGGGGCCCACATGAATTTTGGTGTTTTACCTTCTAGGGTTAGGTTTTGGGATGTCTAGGGTTTTGGCATTCATGAGTAACATAAAAAAGGCCTCTGGATCATCATTATAATCATTCTTCTCAGACAGATGCACGTAGAATCCACATCTCTTCTCAGATATAACTACCACCATTCGAGCAAGTGTTTCAGTTCTGTAGTTTTACAATTTCAGCCTATTTCATTTATTTAATAGAATATATTGTTCACTGGATATCCGTGTTATTCTTCATATCTCTGTGTTTATTGTATTCAGTCTGTAATCAGTTCGTTCCACTCCTAAATCCGGATCAATGTCATAATTCATTTAGTCCCTTAATTAAATTTAGACTTAGTTTTAGACTTAGGCTTAGACTTTTATTGGGATTTATAATTAATAAATTCATTGTTTAATTAATTTTTTTAATCCAAAAAGGTCTAATCATTTAAATGTTTTCTAGGCCACCAAGATTTATTGACTCAAGTTTTTAATTACATGACGTTCCCTTCAAGGCGCACCTCCATGTTCCAAGGGTTCCACTCGTCTTTGATTGGTTTTGGAATTTTGTCCAAACTTTGGAGTCAACACTCCACTCGGTCGACCTTGTGAGAGACTAAGGGATTCTAAGGAATAAGAACTATGCCTTATTTTGTGCCCCTTATAATCTTCATGAGCGACTATCTTAGTCTAACCTCACGACATCATGGACCTCTCAAAACAGGTAATCATTAACCTACCATTCGACCACGACGGGAGTGATAGTAGGCTGTGATAGGGACGTTGCCACACCTCTCCCTCAATGTATGGTTTATGTTCATTGCCCATCTATTCCTTATGTGAGTCAGATTAGCAAGCACCGTTAATCCTGCATCCACTGACAAAAACATTGTCAATAAACCACATACATAATGATACTATACTCAGTCATATGTCACAAGTGAGAAAAATGAAATACTCAATCAAAATACAATCCACTCCTTGACTCAATCCAGAGTCCAAGTAAGTCCATTGATTCAATTAACATCCATAACCTATCATGTGTCCTGCACACTCAGGAAAACTTTTCAATAGCATCTATCAATACATTATATACATCAAAATTTCTATAAGTCATGGTACATCATAATCATCATATATAACCCATAATCGAAATGAAATCATAATATACCATAATCGGATCACTTGCACACAAGTGTCCTCAAATGACATGTCAATAAAAGTGTGCTTAGTAGAGTAGGATGTTACATACACCCCCTCTTGTTTTAAACTTCATCCTGAAGTTTGTACAATATATAAATACAAGTAAAAAAATGTATCTGACATAGACTATTGTCCCACTAGACCTTGACCTGATCGACTATTCGACGTCATAGTTTTTGAATGATATGGTCCAGAATGTGGATTGTCTTTGCCATGAGAGAACCCTCATCCGACACCTGCAAAGAACGCATGCCAATAACATGTGATAGATCACTAATATAATGTTGCAAAATAGATACATGAAATACATCGTGCATACGCCTCAAAGAATCAGGGAAGGCTAGTTGATAAGCCACGGGTTGTTTATTTTCCACAACCTCGAAAGGTCCCACAAACCTAGGAGATATTTTATCACACTTTCCAAACTTGATCAAACTCTTGTGTATTTTTACCCACAAGAAAACTATGTCTCCAACTTCATAATTGTGGTTAGCGTGATGTGCATTATCATAACTCTTTTGCCTATCTTGCGCTTCTGTAATCCTATGTATTATCGATTGCATCTATTCTTCCATTTCTTGAATCACTTTTAGTCCTACCATGACCCTGTCCTCAAGTCGATCCCATCTCAACGAAATCTGAAACGGTCATCTGTAAAGAAACTCAAACGGGGCCATCTTAATCGTACTCTGATAGTTTTGTTGTATGCAAAATATACTAGTGGCAAGAAGTCTTCCCAACCTTTATGTTGGTCAATTACATACATACGCAACATATCCTCCAAAATCTAGTTCGCTCTTTTTGTGTGTCCATATGTCTCTGGGTGATATGTTGTACTAAATTTCATTTGTGTTCCCAAAGCCTCTTGGAAATTGGTCCAAAACCATCCTGTAAACATCGATCCCCGATTAGATATGATCCTTTTTGGTACATCGTGTAACCTCACAATCTCGTTGATAAATACTCTAGCTATATCTAACGTCTGATACATCATACACACTGGAATAAAGTATGCACTCTTTGTCAGAGTGTCAATTACCACAAAATCGAGTTGTGTCTCCTTGTCGTCAGTGGAAATCCAACAATGAAATCCATCAAAATGACTTCCCATTTCGATTCAGGAATAACGTGTGGCTATACAAATCTTGTTGGATGTCTATGTTTATCCTTCACTTGCTGACATTATAGACATCTCACCACATAACCAGCTATGTCTGCTTTTATTCCCCTCTAGAATAATAAAGGATTAAGGTCTGAGTTCATCTCCGTGACTCCCAGATGAGCCATGTACATTTCTCGATGAGCTTCACTCAATATCAAACTTCTTAATCCGTCATTAGGTGGTAAGTAAATTATTCTATTAAATCTCAACAATCCATAGCTTTCCAAAGAATAACCTTCAAACTTTGGTACCATCATGGTATTTCGTCCAATATTATCCTTAACTTCTTTATACCAGTCATTGTCGATCTGTAAAGTTAGAATCTTTTCTTGAAGATTCATCTTGAGAGGTATTATCGAGAATATGTGTGGTTTCAAGCTCAATGCATTTTCCACTTTGTTCATCATTCCTTTAATGTAAGTAATCTCAAAGTCGTATTCGCTAAGTAATTTTGACCAACGCATATATCGCGCATTCAAGTCACTCTGCGTAAACATATGCTACAATCCACAATGATTTGTCTTTAATTTGAATTTTTTTCCAATCAGATAATGTCTCCAAACTCTCAAGGCATATACAATTGTCAATAACTCCATGTCATGCATTTCATAGTTCTCTACATGATTTCTCAATTTCCTTAAAATGTAAGCGATCACTCGATCGTTTTGCATCAAAAATCTGCCTAAACCTTCCTTGGATGTGTCTGTGCATACTAATAATTGCTTTCCCATGTCGGGGAATTTCAGTATTGGTGTTGTTGTCAACAACTCTTTAAGTTTTTGGAATTCTTCTGTGCATTTCTCTGCCCAAACAAACTTTTTTTTTTCTTTTGTAATTATGTGATCAGATTTGCTATCTTCGAAAAACCTTCGACGAATCATCGGTAATATCCTGCTAAACCCATGAAGATGAATATTTCTTGTATGTTTTTCGGTGCTTACCATTCCATAATATCTTCTACTTTCACTGGATCCACAACGATACCTTCACCATATATGATATGTTCGAAGTAATGAATCTTCGATTGGTAAAAAGAACATTTGAATAGTTTCTCGTACAATTTTTTTTCTCGTAGACATTGTAGGAATAATCTTAAATGTTTGGCATGCTCTTCTTTCTTTTGAGAATAAATCATTATGTCATCAATAAATACTTGAACAAATGTATCCAGATATTCATGGAACACCCCATTCATCAAACTCATGAATACCCCCAAGGCGTTCGTCAATTCGAACAGTAAAATTGTAAACTCATAGTGTCTGAATCTCATCTTAAATGCGGTATTAGGGATATCTTCTTCCTTAATCCATAATTGATGATATCCTGATCTCAAACCAATATTAGAAAACATCGTCGCTCCCTTCATCTGGTCAAACAAATCATCTATTCTTGGCAACAAATACTGGTTCTTTATCGTTGATTTGTTCAATTGACGATAGTCAATACAAAGTATCCACGATCCATCCTTCTTTCTCACGAAAATAACTGGTGCACCCCAAGGTGACACACTTGTACGTATAATCCCCAATTCCAAAAATTCCTTCAATTGCATTTTCAACTCCTATAATTCAGGCGTTGACATCCGATATGGCATTCTCAATATCGGTTCAGCTCCAGGCTTCAAGTCTATTGTAAACTCCAACTCTCTTTTGGGTGGTAAACCTGGTAACACTTTTGGAAACACATCTGTAAACTCTTGCACTACAAGAAGGTTTTCTAATCCTTCCACCTCACCCTTTTCATTTAGCGCTAAGATTGCATAAATCTTACACTCCTTTCACATACTCGTATGTAGATGTAGGGAAGAAATAAATCTCAAGTACACCTCCTGGTTCCTTCCTACAATCACCCTACGATGTCCCAAATCATTTGTCAAATTTAACTGTTTCATCTTACAGTTAAGTATCGCATCATGCGATTTTAGCTTTTCCATACCAATCACTATGTCATAATATCCTAAGATCATGAAATATAGATCTACCTTTGTTACAAAGTCTCCCAAGTTAATGTTGTAGTCCGTAACCTTTTCTCCAACCTTTTGTTTGGCACTTGATGTCATTTTTACGTATCTAAACTCGTCTTGCTCTACTTCCTTTACCTTAATTATCTTTAGCATTGCAGTAGAGATAAAGCTCTATGTAGCACTTGGATATATCAAAATACTAAAAGTTTTGTCGACGATTGTACCTGACGTCTCGAACACAGTGGACTGGTGCTCGGCCTGACAATTTTTCACTGTTGCGTGTATCATGTGGGCCTTGCCCAATTCTCCAACTATAGTGGGTTCTGATGATCTGACCACTCTGGCCTTCTCAATTGGACAATCTCATTGGTAATCTAGCTCTCCACATGTCCAACATCCAGTATTTGGTCCAGTGCTCCTGGTCCCCGAAGTAGAAGTTGTTGGCCTAATAGTCTGTCATCATGGTTTGTTCTATTGAACAAGCCTAAACTATTGTTTCTGTTGCGGATGACATTTTTTTTGTTGTTGTGGTCCTCTGTAAAGATTCCTCTGCTGAGGATTCTGTCACCGTGGTGTCATGAACAAAGGTCCTCTAGACATATTTTGATTCCCTTAAGTATGTCTGGCTGGTGTCTGATGTTGTTGTGCTCCTCATGATGTATGTCCAGTCACTCTAGAAGGAGTCCTTCCCTAACCCCCATTGTCCATGTCTTCCTCATCTATGAGGGACTTCTGAACTTCATCGTGCAATGTCGGAGTCATTAATATCCTCACCTTCACACGAATGTTGAAGTTAAGGGAGAAAAAAAACTTGTTGACATTTAACTTCTCTGTGTTCATATGTGGAGCATACCTAAGTAGCTCCATAAATTTGGCCTCATACTCTGGCATTGTATGACCACCCTATCGTAAGGTGTTGAACTCATTAATCTGGCACTCAATGAATTCCTTAGACAAGTACCTCTCCTGGAACCGTTCCTCGAAGAGCTCCCATGACACGTCTTCGAAAACCATGTTTAGTTGAGGTAGGAGTGTCTTCCACCATAGAAGAGCAATCCCCTTCAGTTGAAACACCTCCATGCAGACTTTCATCTTGGAGGTGTAATCATGAAGTGCGAAGCACATCACCATATTCTCCAACCTTGCCTCAGAGGTTGAGCCACCTGTGGCACCCATGAACTCAGGAACATTCACCTTCTCAAGTTCTCGGTGTATACTACTACTACTAGCCAGTGCGCGTTGTGAACCCTCATTGGGAACATATGATTTTCCCTCATCTCGATCCAGGTGGTTGACAACGCCTCCAACATCCTCTCGAAGGATATCATCATACCTACCACATATCCCAAACAACCTTCTCAGTTGTCTGCTCATATCCCTAAAGGTTAGATCCCTCTGGAATGGATATTATCGGAGGAGCCACACCTCTTCCTCCAGTACCACGAAATCTACTTCCCCTGCGTCCTCTAACCATGATTACCTACATGGACAATTTCAAAATTAATTAGTGATACATCTTTAATCATTTATTTAACACAATGGAAAGTGTAACGGTCCAATGTCCTAGGGTTGAACACACTCTGATACCATATGTACATCCCCTCCCATTACAACAACAATGTAAGTAAGTACAACACTAGTAATTTTTTATTTTTTATTTTTAAATAACATCAATAGTTAGAACAAGTTAAAAGAGAAAAATACATACATCAATAATTCTCAACATATTATCGTCTACATCATTACACACCAAGAATACAATATAACATCACTTTTACTAACATATCAATCACATCACATAATATAACAATGTCTACCCACCAACCTACCTTGCAAGGTTAGGACCTCCAAGACACATAATCAACGCTCAAGTCTAGGATTCATTCGATTGATTTTGACCGTTTAAGGTCATGGGACTGGCAACTGTTCTGAGGAACATTGAGCTGTCTAATTCCCTTAACCAACTCTAACCTAAAATCAATACTAGAATGACGGTGAGGTGTGTAATCACAATGCAATCCAATCATTCAATAGATTATTATACTAATACAAAAATTATCAAATCTTCATACATATTCACATCATAGGAAACTTCTCAATTGTCTGGGTTTTTTTCATTACAAGTCATTGCAAATGCCATAACATGTCAATTTTATAATCCAAACATAAGATAATGGTAAACATTGAATTAGTCAATAATAAGCAATATTGTAGCGTTCCTCCATTTACTGAATACTCAATAACATGTCAGTGTTATAATCCAAACATAAGATAATAGTAAACATTGAATTAGTCAATAATAAGAAATAATAAGCAATATTGTAACGTTCCTCAAAATATAAGATTATCTATTACAACACTTATAGGAGTTATCAACAATGATGACAATTATAGGAGTTTGATTTATTCCTAGGTCATTAGTTGCACATGAGCAATTTATGTATCCAATGATAAGGCAAAACATTTAACTTATACCCATATAGGTAAGCTCTTGTTTAATTAATAATTAATTAAAATATGTTTTTAATAAAATTAACTAAACAACTACAATGGCTTAGTTAAGATTTACAAGCATTCATAATATGAACCATCAATATCGATAATATATACGCCTTTTAAAGAAACCATGTAATTATTATTATTTATCAATGCACCTCTATATCAATATGGAATAGAATCTATAATGAATTAATGAAGTCAAGGTATCTAGGGTGTTCATAAACTCTGAAGAGATTTACATTTCAAGATATACGAATAGACGATTTTCTTCCAGTTAACTATACATAGTTCTACTCTAAGAATAAACAAATTGTGATGCTTCTAGTACCCGACCCAATGGAGTTTAATCATGGATATACCTATCAAAATATTTATTTAACAGATTTCTACTCATCATCAAGCAGAATTTAAAGACACTTCTCCAACCTATTTGGCTATCGTGCCTAGCATTAAAATCAAAATATTCATAACATAGCAACAAATCGAAACAAGGTAGTTACTTCCAGGTGGAAAAGATTCAAATCTAAACATTAACACTTAAAACCCAACTATCGCATTATCAATTAATAGGTTCGAACGAAGAGATGATTCAACTACGTTTTATAAATATTAAAAAAAAAAAACTGGGGTATTACTCCAGTAGATTTTTCGCTACAGATAGTTGGAGGTTGGTCATACTAAATTAGCACAACTGGTAAATTCACACAGTTACAAGAACCAAACTACTCTTGACACCGTGGATTACCAAATCCAAAAATGTAGTTCATGACTCACGATACTAAGAATATCACTAGTTGGATAGGCGAACTCTTGTATTTTCAAGAGCGCATACAACAAATCTTTCGACCTTAGTTGAAATTGCACACTAAAAATATCGTGAGAGGAATTTGAGCATGTGGATATTCATAGTTTTGAAAGGAAGCAATGAATGAAGTGTAATTACCAAACTCCACATTACGATCTATGCACAACGTTTAATAAA
>JZKD02S1653544.1:103934-115057 GCA_000966675.3 Picea glauca
GATATTTTCCTATTTTGTTTTGACTTTCCATTTTTAGTATTCTAGATCCATTTTTATAGGATCTCATCCTACACTTGTTGTATCTATTTTGATTTGACTATTTTTAGAAAATCTGGTCCATCTTTCAAGGATCTAGATTTCATCTTGTAAGGCTATAAAGCCAAAGACATTTGGAGCACTAGAGGTCGATTCTAGATACATTTTGGCTCATGCACTTAGACTCTTATCTTGATATGAATCACAGTCTTCTTTTTCTACCAATGTCAGATTTGTTCATGTGTTGCATTACTCTGTACTTTGATTCAGTTTAGCTCAACTTTTAAGAACTATTATCTTCTTATTTAGCTCATGAATTTGAATTAAAGGATCACTTACTATCTTGTATGACCCTGCATGTTAATGTACTTGGTTATCTAGATTAGTGTTCTTCATACCCTATTCCAATTACTTTATCTGATTATTGATTTCTAAAGCACTGAATCATTCTAATGCATGATAAGTTTTTCTTCTCATTAGCCATTGAGTTATCCCATTGATCCAAGCATACCAAATTTACCATATTCTTGAGTTACCAAGCATCTTTGGCCTACAACCCCAAAGAGTTTCTTGGAGTGATAACACTGTGTATACTACTACTACCATATAGTGCGCGTTGTGAAACCTCATTGGGATCAGATGCTCTACCCTCATCTCGATCCAGGCAGTTGATCAACATCTCTGACATCCTATAGAAGGATCTCATCATACCTACCACATCTCCCACAACAACTTTCTCCTGCTTAGTAGTTTTCTCATCTCCATGAGGGTTAGATCCCTCTGGCATGGATACTATTGGAGGATTCACACCTCTTCCTCCTGCACCACGACATATACTTCCCATGTGTCCTCTAACCATGATTACCTACATGGAAAATTTCAAAATTAATTAGTGATACATATTTAATCATTTATTTAACATAGTGGAAGGCTGATGCAGGAGCATCAACAGTGCGTTAGCGGTCAGCGTAGCAACGCACTAGGAGAGAGCATATCCCTAGAGAGAGAAGCCCCAACCTTCTCATTTTGTTTTAAATTTGTAAATTTAATGTAATTAAATTTTGAAAGGATAGAGAAGGGTTGAGTTATTGTATTGTGTAAGGATGAGTGTAATTCACCTTTAATGGCTGGCGGGTAGATGAGTCTAGATCCGATTTAGACTTGATGTAAATTAAATGTAATTTAATGTAAGTAGGTGAGGAAGGCTTGAGAAGCCCCTCTTTTGTAAAAAGAGCAATGTATTGAGATATAGGCATTGGAATGAAGAAAAACATAGAAGAGCATGAGATAGGAGAAGCTCATGAGAAGATAAGAGAGGAGAGGAAAGGAGAACGGAGACTCTGTTGCAATCTAGTCTTGTCTACATTGTAAAGATCATTCAGATTTGATACAAAAGAATATTTCCTTGCATGTGATTCTCTGTGTGTACATTCCCTGTGTATGAAAGTGTGTTTTCTAAATGTTTACTATGCGTATTTATGAATTCTAAGAGTGTTTAATTGTTCCCTTTGTAGGAATAGATGGAATTCCCTTTCTGTGTGATTTTATGAGTGTTTTGGGCTCTTAAGAATATTGCAAGGAGTGCACACTAGAGTTGTTAGAAAAATATGAGAAGCCATTGCAAGGAGTGCGCAATAAATCAGTCAAGAGTTTAGGAAGAGTGTGTCAGGTGGGCACACCAGAATATGTTACAAGATCAGAAGGGATAGTGCACAAAGTAAGCGCAAGGAGTGTGCCTACACTAAGAGCAGTGTAAAATATCAAGGAGAGGTTAGTGCAAGTGTGAACATAGTAAGAACAAGGAGTGCTTAGGTGAGTCTTTCAAGCCCAAGACTTAGGAGGTAAGTGCAAGGAGTGCACGAAGCCAAAAAAATTTTTAATTGTTGGTGAAGCTCAAGAGGAAGAGCGTGGTTGTCAGGAGGGCACAAGGGGGTATTTGAAGGGGCAAAGGGTCGATCCCCTTTGATGTAGAATAACTAAAATATTAGGAGGGATAGCACAAGTTTGCGCCAGAAGATAGTCTAAGTTCCATACTTTGGGAGAAATCACAAGGAGTGTGCATGTGACTTTTGCAAGTCCTAAGTTGAGGAGGGAAGTGCAAGGTGTGCACCCAATTTCAAGCCATCCAAGAAAAAGATCTCAAAGAGGAAAAATTCCTTCGTTCAAAAGGATGAATGAGATATGTTCAGAAGAAGACAAACTCTCTCTCTCAGCCATTAGATCTAGGGGAAGGAGCGTGACCGTTAAGCATAGAATTCATTCGGACTTCGTTGCTTCGACATTTTTTTATCGTTTGTCGTAAGGGAGGAAAAAGTATCAAAGCTTCGAAGTCTTAGAGTGGATCTATGCCATAGATTACTAGGAGGATTTCCAGCTGTTGGATTGGTTGTATGTAGATATGGGTCGTCGGATCAATCCCAGAACAAGAGGAGCGTCGTGGATAAAATCATGATCGTTCGTCAATTGGGGAAACGTGTTAGTAGATTAGAGAGTGTCTGGAAGTTCGACGCTCTAGAGGATCATTGGTGAAAAGTGTTCAGACGTGAAAAGGATCGAATCCCCGAAGCCCGGAGTAAATCTAGGTCATTCTTTGATGAGGACACGTGGATCGTGGATCTCCACCCTTCGTTAATTCGGCATTCGACAGTTCAGGGATATGGTGGTGATCAGCCACGAGAACTCTCGAATCCCAAGGTTCTGAAGTGAATCTTAGTCATTGGCTACAGGAGGAGAGAGAGTCATCGATCTCGAATCTAGAATTATACATTTCAGGAGGTAGCATGTTTTGGAGTCTTAGAAATCCTAAAGCTCGGATTCTCGAAGCTCTTTCTGTATGTAGATCACAGCAGGAGTCAGAGAGCATCGGAGTAGTTTTCTAGTTAGGCTTTTGGATGATTTTTGTTGTTGTGTTGGTAGATTCTCTGAATCCCGAAGCTCCAAAGTCACGAAGCATCGTAGTGTCAGTCTTTGAGCTCGCAAGTTTAGTGTTCGAGGGAATTAGCGTGTTATGAGGTGAAAAGTCTCGAAGCCGGAAGTATCAAATCACCAGAGCCCTGAAGCTTTGGATGACTTCCTTCCAGCTAAGCACTTGGTCATAGCCCACGGTCAAATCAGATTTTGGTCAATGTTAAGGGGCTAGAGCCTGAAAGTTGGCCTTAAGGAAAAAGGGGCTTAGCAAAGGATCCTATGAGGTTCATATTTGTATGGACCTGCAACTAAGATATTTAAAGGGCCTGTGAACAATTGGAGGGGATCCAACAAGGATATGAGAGTTGATTCATCTTCTCAGAAGGACGGTCCTAGACTGAGAGGTCACACGAACCTAAGGAGCGGTGGGGGTTTTCATCAAGTGGTATCCAAGATGATTTTTGTCTATAGACAATAGGAGAAGTAGGAGAGGAATATTACTGATGTTATGTGTGAAGAAATATTTGCAATTTTCCAGCAAACAACAGACATCCAGGTGGGATAAAAGAGAAGGAAAATTTTCATTCCTAGAGAAAAGGAGAGCATGTGGATCTCTTAAGGTAAGCAGTTGGAGTACAATAGCCAGAGAGCAGGCAATGCTAAGGATAAGGAGCGAGCATAAGGTGTGCACCTGCACTCAACAGAAATGTAAAATCTCAGAGAGAAGGTTCCAGCAGGTGAACCAGAGAATAAGAGAGGATAGCTTGGCAGAGGCTTACTATATCTCACAACAAGCAAGTGGAAGCTCACAGACTTTCCATGAGGGTAGGGAGAGAAAAAAATGGCTATTGAAGGCCATATACAAGGTCCAAGAGGATACCGCAAGAAGATAGAGGTATGAATGGCCCATGAAGAGGAAGGTGAGGTGGCCTATCCAGTAGTTGATTGCTAGGAAGCAGAAGCAAATGCTGAGGAGATGGTTGAGGCAAGTGGAAAACCTCAGGAACACAGAGGAGGAGATGGTTTATGTCTATGAATTAGAATATGGAGAGAGCCTCGATGATGAGGAAGGGATATTAATTGGAGATATCATATATTTCTAGGAGGGCAATGAGAATAGGTCAGTTGAAGATCTCATAGAATTCCAAGAGGAAAGAAAGGAAAATGTCAGGTTTCCAAGTGGGAAAGGAAGAGATAAGACTTTCTCAGAGTCTCGGGAAATCATAGGAGAGTTCATATCAACAAGGAGTGATTATAAGGGAGGAAATATATCAACAAAGAGTGTTTACAGAAGAGAAAGAAGAAGAGGCAGGAGAGAAGCCTCATCAACATGAATATTCATGTGGGGTTGCAGACCATGTGAATGAAGATGATGAGAAGTTGAATACTCCGACTCTCAAGGAGGAATATTAGAGGTGAATTATGATCATTGGGGGAATCAACCTATTCCTTCCCAGTAGAGGCCAATGAATATGTTGCATATGAGGAGGTGATACAGGAGGCATCTGAGGAAGAGGCCATTGGGCCAATTTTTTTTAAAATTAATAGTTTATGTGAAACTGTAGGTGTAGGAGAATAAAGACAACCAACAGAGACTATAATGGAGGAGGCGAAGGAGAAGATACTGAAATATTCCCAAGAGAAGAGATAAGAGGAGAATTCAGATGCAATGCTCACTTAGTGGGAGACAAAGTTGAAGATGTTGGAGGATTGGTTAGACAATCCAACGATAGAGGATGATCTAAAAATGAAGAAGACTTGAAAAACTTGAAAATTATTGCAAGTGAATGTTATGTGTTTAAAGCAAAAGGATCAGTTTGCAACACATAGATTAAAGGATTACTTATGCAANAAGCACATAAACACAGCAATTGATAAAGGAGTTCACCCCTCTCTTGGGCTACATCTCCTGGTCCAGCTTCCAATGGATCATTATTATTAATTGCTCAAAATTTCTCAAAAACATGCCTTGCAATTCTCAAACTGAAAAACCGACTGCTCTAATGGCTTCAGAGCATCCAAAAACCCCTGTCTGGGCTCTTTCGGCACCTCAATCGGTCGAAAAACGAAGAAGTTAGGCCTCCTGGAAGTCCCCTCTTCAAGCTTGTTGTCTCTGCATCTACAAAACGCACCCCTCTTGTTTGAACCTAGCTCACATGCATTTTAAAGCATGAAAACCCAGCACCATGCGCAACCGTGCCAACCGTGCAAACCGTAGAACGGTTAAGGGCGCGCCAGCCCCTAACCGCCTAGGCACCTAGGCATATGGCTCATAGGACCGCGTGCATGGAAAAAAGGTGGTTAAAAAGGTTACAACCATTTGAAACTAACCCCCGTGCTCCACACATGGTCATATGGTTAAAGGCATATGACCAAAGGCTATGCGCCAAAATTTACAACCGCACACATACAACTGTCAGGCCACAATGTATATAGCACGGGCATATGCAATGCAAATGACCATGGGTCAATCTACGCGCCAACCAAACTGTCGGACTATACCATATAGCATGGTCGTATGGTTGATACAAAGGACCGCGGGCTGGGGCTAAGCCCCGGCCCGACCCCCCGTCCAATGGTTACAATAGTCGATATTAAATATAATCAAATGCATATACCTTACAATGTGCAATTGGTGGTTCAATGGTTAGCAGAGGTTTTTGAGGACTTTACATAGTGGGGAAGGTCCGGGGGTCGAACCCCGCGGACTCCCATAAATTTTACATACAAACAATAACCCAATCAACGAGTGACACGTGGTGCCCACAGATTGGGCCACGTGTCCTCATACCATTTTCCACCCAACGGACACGTGTCACTTCCGGATTCGACAACAGTCAACCAACCATTGCTTGCCATGTCACTTCTGTACGGTCGTACGGTCCTGCCACGTCGGACTGTATGGATTGTACGGACTGGTACAGTCAGCATCATTTTTTACCTGTTTGACTTAACGAACAGATCGCTATATCTCTCGCTCCCGACGTCCATTTGAGATGAAACAAGTTGTGTTGGGTTTGCAACGATGAGGTCTATGCTCTCATCCGGTTTGAAGCGATTCCGAGCACTTTGAATTTTTGAGCAAAATTTGATCCCCTAATCAGAGGAAGAATGCCATAAGGAGACAGTCATGCAGAATGGAGAAAAATTCCAGCAGGAGAAGCAGCTGGATGAAGCTGGACTTATGCCAATCCAAGGAGATGATAGAGAAACAAAGGAACTAGAAGAAACAGAACTCTTGGAGGAGATAGTTGAGCAACATTTCAGTAATATTGCTACAAAATTGGAGTCGGCAGTGGAATGGCAAGCCAATGCCACAGGTAATGAAGCCAACGTGGGAGATCATGATGATCTTCCATTTGGTATGTGTGAAGAATTGGAAGCCCTAGGAGAAGGATACATAACCCAGAGGAGGGTCATCCAACAAGACAAGTTGGAGATTGATGAGGAGGAGGAGATGCAATAGTAGATCCTACTGCATGAGAGGAGCCAGCCCATGGACAATATAGATGAGGATATTGAGGAGATAATGAGATTGATGTTGGAGTCAATAGAGGAGACAATTAGCAGCAGGTGGAGGCCGACAAAGAGAGATTGCAACAGAAAATTGAGTGGAGCCTTGCAACAAAATATTTGGAAACCAAGAGGAAATCCAGCAGCAATAGGACAACAACAACAACATGGAAAAAGAGCAAGTGGACAACAACAAAATGAAGTTTTGGATCTTGGAGGATCTCAATAGAAGCAATAGAGGATCCATGAGCAAGAGCTCATTTTTTTGTCAGTAGAGGAGTATGATGCAGGATAATCAACAACACGTCAGAAGCCAGCGCAACAGCGCACAGGGAGGGAGCATATCCCGAGAGAGAGAAGCGCCAACCTTCTCATTTTGTTTTAAAATTTTAAATTTAATGTAATTAAAGTTTGAAAGGCTCAAGAAGGGATGATTTATTTCATTGTGTAAGGATGAGTGTAATTTGCCTTTAATGGTTGACAAGTAGATGAGTCTAGATCTTATTCAGACTAGATGTAAACTAAATGTAATTTAGTGTAAGTAGGTGAGGAAGGCTCAAGAATCCCCTCTTTTGTAAAAACAACAATGTATTGAGATATAGGCATTAGAATAAGGAAAAGAACAAAAGAGCATGAGATAGGAGAAGCTCGTGATAAGAAGAGAAGAGAGGAGAGGAAAGGAGAACTGAGACTCTCTTGCAGTCCAGTCTTGTATACATTGTAAAGAGAATTCATATTTAATACAAGAGAAGATTTCCTTGCATGTGATTCTCTATGTGTACATTCCCTGTGTATGAATGTGTGTTTTTTGAATGTTTACTGTGCATATTTATGAATTCTATGAGTGTTTAATTGTTTCCTTTGCAGGAATAGATAGAACTCCCTTTCTGTGTGAGTTGTTGAGTGTTTTGGGATCTTAAGGCTAGTGCAAGGAGTGCACACCAGAGTTGTTAGAAAACTCTAAGAAGCCAGCGCAAGGAGTGCGCAAGAACTCAGTCAAGAGTTCAAGAAGAGTGTTCTAGGTGGGCACACCAGAATAGGTTACAATATCATAATGGATAGTGAAAAGAGTTCACAAAGTGAGCACAAGGAGTGCGCCTACACTCGGAGCAGTGTAAAATATCAAGGAGAGGTCAGTGCAAGTGTGCACATAGTAAGAGAAAGGAGTGTGCAGGTGAGTCTTTCAAGCCCAAGACTCAGGAGGTAAGTGCAAGGAGTGCACGAAGCCAACATTATTTTTAAGTATTGGTAAATATCAAGAGGAAGAGTGTGGTTTCTAGGAGGGCACAAGGAGGTATCTAAAGAAGAAAAGGGTCGATCCCCTTTGAGGTAGAAGAACTCCAAGCTCAAGATGGATAGTGCAAGTGTGTTCGAGAAGACAATCTAAGTTGTAGACTATGGGAGAAAGCACAAGGAGTGCACAAGCAAATTTTACAAGTCCCAAGATCGGGAGGAAAGCATAAGGTGTGCACTCGAGTTCAATCCATCCACGAGAAAGAGCTCAGAGAGGAGAAATTCCTTCATTCAGAAGGATGGAAGATATTTGTTCAGAAGAATATAGACTCCCTCTCAACCGTCAGATTTGGGGGAAGGAGCGCGGTCTTTAAGCACTGAAGTCCTTCAGACTTCACTGCTTCGGCAGTTTTTTATTGTTTGTTGTAAGGGAGGTAAAAGTACCAAAGCTCTGAAGTCCCAGAGTAGATCTACGTCGCAGATCACTGGGAGGAGTGTTAGCCATTGGATTGGTTCTATGTAGATCTGGGCCATCAGATCAATCCCAGAACAGTAGGAGCACAATGGATAAAATCCTGGTCGTTCATCAATTGGGGACACGTGTCAGCAGATTAGCGAGTGTTTGTAAGTTTGGCACTCCAAAGGATCACTGGTGAAAAGTGTTCAGGCATGAAAAGGCCCGAAGCCCGGAGTAAATCCAGGTCGTTCGTTGATGAGGACACGTGGATCATGGATCTCCACCCTTCACCGATTCGATGTTCGATAGTTTGGGGATTTGGTGGTGATCACTAGTGAGGACTCCCGAAGACCAGAATTCTGAAGTGAATCTCAGTCGTTCGATGCAGGAGGAACGAGAGTCGTCGATCTCGAATCCAACATTCTACATTTCGGGAGGTAGCGTGTTTTGGAGTCTTATAAATTTTGAAGCCTGGAATCCGAGAGCTCTTTCTGGCTGTAGATTGTGGCAGGAGCCAGAGAGTGTCGGAGTAGTTCGCCAATTCTGTGTTTGGGCAATTTTTCATTGTTGTGTTGGTAGATTCTCCGAAGCCCGAAACTCTAGAGTCACGAAGCGTCGAAGTGTCAGTCCAGGAGTTCTCCAGTTCGACGTTTGGGGGAATTAATGTGTTATTAGGTGAAAATGCCTGAAGCCCGAAGTAGCAGAGCGTCAGAGCGTCGAAGCTCCGGATGAGTGCCTTTTAGCTAAGCGCTTGTCATAGCCCTCGATCACATGAGATTTTGGCCAAATTTAAGGGGCTAGAGCCTGAAAGTTTTCCTTAAGGAAAAGGGGGCTTAGAAAAGGGTTCTACGGGGTTTGGATTTGTACGAAAATGCACCTAAGGTATTTTAAGGGCATGTGAACAATTGGAGGGGATCCAGCAGGGATCTAAGAGATGATTCAGCTCCTCAGAAGAACGATCCTAGACCGAGAGGTCACACAAACCCTAAGGAGGGGTGGGGGTTTGCATCAAAGGTGTAACGGTCCAATTTCGCAAGGTTAAACCCTCTTTGATACCATATGTAATGTCCCTTCTCGTTATGACATCAATGTAAGCAAGTACAGTAGTGATAATTTATTTATTTTGTTAAATTACATCAATAGTTAGAACAAGTGAAATGTGACAAAGACATACATCAATAATTCTCAATGTATTCCCATCTACATCATTACAAACTAAGAATCAAATATAACATCACTTTTTCTAACATATAAATCACATCACATAAGATAACAATGTCTACCTGCCAACCTACCCTGCAAGGTTAGGACCTCCAAGACGCATAATCAACGCTCAAGTCTAGGATTCATCTAATTGATTTTGACCATTTAAGGTCTCAGGACTGGCGATTGTTCTGAGGAACATGGAGGTGTCTAATTCCCTTAACCAACTCTAACCTAAACTCAATACTAGAATAGCGGTGAGGTGTGTAATCACAACGCAATCCAATCATTCAATAGATTATTATACTAATACAAAAATTATCAAATCCTCATACATGTCCACATCATAAGAAACTTCTCAATTGTCTAGTTCCATTTCATTACAAGTCATTGCTAATGCCATAACATGTCAGTGTTATAATCCAAACATAAGATAATGATAAACATTGAATTAGTCAATAATAAGCAATATTGTAACATTCCTCCATTTACTGAATACTTTAAGAAACAAAGACAACTTAAGTCGCATGTACACATTTGTTTTTGTTTTTTTTTCAAAATATAAGATTATCCATTACAACACTTATATAAATCAAGGTCAAGTTATCAACAATGATGACAATTATAGGAGTTTGTTTTATTCCTAGATCATTAGTTGCACATGATCAATTTATGTATCCAATGATAAGGCCCAACATTTAACTTATACCCATATAGGTAAGCTCTTGTTTAATTAATAATTAATTAAAATTTGTTTTTAATAAAATTAACTAAACAACTACAATGGCTTAGTTAAGATTTACAAGCATTCATAATATGAACCATCAATATCGATAATATACACGCCTTTTAAAGAAACCATTTAATTATTATTATTTATCAATGCACCTATATATCAATATGGAATAGAATCTATAATGAATTGATGAAATCAAGGTATCCAGGGTGCTCATAAACTATGAAGAGATTTATATTTCAGGATAAACGATTATACGATTTTCTTCCAGCTAAATATACATAGTTCTACTCTAAGAATAAACAAACTGTAATACTTCTACTACCCATCCCATTGGAGTTTAATCATGGCTATACCTATCAAAATTTGTATTTAACAGATTTCTACTCATCATCAAGTAGAATTTAAGGACACTTCTCCAACCTCTCTGGTTGTCATGCCTGGCAATAAAACTCAAAATATTTGGAACATAACAACAGATTGAAACAAGGTAGTTAGTTCCAAGTGGAAAATATTCAAATCTAAACATTAACACTTAAAACCCAACTATCACATTATCAATTAATAGGTTCAAATGAAGAGATGATTCAACTACGTTTTATAAATATTAAAAAAAAAAACTAGGGTATTACTCTAGTAGATTTTCCGGTACATATATTTGGAGGTCGGTCATACTAAATTAGTGAAACTGGTAAATTCACACAATTATGAGAACCAAACTACTTCTGACGTCGTGAATTACCAAATCCAAAAATGTAGTTCATGACTCAAGGTGCTAAGAAGATCACTTAGTTGGATAGGCGAACTCTTGTATTTTCAAGAGAACGTACAACAAATATTTTGACCTTAGTTGAGATTGTACACTAAAAATCTCGTGAGAGGCATTTGAGCCTATGGATCTTCATAGTTGCGAAAGAACCCAATTAATGAAGTGTAACTACCAAACTCCACATTACGATCTATGCACAAATTTTAATAAAGAATAAGATTCATTCACAGGATCCATTTAAGTTATGGATATACAACCAGAAAAATTGT
>JZKD02S1653544.1:115067-147372 GCA_000966675.3 Picea glauca
ATGCACTTGGGGGTTTTGAGGGTTTTGAATTAACAAACCCTAGAGATCAATTTGGTGGTGAAAGATCCCACCTATCTTGATCCAATCTTGGTCACGGAGGTGAAATATTCCTCCCTGACCATTCTACATCAGATCCATTTAGTTACAGAGGGATTATACATCAGCCACAGGTTCAGAGAGAGAGAGGGGCACAACATTGAGGGTTTCCACCAAGGGAGGCGCTCTTGTGGAGCTAGTTCAGTTCGATTTGGTCAAGGAGAAGGAGTTTTGGAGAGATTAGATATTGGGTTATCTTGGTAGAGTCCATAGAGCCTTTCTTGGCTCATACAGGAAGTGTTTTGATAGAGTATTGATTTATTATGTGGATGGTACGGTTTCTTCTAGAGGAAGGGCGCAATTGCTGAAGTAGATCTCTTCATGGGAAGGGTGAAAACTTCATTATTCAGCAGGGGAACCTCTCTTTATTGATCCTAGCCTTCATATCTACTCTTTCCTAGTGTTTTGGTGGCTATTGGGGCCAAGGATAAAGAGGTCCTAAATATTCCATAGAGCTACAGCCATAGCAAGGGCACAACTATAACAGATTGAGGTTTTGATCTAGCAGTGAACAGATATCTTAGTTGTCATTCATCTTCGACAACCATGTGGCCTTTGGAGGATTGTATCATCTCTTCTTGGGTTATTGGCATTGTATTATGAGTTCTCATGCTCTATTGTTGATCTAGGGGATCAAATTTTGCTCAAAATTCAAATTCCTCATAATCGCTTCAAATCAAACTGGAGCATAGGCCTCGTCGTCACAAACCCAACGCAACTCGTTTGGGTTCAAACAGACGTCGGATGAGAGAGATATCGCGTTCTGTTCAAAACGACCAATAGGCAAAACAAATGTGCTGATTGTATAGTCTGTACAGTCCATATGGATGTTGACGTGGCAAACCGTACGACATGTGGCAGGGTCGTATGACACGTGGCAAGAAACCGTGTGGACAGTTGGCGTATGACGTGGCTTGTTTGTGGCGAATGGGATGACGACACGTGGCATTATCATGGCGAATGGTTTGGTGCCACGTGGCCCAGACATGGGCTGCCATGTGGCACCCTGTAATTGGTTCGGTTGTTTAAAAGTTTATGGAGTCCACCAAGCTCAACCCCGCGACCTCCACTCGCATGCAAATCTTTGGAAAAGACCACCAACCAACTGCCACCATAGTGTTTCTTAACACTATATGGTGTGCAATATATTTGAGTTTGAATGTTTAAAAGTTTGGCGCGGGGGTCGGGCTGGGGCTTAGCCCCAGCCCGCGGTTATATTGTTAATTCATATGGCCATCGGTTTAAACATTGCATGCACACATTTCAAACTTTTAGCCACGGTCATATGTATATACCATAGGACCTCTGGCGTGTGCCTCTGACCGTTGTCATTTGATTTTAAACATAGCCCTTTTTAAATATACGCACGGTCATATGGTGGCCCATGTGCCCTCGACCTTGGCGGTTAGGGGCTAAGGCGCGTGACCATTCTACAGTTCACACCGGTTGTGCGGTTGCGCCTGGTGCTGGGTTTTTCCACATATATGTGCATGGGGGCTAGGTTGAGGAGGCAAGGGTGCATTTTGGTGATCCAAAGACAACAAGTTTGAAGGGGAACTTCCAGGAAGCCTATCTTCTTCAATTTTTGGCCAAACGAGGTGCCGGAAAAACCCAACTAGGGGTTTTTGGACGTTTTGAAGCCATTGGAGCCATATATTTGGCATTTTGAGCATTTTAAAGCACATATTTGAGCACTTTGAGCAAATAATACAAAAGATCCATTGGAAGCTGGACCAGGAGATGTAGCCCAAGAGAGGGGTGAACTCCTTTATCATTTGTTGTGTTATGTGTTTTATGTTCACTGTTATTTGTTGTTGTTTATATGCATCTTGAATGAGTAATTTCTATAAAAGTTGTGTTGCAAAATTGATCCATTTTCATTTTAACACATGAATTAAATCTTGCAAATATTTTCAAGAATACAAGTCTTCTTCATTTTCAGATCAATTGTTCCATATCTGTAAGATCTATTATGTCAATATCTTCTACTACTATGAATAAAATCAGATCTGAGGTATTTTTGGTTATTCCTTGAGTTGTTGATCTTGCATATTGTTGAGGTATGTCCCATTGCTATATATTATTTGATTATTGCTGCAAAAACACATAAAAACCATCATATTAAACCCTAGCGCAACTTATGAGACTTAAGACTGCAAAGTGTTTGACAAAATGCCACAACCAGGAAACATTTAAAAACCAATGAAAACGAAATGTTCTTGGCATCTTGGCTTGGGAACATTAAAACAAGGCGTGGAAAAGTTAGAAATTTCCAGATGAGTTATGCAACCCAATAATATATCTCTACAACCCAATAATAAATTTTCACTACATCTCATATACCCAAACGATCCTGGTAAGGATTTAATGTAGAGTCTTTCCAAACAAAAACAAGAACATTATGCATCCTTCCCTAAATTTTCACAGCATAGACTTCATTTTCCTATTGATTTGTTAACACTGAAACAAAGTTTGAAAGGAAAGACTTAAATTATCCTATTGGTTGGTATGGATCAGAAGGATAGATTCCTCAATTAGGAGATTTGAAATGTGATTCAAAAGTAAATATGTATAAATTTCCTTCCAAGAACCTATAAAAACTTGCATAAAAATTTGTTTACAAGGATCAATGATTCACGGGTAAGTAATTGTATATCACGAAGAGTAGCAACACGATTTATTAGAACAAATCGCATATGAATCAAATAACTTTAGATATGATCAGATGACTTTCAGAGAAATGTTAAAATGGCCCCTATCCTCCTTTGATTTCACATAAAAACCAAAATTCACGTACATGGATAGCTAATTAACAAAGGGATGATTAGATTCATCTAGAGATAAAAATGTGTTTTTTTTAATTATTTATTAAGAATTTTCTTTACCCATAGTAAATTTTATAATCGGCCAACAATTAACTAAGGTCTACTAATTGTAGAAACGGCTACATAGAGTCATTTTTGTATTGAAATATAAAAATAAATTTGATCAATGTCACATTGATTTTTGTTGGTGTAAAAAATTTTTACGAAATTGTCCCCTTAACATGGTGAGATATACCGTAGTCTACTGTTGAATTATTCAAGTTATATTAAAAACACCACCAATATATATACAGAAGTGGGACTATTGTGATTTGCACCAAACTACGTCTACACACATCAAGATTATTCAGAAAGACATTCACATTGGGACAATGGTTCCAAAATAAAATTTAACCCAAATTCATAATACAAGACTACCATATGAATAAATTCATTATAAATTTAACCCACCAAATTATACAGTTACAACAGAGGATAATTATGAAGATCAAGACTTCTATTCTTTAGAGAACAAAGTTTAAGTTTCAAAAAAAACTTATAACCATAATTATTATATCACAAGCTCAGCATGCTTTCCTACATAATCATTTTATAATCAAATGATACTTAAAAAATTATTTATAAAATAAAATACCGTAACCAAGAAGAGTTATTTTGTTGACGATCCTCAACCGCAAGTCGTGCAATGATCCCTCCTTCCGCCTACTAATCCGAGGACTTCACCAGTACCTCCCGGACAACGATAGGGGTACTCTTCTTCCCCCTTAGCCCCCCGAGCCACAAAGGGGCCACACAAAAGAAGCCAAAAACAATAGCTCCAAGATTGCCTCGCAAGGAAGATCTTACACTCTTTCTTCAAGCTTTGTATCCCAACTCTCACAAGTAAAACACAGTCCACAATAATGTTGGCAGCATAACCTTACCAAGAATAAGTAATCCATTTCCCTTCTTCACCATTTCTTTTATAGAAATTTCCTCATTGACACATGTCCTCATGCACAAATTATTAAATTTTTAGATTAAATTAATTATTATTATTCATCCACACACTTGTCACACTCTCCCCAAGTTCCAAAAGTAATTACCATTTTTATTTTATTTTATTTTATTTTATTTTAATTTCCCTCACATTCCCCAATATGTTCCTATTTTCGCTCTTAGTTGTCCCTTTGTTCCCAAATTCTCATTTAATGAGTGTCTCCTAACTAGATCTTAGTTAGAGTTGGATTAGGAGTCTTATTCTAGTTATACTAGTGGTAGCTTGACTCTAGATATTATTCTATGTGTACACCTACTCTCTCATATTTTATTTCTTTCTATTTTAAGAATCCCTTTTATTATTTTCATGCACACATGTGCATTTATCCAATCTTTAGATTTTATTCCCCTTTTCCCTAGAGTTTGATTATTCTCCATTCTTTTAACTTATGTCATAATTCATTTATTGGGATTCATAGTTAATAAATTCACTGTTTAATTAATTATTTTAATCCAACAAGATCTAATCATTCCAATATTTTCTAGGCCACCTAGACTTATTAACTCAAGTTGTAATTACGCGACATGCCCTTCAAGATGCACCTCTGTGTTCCAAGGGTGCCACCCACCTTTGATTGGTTTTGGAAGTTTGTCCAACCTTTGGAGTTAACACTCCACTCGGTCGACCTTCTGAGATACTAAGGGATTCTAAGGAATAATGACTCTTCCTTATTACACACCCCTTAGAATATTCATGAGTGATTGTCTTAGTCCGACCTCATGACATCATGGAACTCTAGAACTAGGTAATCGTTAACCTACCATTCGCCCATGGTGGGAGTTCTAGTAGGTTGTGACAGGGACGCTACCATACATGTCCCTAAATGTATAGTTTTTGTGCATGACCCCTCTACTCCTTATGTGAGTCAGCTTAGCAAGCATCGTCAAGCATGCATCCAATGAAAAAAACACTTTCAATAAACCATATACATAATCATACTATACTCAGTCATATGTCACAAGTGCGAAAAATGAAATAATCAATCAAAATACAATCCACTCCCTGACTCAATCCAGAGTCCAAGGAAGTCCATTGAATCCATTAGCATCCATAACCTGTCGTGTGTCCTGCACACTCATGAAAACTCATCAATATCATTTGTCAATACATATACATCAAAATATCTATAAGTCACAGTACAGTATCATCATCATATATAACCCATAATCAAAACGAAATCATAATATACCATAACCGGATCACTTGCACGCAAGTGTCCTCAAATAATATGTCAATAAAAGTGTGCTCGGTAGAGTGGGATGTTACACACATTCTCCTAGGGAACACTTCATTGGAAAGTATTTAATTATTTTTTAGGTGGTTGAGGCACACTTTTCTAGGGAGCACATCTTCTAGGTGATCTCTCATCTTTATTGCATGGTTATTTTAGCTACACTTATTATCTTTTGACCTTAATTGGAGAGCTCCCTCAGCTCTTTGATTTTTTACATATATTTTATTGGAGGTAGTTATGGAGGGATTTTATTGGGAGGTGTGTGACATACTTGGAGGGCCACAGGAGTGGATTTGCATGCATTTACTTGGTCTTGTTACTATTTTTGAGCATATCCTTGAATGGCACACTTGTGGAGACACTTCTTGCTATTCTTGGAGATATATATTTTATTATTTCATTGAGTTTTTGCATGGTCAAAACCCTAATTAACCCTTATCTCATTGGATTTTTGTTTTTGGAGATGATCCACTTGCTATTTTGGGGTTTTTACTACTTTATTTCTTATGGATAGCTCCATATACTGTGCATCTTTCACATTCATCCATGGAGTTGGTTGCCTTGGGATTCACACATGTGGAATATTGGTTGCATGCATATTGTGGACCTCTTTCTATATTTGGAGGCAGTTGTTGTGGAGCATTCTTCTGGGAGGATTCTTATATTGTTTATTCTCTCATGCATCTTGGAGGGAACATTTAGTGAGTTCTATTAGGTGGACCTTGGAGCACATCCTCCTAAGTGGAGACTTGTTTTATTATATATTGCTTCCATGCATTATTGGAGGGTGCATTCCATGTGGACATGTGATATCCCAAATGGAGCTAGCTAGGATATTATGGTATACTGTGAAAATTATGGTGTTTAAGTGTTTTATTTCCATTGAATAGTTTATAATCATATACTCTTTATGCAAAATATGATGGATAACTTTTACAAACAGTTTGCTTGCAATGCATATCACATGTAAACCAAATACACAAATGGAAGAGATCACATTGACATTATTTATTATGAGTGGAATATGTAAATACAACAATAGTAAATCATCTAATGGAGGCTATAGAAGCTGCAACAAACACTACAAAAATCAAACAAAAAACCTGGAAACTGATTCCACTTACTCCTCAAGATGCTATTGCTTCTAGCAGATGAATTTGATGATCTTCTGCTTGAGAAAAGAAAGCCCATTCATTCACTAGCTCCACATGGATGTAAGGAGTACCATGGTTGGTTTAAATAAGGATGCTTCTGTGATATTAACAAAATATTTTAAACAACACAAATGTACAAAGTTGTGGAGTGAAAACTCTAATCTAAGTAATCATAATATCAAACATTGATATTTTCTCAATAAAATATACAAAGGGTCTATAGGAAGGTACCTCTTGTGTAAGAAATGTCGATTTTGATTCTTTAAGTAGTTGATGAGTATATGATGAAAAATACTTCTCAATGACTTCCCAATACAGTAGTTTCCCATCGAAGTATACAATTAATAAAAAAAAAAATTCTCTTGAACAGATGGTGAAGCCAACATCATTCTTTAGAAATAGTTATGCTTAACAGAATAAAGAAAATTAACATAGGACAAGGTCCAAGTATTTTTTCAAGTATAAGTGCATACCAATACTATGACCATGAAAAAGGAGCACATGAACTCTGTAATAACTATCGTAGAAAATATGGAAAGTGTAGAGGTGGTGCTCATTATCAAGACTCTGAAACTAAAACAGAAAAATAACTAGCCAACTAAAACCATTGGAACAATTGATATAAAAAACTATAAACTTTGTTCTAGTCATGATTTGAAGCAAAATTCAACAATGTTTTTGTTTCCTTTGGAAAAGGTGTTTCTCATCGCGGTCAATACTAACTTAAATAGCCTTTAGGAATTGTCAACCCATATTTTAGTTGGCAGATTAGACTGAAGAGTTGATCTTTCCCTTGGAATCAAGGAAATGTTCCCAATATCAAACAGTTAAAAATAGTTCTCATATCTAACATAATTGAGGTTTGATATTGACAAGGAGAATCAATTTAAATTTTTCATTTTGAATGGTTTTTAGGAAGACAAAATTTCTCATTCCTAATGAAAACAACTTCCATAATTTACCAATGTAAAAGGAAAAATTCCATAGCACATAGCACACGATATAAAAGGCATAAATTTCCAGAATACAATTTGATGGATGCCTCAATATCTATTGGAAAATAATAGGATGGGATGGAGAACCCTACCTCATTTGAACCATGTTATGGGAATCAATATATTCTAGGCAAAAAAGGGGAAGACTCCCCTTAGGTCATGTCTCTCATGTGCCCCAAAATTCCCAAATGAAAGAGAGTGTTGGTTGTTTAGGGATAAGAGAAATGATGTTGGAAGAAAAATCATTATCCCCATTAATAAACACCATGTTCCATATTTATTGTGCCATTGTTTGAAGTTGTATATAACAATCCAAATCCATGAATAGGTCCTCATAAGATACTATAGAATGGACATGGGAAGTGTTATAGACTCCACTTGAGTGTGAGAAGTGATCATGACAAATGTTGGTGGAGTGGAAGGAGAAAGGAAATATTGATGTCTAGGACGTGGATCATTTCAGTATGATAAATTGAGTATGGAATGCTTGAGATCTCAGTGTCATATCACTTGTGAGCATTATGGGAATTAGTTCATGGAAGGGAGAGAGAGGAAACTGACAACATGGGTTTAAGTGTATTAAGGGATGATATAACATTCTTTGGAGGGACTATGAGAGAGAGAGAGAGAAAAATATGGGTTATGGTGAATTGAGGATGATGGGGATTAAGAATGGAAGCAAGAGAGTGAGGTATGGATGGGATAGGAGGGGTAGGAAGAGGATTAAAATTTCAGAGGGTCTTGAAGGAGGATGGTGTAAATGGAGAAGATTTCTTGGAGAAAGTTACAACATAGAGAGACAGACGTTTATGCAAGCTTACTGAATGGACTATAGCATTATTGGTGATTTCATAGGTTTTTCTGTCTTTAAACAATTTTTATGTGTTGCAATAGGAATTTTATAATTCATTACAATGATGTTGATATGTAATTACTAAGAATAAATCAGATTAATCGAGGGAGGAGATATTGCATCTAATGGTGTCTCAGAAAGGCCTATGGAAAACATTGTTGCATAATGTTTATTATTTGGGAGACAAGGTTTGTCTTATTGTACCCAATTGAGGTTATAAGGAGAGGGGTGTGATTTCGTGGGGAGTTGAAGATGACCTACAAGGTCTTGGGATATGAGATTCTTTTGGCTACATTGTTGAGGATGATCATGTCTAGTTTGTCTTTCACTTGAAAATTATTAGTAAAAAGGATATTTGGAGAGTGCAAATAATTTTATTTAGTCTTAAGCGTAAGGAAGGGTCTTCTATATTAGGGTTGGGTAGAGGGATGATTTCTAGTTGAGAAGATGGGTCATGATATGGAGATGAATTGGAAAATGCAATGGCATGCTCCTCCATAGATAAGGTGGCTTGGAATTGTAAGAACCTACAATATGTAGCAGCATAGTTTTCATTTTTATGATAGTGGCATTGATTAGGGGGAGGGGAGGGTGTGAGAAGATGTATATTTGGAAGCATTGGTGTTAGAAGGATGTGCAGAGGGAGAGTAATAAGGATGATGTTTTTGGGAAAGGATAGGGATATTTTTATGGGAAAAAAGGAAGTAAGGGCGCTTTTCTATATTGCATTCAATACCAAGGGCACAAAGAAGGACTTGATCTAGGGATGTGCTTTCAAAAAATGCTACTTCATGATGAAAAAGAACCAAATGAAAATGACCCTTTTAGAACTAATTTGGCTTGTAAGCTAAGATATTTCACCTAAACTCTAGGGTGAGTCTCGTGCATGAATTCAAAAATCTTGTTGACGACAATTTTCAAAATTTTCCAATGTGCCCTAAAAAAATATTGGATATTGTCCCACTACATACCTATACAGTTAACCAAAAATTACATTAGTTTAGAAAAAACATAATTGATGCTTCAACAGGTAAAAAATATCAAATCATGACATGATAAGACTAAACACACATGATGTTACTTGCAATCGTGGAGGTGACTTCCCTTCAAACCTGCATTTGTCAAATACAATAATATGTTAAATGATTGAATAATAATTATACATCAATGATATTTTATTTGAAAAAGAGAATTAAACATTATATGACTGAATAATAATTAAAGATGCAAGATGCTCTATAAATACTAAAGGGGAATACCTCATGAATGAGCTCCTCTTGGTTTCAAGAATAATTTATTTTCTACTAAATAGGACCAACCACGTGAAGGTGGAAGCTCATTTGGTCCCTCCCCTCCACATCACTCTCAATTCCCCATACCTAATCATGCATAACAAGTAGAAAAAAAAATAATTAAAGGTAAATGAAATCAAGAAGTTACATGCATTCACAACATATAAGGTCCACGCACAACTAGAAAAACAAAAAAATTGTACAGTCAAAAATTTATATTAACAAAATTTGTCCTGAAAATATGTACAATCACTTCTTTTTTTGTTTCTTCTTTTTCATAAAATTCATGAGTGTATCATCATCAGTATTGTCTCGATCCTTGCCTTCAGTTATTGGGTCTTGTTCTTCTGCTGGAAGGTGATGGGTCATCTCATTCATTCTACTACTTCTATTAACAAGACGTGGATGTTGATGCACTATAGAGGCATCCACTACAATAACAAAAAGCATTAAAAGGACATGGTTAGTTATTATTCATAGCAGTGTTTCATTAGTATGAATATCATTACTATGGTTTTTACCTGGAGTAGTGGACACCATTGGTTAGATTGTCATTGACTTCTCTCCTCTCTGAGCAGCCTCATCTACATGCTCTATCATTGAAACAAGAAAAGTTATAAGTACACCATCTAAGAGAAATATTAATAATCATCATATTATACATTTTATTTTAAAGACAATCATATTGTGATCATGGGTTTGTGAACCACTAGTATCATGGTGTTATTGTCCACCACTGTCAAATGAACCGGTGTTGCTTTCCTGCTTAAAAGAAATAGATACATAATTAATTGATTGGTTAAATCAATTGTCAATATATTGGACAAGTAATCAACAACTGAAATTTTGTCATTTTATTTACCAGTTCATTTGAAGGGTCAGATTGTGTCTTTGATCCCTTCCTTTGTTGATTTTCCACCACAAATTGAAAGTCGAGAATCAAGTCTTATTTTGTGGTGGCACTATTGAATTTATCCCCCTGCATCACATGGAATAAAATATGGATTTTTTCTTACTGATGTAACACAACCATGGTTGGGAGTTAAAATTTCGTTCTTATTAAGAAAATAAAAACCCCCATTCGGGGTCTCTATTCCATTCTTCTCTTCCAGAGCTTTCCAGGCACGGTCTCCATGCTCTTAACAGAGCTCATAGCTGGCAGATATCCTCTCCCAAGTTATTTATGTTATTCCATCCCTCTATACTTGCATATGATCATGGGCTATGACTAGACACAAAGACAACAACTGCCAATACAACCACTACACGAATTCTATGGAGTGGAAAATCTCTGAAGTTCACAATCCGACATCGCGTGTCCTCAGAGATTTCGACGACCCTGATTCACTTTGGGAATTCGACGTTCGAGAGTTTAAAATGCTCCAAAGTCTTTTCTCCCCCGAAGTACTTTGTACCCAGAGTTATAGATCGAGTGCCATGGATCCCTCGTGATCGAGGACTGTGATCTACTTTGAGAATTCAGCATTTGGGAGTTTTGAACACTCCAATGCCTTTTTCCTTCGAAGTACTCCATACCCAGAGTTACAGATTGAGCGCCACACGTCCCTTCATGATCAACGGCTATGATCCACTTCGGGACTTCGATGTTTGGGAGTTTCAAACACTCTAGTGCCTTTTTTCTCTGAAGTACTCCATACCCAGAGTTAAATATTGAGCACCACACATCCCTTCGTTATCGACGCTTGTGATCCACTTCGGTACTTTGGCGGTCGGGAGTTTCAAACACTCCAACGCATTTTTTCTCTGAAGTACTCCATACCTAGAGTTAAAGATCGAGCGCCATGCGTCCCCTTCTAATGGACGGTTCCAATGGACTTCGGCATTTCGGAACTTCACTCCTCGCGTTCCTATGGAGTGTTATTCTCCAGAGTCAATGATCTACTGCCACGTGCCTTCCTGTGCCAATGAATAGGATCTACTCCGACACTTCGGGGATTTTTGAAGCACCTCGAATCCTCCATAGTACCAAAGTCCTAGACTCCCGAAATCCCAATCATTTCACCAACCACGTGGGTGAGGTATGCATGTGTCAGAGGCTAACATGTAGTTGGGTCAAGAGCAACACGTACCCTCATCTGGGATGACACGTATCACGTTCAAAAGGGGCTATAGGGTATGGGATGCACATGAATCCAAGTGGCACATGGTTCATCAAGCTTAAATCCACGTCACCATAGATGGCATCACCGCCCCTCGTCACTCCGATCTGATCATCTTTCATCCTCCCTCATATTTTCACAGTCTAAATCTGGTTGACATCGATTTGTTCATAGATCGAAAATTCACAGTGATTGTGGGGCCCCAACGTGCTCGCTCTGTATTGGGGAACTCAATATTTGCAATCTAAAAAGTGCTCGCCTAAATCGGTCTAATCGTGGTCATTGATCCTCCACCCCGATGAGATCAACAACGTTGGTTGATTGTGGGCTGTGAACTAGCATGTCTGCTAATTTCACCTTCGCACTCCGCAATGATTCCCAACCATCGATCTTTGTTCACAGATCAATGGTTCATAGTGATTGCAGGGCCCAATCTGGGAAGTGCTCTCCCGAATCTATCTAATCATGATCGTTGATCTTCCACCCCAACGAGATCAACGACATTGGTTGATTGTGGGTCGTGAACTAGCATGTCCTATAATTTCACCTTCATGCTTTGCAATGATTCCCAACCATCGATATAATCGAGTGGCTATTTTTTCATTCGTTAACTCCAATGGGTCTTTGAGTTGATATGACGACTGAGATATTTTTTACTCCTGATGAACAACTCACATTCATCTCCTCTGTCAGGTTCTTGATTCATCTATGGCTCTTGTTACTTGGGGAGTTTGGGTAACTTTGAATATCTTGAAGTTTGACATCCCAAGGCGTCAAACTACCGAAACTCTGAAACCATTATGAATTAGCTCCTTTCGAGCTTAGCGAAGGGTTCCTAGACCCAGGTCACATGGACCTTCAGATGACTCTCGAGCTATGAGCTCTACTCTTAGTTATTTTTTAGTTAAGGTCGTGGGCACGAGTTCAAGGTATCTCAGGCTACTGGTTTGAAGGAGACACCTTCCTAATTCACGGAACCTTAAATTCTGAAACAAGGTGGGGTAAACTCGTGAGGTTACCGAGATGGTAGAAGTGCCAAGAGGCTTGCTCCGATTCCGGAGTTGTGAGGTATCTCCCTAGGGAAAACACCTTCGAGATTTAAACTAGAGAATACAGGAAAAGAAGAAGCATAAGTTCTCAAGGAAGCCAACGTATACACATAAATTAACCTTTTCAATGCAGAAACCATTTACAGATAGGTAAATACATGCATGCAACCATTAATTCCCAATTCAATGCATAGAGTATGAAAACACTTATCAGAACCAGATAATGTGAAGTGACTACTGGAAGGGGTGCATGTTTCCACCCAACCATAGGCTCAGTCACTCCTAACAGATTTACCACTGGCCACCACTGAGCTAGACCACGATGCTTTTAGATTGAATCTCTTCTTCCGACATATAAATAGATAGGGACGAAGGTTACTCTCCTTCTCCCGACTTGGTCTCTATTTCCCGTGATCAGAACACACTCTTTTCACAGTTCTTCCTCGAATTTGAAAGCTTAGTCTCTCATCTCTGCACTCTTCGCAGATTTTCTTCTATGACCCCCATGCCTTCCTTTCTTGCATTTTCCAGCAAGATTGCATGTGGCCCAAATTCCCATCCTGTGGTCAGGTCGGGAAGCCTTACAGATGGGAAGTCTTCCCCATCCCGTCATTAACTCTTTAGGGAATCTTCCCACCTACCAACCTAACTGTAATTCATTCTTGGGTCAGAGGGTTGTTCCGACCCTAAGAAATTAAATCCAGCAAAGTACTAGTTCGGTGGAGGTTAACGCAACCATTCATGGTCCCCTCCACCATCTCTTTCATAGCATTCATGGTCTCTCTTAGCACATCCCCTTTCCAAAATTCATGCAACACTTATCCATTTTACATTAAAATAACAGAATTTACATTCATCAACCTTTTATACAAAGGTCCATAAAATCAGACATTCACAAATTTGAGTTTGCCATAGTTTCTTGGCCAATATAGTTATATTTACAAATTGGGGGAAACAGGTTGTTACAATTCCCTCCCCCTTAAAGGAACATCGTCCTCGATGTTTTATCTGTCAACATGTTATGTATATATAGAAGTAAACAAAATTGGATATGCATGTCATATGGCATCCTCCATTTCATGTGTAGCCTCATCTGGGCCAAAGTGTTTCCACTGCACCTTGACCTATGCAATGGTTTGGTTCCCGAGTGAGGTTTCCTTCCTGTCTAGTATGCATTGAGGTTCTGGCAGGAATTCTCCCTCCGGCTCCACCTGGATCATAGACCAGTCAATTATATGATTAGAATCATGTACATATTTCTTCAATAATGAAACATGGAAAAAATTATGTGCCTTTATTGTGGGAGGGAGTGCTAGCCTACAGGCCACAGGTCCCACTCTATCTAAGACTTCAAAGGGTCCATAATATCGAGGTACCATCTTGGCACAAGCCCCCATTCTCAGGGAACTCTTCATGGGTCTAACTCTGAGATAGACATGGTCTCTTGTCTTGAACTCACTGGGAGTTCTCTTTCGATCGGCGTAGCTCTTTTGTCTATCCTGGGAAATTTTCAGACTTTGTTTTATATGAATCACTTGTTGTTCCATTTCTTTCAGCATGTCCAGTCCGATTGTAATTATATCCACTGGATTACTCCAGTTGATTGGAATATTACATTGTTTACTGTAGAGGGATTCAAAATGGATTATCTTTAGTGACTCTTGATAACCGTTCTTGTAGGAAAATTCTACCAATGGTAGGTAGTCTTCCCACTTCTTAGATTGATTCATTACATGCATCCTTAACATGTCTTCTAATATTTGGTTTACTCTTTCTGTATGTCCATCAATTTAGGGGTGATAGATTGTGCTAAACAAAAATTTAGTCTCAAGACCAGCCATCAAGGATTTCCAAAATCTTGAAGTGAATTTTGTGTCTCTGTCAGATACAATCTCTCTAGGCATGCCATGCATTCTAAATATCTCCATCATGAAGATGTTGGCAATATATATTGCCTTGCAAGTCAACTTGACAGGAACGAAGTGAGCAGACTTGCTCAATTTGTCCACCACTACCATGATGGCATCATTCTTCTTAGTCGATCTTGGTAATCTAGTGATGAAATCCATGGAAATGGTTTCCCACTTCCATTCTGGAATTGGTAGAGGTTGTAACAACCCTGTTGGGTGCCGGTGTTCTTCCTTAACTTGCTCGCATTCTAGGCACTTAGCTAAATATTCGGCTATGTCCTTTTTTAGTCCAGGCCAATAGAATTGTTTCCTAGTGGTTGTGATCATTTTTTGATATCCTGGGTGACTAGTATATGGTATATTGTGTAGTTCATCCATTATGAACCTATTCAAGTTGTCACGGCTTGGAATATACAATATGTTTATGTAGGTCAGCAGGCCTTCATCGAGCATATGATAGCCTTCATACTTTATCCCTATAGGCTCTTGCCTTAGCTATGAGATCAGGGTCTTGAAGAATGCATTTGTTTCTTGTGCATTCTTGATTCTTTCCCTGACCTCCATTTCACAGGTGCTTACTGTTGTCAAGTGAATCATTTTCACACTTCTGCTAAGGGAATCATCCACCCTATTTTCCTTCCCTTTGATGTATTTGATTTCGAAATTGAACTCACTAAGGAGAGCCATCCACCTAACTTGTCTAACATTGATTTTTTGTTGATCAAATAGGTGCCTCAACCCACAGTGGTATGCCATGAGTACAAATATTTTCCCCAGGAGGTAATGCCTCCACATTTTTAAAGCATGCACTATGTCAGCCAACTCTAGATCATGGGTCACATAATTGATTTCATGCTCATTCAATTTCCTGGATGCGTAGCAAATTACACGTCCCTCTTGCATAAGGAGTCCTCCGAGTCCTTCCTTGCAGTAATTTGTACACACGAGGAAGTCATTATCAGGATCTGCAATCTTCATCACGGGTGCATGGGTCAAAAGGTATTTCAGTTCCTGAAATATTTCTTCACATTCTGATGTCCAAGTGAATTTAACCCCTTTTTTTCTGGAGGGCAGTGATTGGAAAACCAATCTTGGAAAATACTTTTATGAACCTTCTATAATATCCTTCTATGCCCATAAAGGATCTAATATCAGATACATCATTTGGGGTAGGTCATTCCATAATAGATTTGATCTTGTCAGGGTCTACTACCACCCCTTCTTTAGAAATAACATGGACCAAGTAATGCACTTGCTTCTGGAAAAAGTCACACTTTCTAAGATTAGCGTAGAGTTGATGTTATCTTAGTACTTGAAGTACAAGTATAAGATGTTCTTCATGCTCTTCTTTGTTCTTGGATTAGATTAAGATATCATCAATGAAAACCAATACAAATATGTCTAGGAATTTGTTGAGTGCATTGTTCATCAAGCACATAAAAGTGGCAGGGGTATTGGTTAGTCCAAATGGAACCACCACAAATTCATAGTGACAATACCTTGTCTTGAAGAATGTTTTATGGATGCCTTCATCCTTGATTCAGACTTGATGGTATCCAGACCTCAAGTCAATCTTTGAGAAAATGGAAGCACCCCCTAATTGGTAGAACAAGTCATCGATTCTTGGTAAGGGGTACTTGTTCTTTATGATTGTCTTACTGAGTTGTCTATAATCTATGCACAGTCGGAGCATGCCATATTTATTTTTTACAAACAAGGTTGGTGCTCCCCATGGAGACACACTAGGTCGGATGTAGCCTTTTTCCATCATTACCTTTAGTTGTAGCTTGAGCTCAACTAGCTCGGGTGTACTCATCCTATAGGGTGTCCTAGGCATTGGCACTGCTCCTGGTGCAAGTTCTATCGAGAAGTCAATGTCTCTTCTAGGAGGTAGACCTGGTACCTCTTCTGGAAACACGTCTCTATACTCTCTTAATATGGGGTGGTCCTCTAGGTTCAGTTTTTCATCCTTAACATATTCCAACACATGTATTGCATATAGAGGACATCCCTTTCTGCAATACTTTTTCATTTGAAGGGATGATATTTGTATCACTGAGATAGGTTTCTGAATCCCATGGAGGGTCATATTTCCCCCTTATTCATTTACACATTCTAAAGTTTTATGGTAACAATCCAACTTATTTTTATAAGAAACCAACCAATCTATACCAATCAACAAGTCATAAGATCCTAGGGGAAGTATGTTAAGGGTCGCTTGGGTGGGAAATCCATCCATGATGAATTGGAAAGCTGGTATGACCTCTGTTACTTTTATTTTGGTTCCAGTGGCTAGTTGTACCAACCATGGCTTAACATGTCTAACTGGTTGCATTTTNCCTTCCCTAAATTTTCACAGCATAGACTTCATTTTCCTATTGATTTGTTAACACTGAAACAAAGTTTGAAAGGAAAGACTTAAATTATCCTATTGGTTGGTATGGATCAGAAGGATAGATTCCTCAATTAGGAGATTTGAAATGTGATTCAAAAGTAAATATGTATAAATTTCCTTCCAAGAACCTATAAAAACTTGCATAAAAATTTGTTTACAAGGATCAATGATTCACGGGTAAGTAATTGTATATCACGAAGAGTAGCAACACGATTTATTAGAACAAATCGCATATGAATCAAATAACTTTAGATATGATCAGATGACTTTCAGAGAAATGTTAAAATGGCCCCTATCCTCCTTTGATTTCACATAAAAACCAAAATTCACGTACATGGATAGCTAATTAACAAAGGGATGATTAGATTCATCTAGAGATAAAAATGTGTTTTTTTTAATTATTTATTAAGAATTTTCTTTACCCATAGTAAATTTTATAATCGGCCAACAATTAACTAAGGTCTACTAATTGTAGAAACGGCTACATAGAGTCATTTTTGTATTGAAATATAAAAATAAATTTGATCAATGTCACATTGATTTTTGTTGGTGTAAAAAATTTTTACGAAATTGTCCCCTTAACATGGTGAGATATACCGTAGTCTACTGTTGAATTATTCAAGTTATATTAAAAACACCACCAATATATATACAGAAGTGGGACTATTGTGATTTGCACCAAACTACGTCTACACACATCAAGATTATTCAGAAAGACATTCACATTGGGACAATGGTTCCAAAATAAAATTTAACCCAAATTCATAATACAAGACTACCATATGAATAAATTCATTATAAATTTAACCCACCAAATTATACAGTTACAACAGAGGATAATTATGAAGATCAAGACTTCTATTCTTTAGAGAACAAAGTTTAAGTTTCAAAAAAAACTTATAACCATAATTATTATATCACAAGCTCAGCATGCTTTCCTACATAATCATTTTATAATCAAATGATACTTAAAAAATTATTTATAAAATAAAATACCGTAACCAAGAAGAGTTATTTTGTTGACGATCCTCAACCGCAAGTCGTGCAATGATCCCTCCTTCCGCCTACTAATCCGAGGACTTCACCAGTACCTCCCGGACAACGATAGGGGTACTCTTCTTCCCCCTTAGCCCCCCGAGCCACAAAGGGGCCACACAAAAGAAGCCAAAAACAATAGCTCCAAGATTGCCTCGCAAGGAAGATCTTACACTCTTTCTTCAAGCTTTGTATCCCAACTCTCACAAGTAAAACACAGTCCACAATAATGTTGGCAGCATAACCTTACCAAGAATAAGTAATCCATTTCCCTTCTTCACCATTTCTTTTATAGAAATTTCCTCATTGACACATGTCCTCATGCACAAATTATTAAATTTTTAGATTAAATTAATTATTATTATTCATCCACACACTTGTCACACTCTCCCCAAGTTCCAAAAGTAATTACCATTTTTATTTTATTTTATTTTATTTTATTTTAATTTCCCTCACATTCCCCAATATGTTCCTATTTTCGCTCTTAGTTGTCCCTTTGTTCCCAAATTCTCATTTAATGAGTGTCTCCTAACTAGATCTTAGTTAGAGTTGGATTAGGAGTCTTATTCTAGTTATACTAGTGGTAGCTTGACTCTAGATATTATTCTATGTGTACACCTACTCTCTCATATTTTATTTCTTTCTATTTTAAGAATCCCTTTTATTATTTTCATGCACACATGTGCATTTATCCAATCTTTAGATTTTATTCCCCTTTTCCCTAGAGTTTGATTATTCTCCATTCTTTTAACTTATGTCATAATTCATTTATTGGGATTCATAGTTAATAAATTCACTGTTTAATTAATTATTTTAATCCAACAAGATCTAATCATTCCAATATTTTCTAGGCCACCTAGACTTATTAACTCAAGTTGTAATTACGCGACATGCCCTTCAAGATGCACCTCTGTGTTCCAAGGGTGCCACCCACCTTTGATTGGTTTTGGAAGTTTGTCCAACCTTTGGAGTTAACACTCCACTCGGTCGACCTTCTGAGATACTAAGGGATTCTAAGGAATAATGACTCTTCCTTATTACACACCCCTTAGAATATTCATGAGTGATTGTCTTAGTCCGACCTCATGACATCATGGAACTCTAGAACTAGGTAATCGTTAACCTACCATTCGCCCATGGTGGGAGTTCTAGTAGGTTGTGACAGGGACGCTACCATACATGTCCCTAAATGTATAGTTTTTGTGCATGACCCCTCTACTCCTTATGTGAGTCAGCTTAGCAAGCATCGTCAAGCATGCATCCAATGAAAAAAACACTTTCAATAAACCATATACATAATCATACTATACTCAGTCATATGTCACAAGTGCGAAAAATGAAATAATCAATCAAAATACAATCCACTCCCTGACTCAATCCAGAGTCCAAGGAAGTCCATTGAATCCATTAGCATCCATAACCTGTCGTGTGTCCTGCACACTCATGAAAACTCATCAATATCATTTGTCAATACATATACATCAAAATATCTATAAGTCACAGTACAGTATCATCATCATATATAACCCATAATCAAAACGAAATCATAATATACCATAACCGGATCACTTGCACGCAAGTGTCCTCAAATAATATGTCAATAAAAGTGTGCTCGGTAGAGTGGGATGTTACACACATTCTCCTAGGGAACACTTCATTGGAAAGTATTTAATTATTTTTTAGGTGGTTGAGGCACACTTTTCTAGGGAGCACATCTTCTAGGTGATCTCTCATCTTTATTGCATGGTTATTTTAGCTACACTTATTATCTTTTGACCTTAATTGGAGAGCTCCCTCAGCTCTTTGATTTTTTACATATATTTTATTGGAGGTAGTTATGGAGGGATTTTATTGGGAGGTGTGTGACATACTTGGAGGGCCACAGGAGTGGATTTGCATGCATTTACTTGGTCTTGTTACTATTTTTGAGCATATCCTTGAATGGCACACTTGTGGAGACACTTCTTGCTATTCTTGGAGATATATATTTTATTATTTCATTGAGTTTTTGCATGGTCAAAACCCTAATTAACCCTTATCTCATTGGATTTTTGTTTTTGGAGATGATCCACTTGCTATTTTGGGGTTTTTACTACTTTATTTCTTATGGATAGCTCCATATACTGTGCATCTTTCACATTCATCCATGGAGTTGGTTGCCTTGGGATTCACACATGTGGAATATTGGTTGCATGCATATTGTGGACCTCTTTCTATATTTGGAGGCAGTTGTTGTGGAGCATTCTTCTGGGAGGATTCTTATATTGTTTATTCTCTCATGCATCTTGGAGGGAACATTTAGTGAGTTCTATTAGGTGGACCTTGGAGCACATCCTCCTAAGTGGAGACTTGTTTTATTATATATTGCTTCCATGCATTATTGGAGGGTGCATTCCATGTGGACATGTGATATCCCAAATGGAGCTAGCTAGGATATTATGGTATACTGTGAAAATTATGGTGTTTAAGTGTTTTATTTCCATTGAATAGTTTATAATCATATACTCTTTATGCAAAATATGATGGATAACTTTTACAAACAGTTTGCTTGCAATGCATATCACATGTAAACCAAATACACAAATGGAAGAGATCACATTGACATTATTTATTATGAGTGGAATATGTAAATACAACAATAGTAAATCATCTAATGGAGGCTATAGAAGCTGCAACAAACACTACAAAAATCAAACAAAAAACCTGGAAACTGATTCCACTTACTCCTCAAGATGCTATTGCTTCTAGCAGATGAATTTGATGATCTTCTGCTTGAGAAAAGAAAGCCCATTCATTCACTAGCTCCACATGGATGTAAGGAGTACCATGGTTGGTTTAAATAAGGATGCTTCTGTGATATTAACAAAATATTTTAAACAACACAAATGTACAAAGTTGTGGAGTGAAAACTCTAATCTAAGTAATCATAATATCAAACATTGATATTTTCTCAATAAAATATACAAAGGGTCTATAGGAAGGTACCTCTTGTGTAAGAAATGTCGATTTTGATTCTTTAAGTAGTTGATGAGTATATGATGAAAAATACTTCTCAATGACTTCCCAATACAGTAGTTTCCCATCGAAGTATACAATTAATAAAAAAAAAAATTCTCTTGAACAGATGGTGAAGCCAACATCATTCTTTAGAAATAGTTATGCTTAACAGAATAAAGAAAATTAACATAGGACAAGGTCCAAGTATTTTTTCAAGTATAAGTGCATACCAATACTATGACCATGAAAAAGGAGCACATGAACTCTGTAATAACTATCGTAGAAAATATGGAAAGTGTAGAGGTGGTGCTCATTATCAAGACTCTGAAACTAAAACAGAAAAATAACTAGCCAACTAAAACCATTGGAACAATTGATATAAAAAACTATAAACTTTGTTCTAGTCATGATTTGAAGCAAAATTCAACAATGTTTTTGTTTCCTTTGGAAAAGGTGTTTCTCATCGCGGTCAATACTAACTTAAATAGCCTTTAGGAATTGTCAACCCATATTTTAGTTGGCAGATTAGACTGAAGAGTTGATCTTTCCCTTGGAATCAAGGAAATGTTCCCAATATCAAACAGTTAAAAATAGTTCTCATATCTAACATAATTGAGGTTTGATATTGACAAGGAGAATCAATTTAAATTTTTCATTTTGAATGGTTTTTAGGAAGACAAAATTTCTCATTCCTAATGAAAACAACTTCCATAATTTACCAATGTAAAAGGAAAAATTCCATAGCACATAGCACACGATATAAAAGGCATAAATTTCCAGAATACAATTTGATGGATGCCTCAATATCTATTGGAAAATAATAGGATGGGATGGAGAACCCTACCTCATTTGAACCATGTTATGGGAATCAATATATTCTAGGCAAAAAAGGGGAAGACTCCCCTTAGGTCATGTCTCTCATGTGCCCCAAAATTCCCAAATGAAAGAGAGTGTTGGTTGTTTAGGGATAAGAGAAATGATGTTGGAAGAAAAATCATTATCCCCATTAATAAACACCATGTTCCATATTTATTGTGCCATTGTTTGAAGTTGTATATAACAATCCAAATCCATGAATAGGTCCTCATAAGATACTATAGAATGGACATGGGAAGTGTTATAGACTCCACTTGAGTGTGAGAAGTGATCATGACAAATGTTGGTGGAGTGGAAGGAGAAAGGAAATATTGATGTCTAGGACGTGGATCATTTCAGTATGATAAATTGAGTATGGAATGCTTGAGATCTCAGTGTCATATCACTTGTGAGCATTATGGGAATTAGTTCATGGAAGGGAGAGAGAGGAAACTGACAACATGGGTTTAAGTGTATTAAGGGATGATATAACATTCTTTGGAGGGACTATGAGAGAGAGAGAGAGAAAAATATGGGTTATGGTGAATTGAGGATGATGGGGATTAAGAATGGAAGCAAGAGAGTGAGGTATGGATGGGATAGGAGGGGTAGGAAGAGGATTAAAATTTCAGAGGGTCTTGAAGGAGGATGGTGTAAATGGAGAAGATTTCTTGGAGAAAGTTACAACATAGAGAGACAGACGTTTATGCAAGCTTACTGAATGGACTATAGCATTATTGGTGATTTCATAGGTTTTTCTGTCTTTAAACAATTTTTATGTGTTGCAATAGGAATTTTATAATTCATTACAATGATGTTGATATGTAATTACTAAGAATAAATCAGATTAATCGAGGGAGGAGATATTGCATCTAATGGTGTCTCAGAAAGGCCTATGGAAAACATTGTTGCATAATGTTTATTATTTGGGAGACAAGGTTTGTCTTATTGTACCCAATTGAGGTTATAAGGAGAGGGGTGTGATTTCGTGGGGAGTTGAAGATGACCTACAAGGTCTTGGGATATGAGATTCTTTTGGCTACATTGTTGAGGATGATCATGTCTAGTTTGTCTTTCACTTGAAAATTATTAGTAAAAAGGATATTTGGAGAGTGCAAATAATTTTATTTAGTCTTAAGCGTAAGGAAGGGTCTTCTATATTAGGGTTGGGTAGAGGGATGATTTCTAGTTGAGAAGATGGGTCATGATATGGAGATGAATTGGAAAATGCAATGGCATGCTCCTCCATAGATAAGGTGGCTTGGAATTGTAAGAACCTACAATATGTAGCAGCATAGTTTTCATTTTTATGATAGTGGCATTGATTAGGGGGAGGGGAGGGTGTGAGAAGATGTATATTTGGAAGCATTGGTGTTAGAAGGATGTGCAGAGGGAGAGTAATAAGGATGATGTTTTTGGGAAAGGATAGGGATATTTTTATGGGAAAAAAGGAAGTAAGGGCGCTTTTCTATATTGCATTCAATACCAAGGGCACAAAGAAGGACTTGATCTAGGGATGTGCTTTCAAAAAATGCTACTTCATGATGAAAAAGAACCAAATGAAAATGACCCTTTTAGAACTAATTTGGCTTGTAAGCTAAGATATTTCACCTAAACTCTAGGGTGAGTCTCGTGCATGAATTCAAAAATCTTGTTGACGACAATTTTCAAAATTTTCCAATGTGCCCTAAAAAAATATTGGATATTGTCCCACTACATACCTATACAGTTAACCAAAAATTACATTAGTTTAGAAAAAACATAATTGATGCTTCAACAGGTAAAAAATATCAAATCATGACATGATAAGACTAAACACACATGATGTTACTTGCAATCGTGGAGGTGACTTCCCTTCAAACCTGCATTTGTCAAATACAATAATATGTTAAATGATTGAATAATAATTATACATCAATGATATTTTATTTGAAAAAGAGAATTAAACATTATATGACTGAATAATAATTAAAGATGCAAGATGCTCTATAAATACTAAAGGGGAATACCTCATGAATGAGCTCCTCTTGGTTTCAAGAATAATTTATTTTCTACTAAATAGGACCAACCACGTGAAGGTGGAAGCTCATTTGGTCCCTCCCCTCCACATCACTCTCAATTCCCCATACCTAATCATTCATAACAAGTAGAAAAAAATAATTAAAGGTAAATGAAATCAAGAAGTTACATGCATTCAGAACATATAAGGTCCACGCACAACTAGAAAAACAAAAAAATTGTACAGTCAAAAATTTATATTAACAAAATTTGTCCTGAAAATATGTACAATCACTTCTTTTTCATAAAATTCATGAGTGTATCATCATTAGTATTGTCTCGATCCTTGCCTTCAGATATTGGGTCTTGTTCTTCTACTGGAAGGTGATGGGTCATCTCATTCATTCTACTAGTTCTATTAACAGGACGTGGATGTTGATGCACTACAGAGGCATCCACTACAATAACAAAAAGCATTAAAAGGACATGGTTAGTTATTATTCATAGTAGTGTTTCATTAGTATGAATATCATTACTAAGGTTTTTACCTAGAGTAATGGACACCATTGGTTAGATTGTCATTGACTTCTCTCCTCTCTGAGAAGCCTCATCTACATGCTTTTTCATTGAAACAAGAAAAGTTATAAGTACACCATCTAAGAGAAATATTAATAATCATCATATTATACATTTTATTTTAAATACAATCATATTGTGATCATGGGTTTGTGAACCACTAGTATCATGGTGTTATTGTCCACCACCGTCAAATGAACTGGTGTTGCTTTCCTGCTTAAAATAAATAGAGACATAATTAATTGATTGGTTAAATCAATTGTCAATATATTGGACAAGTAATCAACAACTGAAATTTTGTCATTTTATTTACCAGCTCATTTGAAGGGTCAGATTGTGTCTTTGATCCCTTCCTTTGTCGATTTTCCACCACAAATTGAAATTTGAACTTGAAGTCGAGCATCAAGTCTTATTTTGTGGTGGCACTATTGAATTTATCCCCCTGCATCACATGGAATAAAATATGGATTTTTTCTTACTGATGTAACACAACCATGGTGGGGCATTAAAATTTCGTTCTTATTAAGAAAATAAAAACCCCCATTCTGGGTCTCTATTCCATTCTTCTCTTCCATAGCTTTCCTTCCAGCCACAGTCTCCATGCTCTAAACCGAGCTCATAGATGGCATATATCCTCTCCCAAGTTCTTCAGGTTATTCCATCCCTCTATACTTGCATATGATCGTGGGCTATGACTAGACACCAAGACAACAAGTGCCAATACAACCACTACATGAATTCTATGGAGTGGAAAATCTCTGAAGTTCACAATCCGACATCGTGTGTCCTCAGAGATTTCGACGACCCTGATTCACTTCGGGAATTCGGCGTTCGGGAGTTTCGAATGCTCCAAAGTATTTTCTCCCCCGAAGTACTTTGTACCCAGAGTTATAGATCGAGTGACATGGGTCCCTCATGATCGACAGCTGTGATCTACTTCGAGAATTCAAAATTTGGGAGTTTTGAACACTCCAACGCCTTTTTCCTCCGAAGTATTCCATACCCAGAGTTACAGATCGAGCGCCACACGTCCCTTTGTGATCAACGACTATGATCCACTTCGGGACTTCGACGTTTGGGAGTTTCGAACACTCTAACGCCTTTTTTCTCTAAAGTACTCCATACCCAAAGTTAAATATTGAGCGCCACACGTCCCTTCATTATCGACGCTTGTGATCCACTTTGGTACTTTGGCGGTCGGGAGTTTCAAACACTCCAATGCATTTTTCCTCCGAAGTACTCCATACCCGGAGTTAAAGATCGAGCGCCATGCATCCCCTTCTAATGGACGGTTCCAATGGACTTCGGCATTTCGAAACTTTATTCCTCGCGTTCCTCTGGAGTGTTCTTCTCTGGAGTCAACGATCTACTGCCACATGCCTTCCTGTGCCAACGACTAGGATCTACTCCGGCACTTCGGGGATTTTTGAAGCACCTCGAATCCTCCGTAGTACCGAAGTCCTAGACTCCTGAAATCCCATTCATTTCACCAACCATGTGGGTGAGGTATGCATGTGTCAGGGGCTAACATGTAGTTGGGTCAGGAGTGACATGTACCCTCATCTGGGATGACACATATCACGTTCAAAAGGGGCTATAGGGTATGGGATGCACATGAATCCAAGTGGCACATGGTTCATCAAGCTTAAATCCACATCACCATAGATGGCATCACCGCACCTCGTCGCTCCGATCTGATCGTCTTTCATCCTCCCTCATATTTTTACGGTCTAAATCTGGCTGACATCGATTCATTCACAGATCGAAAATTCACAGTGATTGTGGGGCCCCAACGTGCTCTCTCTTTATTGGGGAACTCAATATTTTCAATCTAAAAAGTGCTCACCTAAATCGGTCTAATCATGGTCATTGATCCTCCACCCCAATGAGATCAACAACGTTGGTTGATTGTGGGTTGTGAACTAGCATGTCTGTTAATTTCACCTTCACGCTCTGCAATTCCCAACCATCAATCTTTGTTCATAGATCGATGGTTCACAGTGATTGCAGGGCCCAATCTGGGAAGTGCTCTCCCGAATCTATCTAATCGTGGTCGTTGATCTTCCACCCCAACGAGATCAACGACATTGGTTGATTGCGGGCCATGAACTAGCATGTCCTATAATTTCACCTTCACGCTCTGCAATGATTCCCAACCATCGATATAATCGAGTGGCTATTGTTTCATTCGTTAACTCCAATGGGTCTTTGAGTTGATATGATGACTGAGATAGTTTTTACTCCTGATGAACATCTCACATTCATCTCCTCTGTCAAGTTCTTGATTCATCTATGGCTCTTGTTACTTAGGGAGTTTGGGTAACTTTGAATATCTTGAAGTTTGACATCCCAAGGCGTCGAACTACCGAAACTCTGAAACCATTATGAACTAGCTCCTTTCGAGCTTAGTGAAGGGTTCCTAGACCCAGGTCACATGGACCTTCAGATGAATCTCGAGATATGAGCTCTACTCTTATTTAGTTTTTAGTTAAGGTCGTGGGCACGAGTTCAAGGTATCTCAAGCTACTTGTTTGAAGGAGACACCTTCCTAATTCACAGAACCTTAAATTCTGAAACAGGGCGGGGTAAACTTGTGAGTTTACTGAGATGGTATAAGTGCCAAGAGGCTTGCTCCGATTCCGGAGCTGTGAGGTATCTCCCTGGGGAAAACACCTTTGACAGTTAAACTAGAGAATATGGGAAAAGCAGAAGCATAAGTTCTCAAGGAAGCCAACATATACACATAAACTAACCTTTTCAATGCAGAAACCATTTACAGATATGTAAATACATGCATGCAACCATTAATTCCCAATTCAATGCATAGAGTATAAAAACACTTATCAGAACCAGATAATGTGAAGCGACTACTAGAAGGGGTGCTCGTTTCCACCCAACCATAGGCTCAGTCACTCCTAACGGATTTACCACCGGCCACCACTGAGCTAGACCACGATGATTTTAGATTGAATCTCTTCTTCCAACATATAAATAGATAGGAATGAAGGTTACTCTCCTTCTCCTGACTCGGTCTCTATTTCCCGCGATCAGAACACACTCTTTTCACAGTTCTTCCTTGAATCCAAGATCTTAGTCTCTCATCTCTGCACTCTTCACATATTTTCCTCTATGACCCCCATGCCTTCCTTTCTTTCCTTTTCCAGCAAGATTGCATGTGGCCCAAATTCCCATCCTGTGGTCAGGTCTGGAAGCCTTATAGATGGGCGGTCTGCCCCATCCCATCATTAACTCTTGAGGGAATCTTCCCACCTACCAACCTAACTGTAATTCATTCTTGGGTCAGAGGGTTGTTCTGACCTTAAGAAATTAAATCCAGCAAAGTACTAGTTCGGTGGAGGTTAACGCAACCATTCATGGTCCCCTCCGCCATCTCTTTCATAGCATTCATGGTCTCTCTTAGCACATCCCCTTTCCAGAAGTCATGCAACACTTATCCATTTTATATTAAAATAACAGAATTTACATTCATCAACCTTTTATACAAAGGTCCATAAAATCAAACATTCACACATTTGAGTTTGCCATAGTTTCTTGGCCAATATAGTTATATTTACAAATTGGGGGAAACAAGTTGTTACAATTCCCTCCCCCTTAAAGGAACATCGTCCTCGATGTTCTATCTGTCAACATGCTATGTATATATAGAAGTAAACAAAATTGGATATGCATGTCATATGGCATCCTCCATTTCTTGTGTAGCCTCATCTGGGCCAAAGTGTTTCCACTGCACCTTGACCTATGCAATGGTTTGGTTCCTGAGTGAGGTTTCCTTTCTGTCTAGTATGCATTGAAGTTCTGGAAGGAATTCTCCCTCCGGCTCCACCTGGATCACAGACCATTCAATTATATGATTAGAATCATGTACATATTTCTTCAATAATGAAACATGGAAAAAATTATGTGCCTTTATTGTGGGAGGGAGTGCTAGCCTACAGGCCACAGGTCCCACTCTATCTAAGACTTCAAAGGGTCCATAATATCGAGGTACCATCTTGGCACAAGCCCCCATTCTCAGGGAACTCTTCATGGGTCTAACTCTGAGATAGACATGGTCTCTTGTATTGAACTCACTGGGAGTTCTCTTTCGGTCGGTGTAGCTCTTCTGTCTATCCTGGGAAATTTTCAGACTTTGTTTTATATGAATCACTTGTTGTTCCATTTATTTCAGCATGTCCAGTCTGATTGTAATTATATCCACTGGATTACTCCAGTTGATTGGAATCTTACATTGTTTACCATAGAGGGATTCAAAAGGGATCATCTTTAGTGACTCTTGATAATCGTTCTTGTAGGAAAATTCTACCAATGGCAAGTAGTATTCCCACTTCTTAGGTTGATGCATTACATGCATCCTTAACATGTCTTCTAATATTTGGTTTACTCTTTCTGTATGTCCATCAATTTGGGGGTGATAGGCTGTGCTAAACAAAAATTTAGTCTCAAGACCATCCATCAAGGATTTCCAAAAGCTTGAAGTGAATTTTGTGTCTCTGTCAGATACAATCTCTCTAGGCATGCCATGCATTCTGAATATCTCCATCATGAAGATTTTGGCAATATCTATTGCCTTGCAAGTCGACTTGATAGGAACAAAGTGAGAAGACTTGCTCAATTTGTCCACCACTACCATGATGGCATCATTCTTCTTAGCCGATCTTGGTAATCCAGTGATGAAATCCATGGAAATGGTTTCCCACTTCCATTCTGGAATTGGTAGAGGCTGTAAAAACCCTGATGTGTGTTGGTGTTCTTCCTTAACTTTCTCGCATTATAGGAACTTAGCTAAATATTCGGCTATGTCCTTTTTTATTCTAGGCCAATAGAATTGTTTCCTAGTTGCCGTGATCATTTTTTGATATCATGGGTGACCATTATATGGTATATTGTGTATTTCATCCATTATGAACCTATTCAAGTCGTCATAGCTTGGAATATACAATATGTTTCTGTAGGTCAGCAGGCCTTCATTGAGCATATGATAGCCTTCATAATTTATCCCTATAGGCTCTTGCCTTAGCTATGAGATCAGGGTCTTGAAGAATGCATTTGTTTCTTGCGCATTCTTGATTCTTTCCCTGACCTCCATTTCACAGCTACTTACTGTTGTCAGGTGAATCATTTTCACACTTCTGCTAAGGGAATCAGCCACCCTATTTTCCTTCCCTTTGATGTGTTTGATTTCGAAATTGAAATCACTAAGGAGATCCATCCACCTAACTTGTCTAGCACTGAGTTTTTGTTGATCAAACAGGTGCCTCAACCCACAGTGGTATGTCATAAGTACAAATATTTTTCCCAGGAGGTAATGCCTCCACATTTTTAAAGCATGCACTATGGTAGCCAACTCTAGATCATGGGTCACATAATTGATTTCATGCTCATTCAATTTCCTGGATGAATAGCAAATTACATGTCCCTCTTGCATAAGGAGTCATCTGAATCCTTCCTTGTAGGAATTTGTACACACGAGGAAATCATTATCAGGATCTACAATCTTCATCACGGGTGCATGGGTCAGAAGGTATTTCAGTTCCTGAAATATTTCTTCACATTCTGATGTCCAAGTGAATTTAACCCCTTTTTTCTGGAGGGCAGTGATTGGAAAACCAATCTTGGAAAATACTTTTATGAACCTTCTATAATATCCTTCTATGCCTAAGAAGAAATGGCATTATGGCAGGGCTTGTGCCAAGCCAGAAGCAATGGAATTCAAAAACTGATTATCATAGGAGATTCCTGAATGTTAATCTGTGCCATAGCCCGTTCCACGAAAACTCAAAATGCACAAATCAATAATTTTTTGGCTAGGATACGCCTCCTCCTTCAAAGGTTTGACTCATATCAAGTGTTCCACATCCTGAGGGAGCTGAATAGAGAAGCGGATGAGGAGGCAAATAGAGGCGCAAAGCTGGAACAAGGATGCATGTGGGAAAACGGCCAGCTAACCATGGTGGATCTACCTTGACCAGCCTCAACCTAAATGGAAGCATGCAAATTGAAAAGAAAGGGACAAGACCAAATCCAGTGCTGGAACATATGTTGAAACAGTGCTAGAACATATGCTGAAACAGTGTTGGAACATATGTTGAAACAGTGTTGTAACATATGCTGAAACACAGTGATGGAACATAAGCTGAAACAGGGCTGGAACATATGCTGAAACATAGTGTTGTAACATATGCTGAAACACAATAACATATGTTGAAACACAGTAACATATGCTGAAACACAGTGCTGGAACATATGCTGAAACACAGTGTTGGAACATATGCTGAAATAGTGTTGGAACATATGATGAAACAGTGTTGTAACATATGCTGAAACACAGTGTTGGAACATATGCTGAAACAGTGCTGGAACATATGCTGAAACACCGTTGTAACAAATGTTGAAACAGTGTTGAGACAAATGTTGAAACAGTGATGAGACTTATGTTGAAATAGTGACTGGAGTTTCGGCATTTAAATTTAATCCAGTTCTATTAGAAGATGTACAGGAACTAATTCAGTTCACAAGTCTATAGCTATAGAAGTAGAATGGTTCAGAAAGACAGGCCTGAAGAAATTCGAGGCCATTTTGTAATCGGATCTGTGGCTAGTCCACCCCATTAATATAATCTATAACCATTTATGTCAAAAAGAAAATATCCTTCTATGCCCATAAAGGATCTAATATCAGACACATCCTTTGGGGTAGGCCATTCCATAATAGATCTGATCTTGTCAAGGTCTACTGCCACCCCTTCTTTAGAAATAACATGGACCAAGTAATGCACTTGCTTCTCGAAAAAGTCACACTTGCTAAGATTAGCGTAGAGTTGATGTTATCTTAGTACTTGAAGTACAAGTATAAGATGTTCTTCATGCTCTTCTTTGTTCTTGGATTAGATTAAGATATCATCAATGAAAACCAATACAAATATGTCTAGGAATTTGTTGAGTGCATTGTTCATCAAGCACATAAAAGTGGCAGGGGTATTGGTTAGTCCAAATGGAACCACCACAAATTCATAGTGACAATACCTTGTCTTGAAGAATGTTTTATGGATGCCTTCATCCTTGATTCAGACTTGATGGTATCCAGACCTCAAGTCAATCTTTGAGAAAATGGAAGCACCCCCTAATTGGTAGAACAAGTCATCGATTCTTGGTAAGGGGTACTTGTTCTTTATGATTGTCTTACTGAGTTGTCTATAATCTATGCACAGTCGGAGCATGCCATATTTATTTTTTACAAACAAGGTTGGTGCTCCCCATGGAGACACACTAGGTCGGATGTAGCCTTTTTCCATCATTACCTTTAGTTGTAGCTTGAGCTCAACTAGCTCGGGTGTACTCATCCTATAGGGTGTCCTAGGCATTGGCACTGCTCCTGGTGCAAGTTCTATCGAGAAGTCAATGTCTCTTCTAGGAGGTAGACCTGGTACCTCTTCTGGAAACACGTCTCTATACTCTCTTAATATGGGGTGGTCCTCTAGGTTCAGTTTTTCATCCTTAACATATTCCAACACATGTATTGCATATAGAGGACATCCCTTTCTGCAATACTTTTTCATTTGAAGGGATGATATTTGTATCACTGAGATAGGTTTCTGAATCCCATGGAGGGTCATATTTCCCCCTTATTCATTTACACATTCTAAAGTTTTATGGTAACAATCCAACTTATTTTTATAAGAAACCAACCAATCTATACCAATCAACAAGTCATAAGATCCTAGGGGAAGTATGTTAAGGGTCGCTTGGGTGGGAAATCCATCCATGATGAATTGGAAAGCTGGTATGACCTCTGTTACTTTTATTTTGGTTCCAGTGGCTAGTTGTACCAACCATGGCTTAACATGTCTAACTGGTTGCATTTT
>JZKD02S1653555.1:54662-73803 GCA_000966675.3 Picea glauca
CCAAATATCTTTGGTTTTGCGAAGTCCTGAGTTGCGAGGAGTAGAGAAAGAGACCCAGACCATTGGATCCAAGCCATGGGAGAACCGTTGGATCACAACCTCCGCGTGGTATTGCGTATCGGGGGTTTAGGGTTTGAAAGAGATTCTTTTCAACTACAGAAGTCACGAAGTACTGAGTGCTGAGAGTTCATGTGAACACGTGGCACATCCGTCAGGTGGGGACCGCGTGGTTGACAGGTGGAATAATGATAAAATGCCTGGATAAATGTGGAATTTGGTGACAGGTGGTGGACACACATCGACCTTGGAAAGGGTCAACCCATCGTTGACTTATCGTGAGTCGCAAATTCGCCAAGGAGGAACATTAGGGCTCAACCATCCAACTCGTGAAGCTGTGAGTTGCGAGGGGTGCTAAAGTTAGGACCTAGCTAGTGGTTATGTGTGGAAGGCGCTAACAAGGAGGAGCCATCCCCATATTGCCATCTCGGGTATCATAGTTTTGGAAAAGAGGAGTTGAGGTTCATCGACCCACGAACTCGCGAGTTGCGAAAGGCGCTTGCACTAAGGCCTGGTTGTGGTCGCATGGAGATGTAGGGCTCATGCCTAGTGTTAAGTTGCACAGGGTGGGTTTTCACGAAGGACCTATGGATAGGATTCGCGAGGTTCCAATAGGGATTCAAGAGAACCACTTCAGCTCAAGGATAATTAAGAACAATCCTACGTGGATCTCAGCCCAAGGGTTGGGGGTTTGCATCAAGTGGTATCAGAGCTAGTTTCTATCTGTAGACTGCAGGAAGAGCATGGTAGAGTAGATAAATAAAATAATCTGATACACACCATCAAGTGGTATTAGAGCCGAGAACAAATTATTTTCTTTCTGTAGTAGAGAGAAAAGAAAAAAAAAATTCACAGCCATGCCACCAAGAAGAAGAGATAGGCCAATGCCTGATCCAGCAGTGGAAAGAGAAATGAGTTAGTTACGTGCCAGAATTGATGCTATGGAGACAACATGGAGGCACACAGTTGACACTCTGGACATCAGTGAGGCTGAAAGTGAAAATGAATCTAGAAACGAAGTAGAATAAGTTGTAGTCAAAGATGTTGTAGATGAACGCCTATTCAAGGTTGTTGCAAGGATAGGTGCTAGAGCAAAAATGGACATTCTAGTGTACGAAGGAAACTTAGACATTGAAGATCTTCTAGACTGGATTACAGTTATAGACAAATACTTCGACTATGAGGATGTCGAGGAAGACAAGAAAGTCAAACATGTCGTCACTAGACTTAAAGGGCATGGAGCACTATGGAGGGATGAACTGTAGGCTGACCGACGTTGAAAGCAAAAAAAAAATCAAAAGATGGGATAGAATGGTTGCAAATATGAAAGATAAATTTATACCCAGGGATTATCAAATCACTCTATTTCGGAGGATGCAGAATTTGAGATAGAAGTTGATGTTAGTGAAGAAATACACTGAAGAATTTTATAGGATAAACATCAGAGTAGGTCATCGGGAAAGCGATGATGAAAAACTTGTCAGGTACATGAATGGTCTACGATATGAAATTCAAGATGAGATGAGCATGATGACCATTCAAACTATGGAAGATGATTATTATATGGCTCTGAAAGCCAAAGAAAAGTTGAGACGAAAGCAAGGTCAAAGAGGCCAAGGCAGAAGCCAAGCCAGAGGCAAAACAATTGCCCAAGACAGAACTCAGAAACCTAAAGAAGAGGGGAATAAACCTCAAAATCAACCTAAGAGAGGAGGAAGCTCACAAGGAAGGCAGTATTCTGATAGAAGTTCTTTTCTTTGAGCCAGAGGAAGAGGAAGAGGCAGAGGAGGTGAAGTGAAATGCTCCGTCTGTGGAAAAATTGGACATAAATCCTATAAGTGTCTAGATAGGAAGAAAGATGGTGGTGAAACTCACATTGCAGAAGCTCAAGGATGGAATGTTGAGGTAGAATACACTGAGGGCGGAAGATCTTTGATGATGAGGAAATTTCTCTTGAAACAAGAGAAGGAACCAAAGAACTCGACCCAAAGAAACAGTCTGTTTAGGACTGCTTGCAAAACTAAATACAGGGTATGCAAGGTCATAGTGGATAGCGGTAGCACATACAATCTCGTATCTACAGAGATGGTAGAAAAGTTGGAGATGGACACTGTTGTACATCCAAGCCCATACAAAGTTTTGTGGCTACAAAAAGGACATCAGGTAAATGTCACTAAACAATGTTTAGTTGATTTTAAAATAGGAGGATATAAAGATGAAATATTATGTGATGTAATTCCCATGGATGTTTTTCATCTATTTCTGGGTAGACCATGGCAATATGAAAAAAACATGGTTCATGATGGGAGAAAGATCACATACACCCTGGAGAAAAATGGTAGGACTCACATGTTGTTGTTGATTAAGGATAAAGAGGTGAAAACAGAGACGAGCAACACCGTACTTCTCATGAGTGGGAAGGAACTTCTTAATGAAGTTAAGAAGAAGGAAGACACACAATTTATTGTGGTTAGGAAGCCCAGAATTGTTTTGACCAGTACAAGGATAGATGATCTACCAGAAGAAATTTTGGAGTTGTTGGAAGAGTTTGCTGATATAGTAGTGGACGAGCTACCTTGTTTTTTGCCACCTATCAGAAGTATAAGCCGTCATATCGATCTTATACCTGGGGCCATTTTACTGAACAAAGAATCATATTGGTTGATTCCATGGGAAAATGAAGAAGTTAAGAGATAGGTCCAGAACTTAATGGACAAAGGATTGATTCAAGAAGGCTTGAGTCCATGCATTGTTCCGACAGTGCTCATCCCAAAGAAAGATGGAGGATAGAGAATGTGTACAGACTCAAGGGTAATCAATAAGATTACCATCAGATACAGATTTCGATTGCCAAGGATGGACAACTTGATGGATTGCTTGAATGGAGCAAAGTTTTTTTCAAAGATTGATTTGAAAAGCGGCTATCATCAGATTCGAATGAGAGGAGGTGATGAATGGAAGACATCATTCAAGACAAATTAGGGGTTGTATGAATGGATTTTCATGCCATTTGGCTTAACAAATGCACCCAGTACTTTCATGAGGTTGATGAACGAGGTCCTGAAGGATTTCATAAGGAAGTTCGTCATTGTATATCTTGATGATATATTAATTTTCAGCAAGACAGAAGCAGAATACTTAAAGCATTTAGTTGTTGTCATGATCACAACAGAAATAAAGTTTTTCTATTTGTAACAGTAAATGTTTTGTTATTTTTTCCATTAAACACGATTTCATGTGTTAAGAAAACATTTTTGGCCATGTTTAAGGTCCAAGTGTTGTAACCTTTTATCTAATACCATATGTAATGTTCCCCAAATTTACTAAATAAAAAAAAAAAATTTCCTTAGGGACATTAAAACTCTTTCTCTTTGAACAAATCATCTTGAAAGTACTATTGTTATTATATGTAGGTAGTTGTCAACACTATTAAATTTTTTAAGGTTTATGTTTATAGTTATTGACACAATTAACTACCATTATAACATATTTTATCTCTAAGTTATTTCCTACTACACAGTAATCATATGCATAAACTTCCAGGGTAACTTCTTTATTTCCCACCATTTCAGTTTACTAACTTATCAAATATAAGCATAAAGGATAGTAAAGCCCCACTAACATTAAGATCCTTTCCATGTATATATACGTATATGTATATGTATTAACGTTAGATTATAGAGGAATAATCCCACTCAAATTAGAGAAAACTTTATGCATAGACAATATCCATATCATACAGGTCTAAACGAATTTGAGATTAAACCATAGATTGCACAATTAAGATAAGGTTCAACTCATCTATCGTAGACTTAAAAATAAAGGGTGACTTTATAATATCTACTTAAGTAATACACATGCCCTTTCTCCAAAGGCGCAGATTATAAGTCACCCGCGAGCCCCCTCCTGAACTTTTTTAAAAACAACGCATGACGAGTGTTAGATATTCTCTGAATACACCCTTCCCTTACGTGACCACTCGCCTAGCCAAAAGGCATTTCACGATTTTGGGTATTGGGACTTTGTGTGTGAGTCTCCCCGACTCTTCTAACCTCAGAAATCTCGACAAGGGTCGAGGGATTTCTAGATGCATTCCATAACTTCCATCGATTTTACCTCTCGCCAAAACCTGGGGTTTACCTCTGAGTGCGTCAAGATTTCATATATTGGGAACTCCCTATTTCAATTATCTCAGATCAACGGTCCTGATTTCACTGTGATCTGACCACCTAGATCCCTCTCTCGTGAATTGGAATTTCGTGTATCGGGACTTTGGAACAGATCCCTCCTTTTCACTTTTGATTCCCAACTTCTCGATATTTTAGAGTTCCAAATCAACGACTCACAATCCTTCATATCTCATGACTACGATCTTTGTTGAGCGTTCGAATGTCAAAAGACTCTTGACCTTAACCTTCTTGCAACTTTTCCCCGAGGTGTAGGACATTCGGTGACAGAGTGTGATGTTAAGGCACTTTGTGATGTTAAAGTCATCGGTTCGAAACTTGCGGGGACAAAAAATCTAACCATGTTAAGGGTTGGTGTGGCTAAGGCTGGGTGGGATCCCTAGGTTATTTTGATAGCTTAGATTCCCCTGAGTCATAGTTTATTATCCACAGGTTAGTCCCATATGTCAGAGACAAACTAACAAACAAAAAAAAAACTTCTTCCAACTCCACTGGAACTAGTGACCCAGACCTTTACTTGATCCAACGATTCATATCAAAATCATGAACTCAGGTTTCACGAGTTCCCAAAACTCTTACCTCTAGTTTCCAAAATTGTGAACTCATGATAAATCTATATCTACGGTCCATGATCATCCTCGGATCGACGACTCAGATCAAATCACGAAATTGGGTTTCATAATTTTTCAGAACTCATACCTTTGGTTGTCCGAGTTGTGAAATCTCGATAAGACTAGATCTATGACCCACAATCTTCCTTCGATTGATGGCTCAAATCAAATCACGAACTCGAGTTTCACAAGTTTCCAAAACTCTTGTCTTTGGTTGTCCAAGTTGTGAGCTCTTGATAAGACTAGATCTATGGCCCACGATCTTTCTCTAATCGATGACTTAGATCAAATCACGAACTCGGGTTTCACAAGTTTCCAAAACTCTTGTATTTGGTTGTTCGATTTTTGAAATCTTCATAAGAATAGATCTACAGCCCACGATCTTCCTCTAATCAATGGTTGTGATCAAGTCACAAACTCAGATCTAGTGAAATATGCAGTCAAATCCAATCGACATTAAAGTTATAGTTTTATTAAGGGACGAGGTCCATTCAGGAAATTATTCTATCTTCAAGTTTTAACTTCTGTTGAACTCCATCATATCACCAATTAAATTTCTCGCTTTCTTTGGAGTACTTTAACCTTCGCAGTCCCCGGATCCAGGATAGCATATTGCGCGAAAAGGTACTCGAGTTCTATCTTGCAACATTAATAAACATAAACCCATATTATGTTGAAAAGGATACGGATCTACCCTAGAACACTATTATCGTGGCATTTTTTATACCAAGCTCCTATAAACAATTGGTTAAATTTATCTTCAATCCTTAAAGAAAAGGATAGAGAGGAAACCCCTACTGGAGATGATTTCCCTAACTAATAGTTATGATCGCAAGTGTTATGTAGAGTTTGAAGACTAGTTTAAATATTGGACCGAATCTGCAATAGGTAATAGGTTTAAGTAGTTAAATCCCTGGACATTTGATCTTGAGTTTATCAAAATAAGAGAACTGTAAACTTTTACTATATTTAATGTAGTCGGCTTAAAAGGAAATAGTTGAGTAATAGCTTTATGTGTAATATATGTTCAAGTACTTCGGAAAATTTGTATAGGTAATAACACATATACATACACACACACACACATATGTATATATATATATATTTCAATTATGATATTCACTCAAAATTTCGTTTGGAAATTGTACAATTTATACATCCTCAATATCAACTATAAATCAATTTGATAATTGTTCTCTATTGAAGAACATATATTATAACACAGGAATAGGAAAACTTTCACACTTTCGTCAAATACACATAGCAGTTTTCTTATCTCTACTCAAGAAAAATTCCATACATTTATCAACAGTTAGCACATACAATAGTCTTTCTTGTCTCTACTCAATGCATAAATACAACTGTAAAGGATTATTCAATAATTCATTTCCTTATACACAACAAGTGGATGTATTCTATCTATTATTAATCAATAGAATATTTAACAAGAATTAAGTCATTCTACCAGTTATTAAACATCAAAACATTCAACCAGGGGAGAGTAGAATTACATATCGAAACAAATTGTTGGGACCACAAATGGAATATCCAAGTTCCACCCAACCATAGAACAAAATAACCAAACTACTTGTTCCGTTCACCCCCTAGCCTAACCATGAATCCATGAGGGAGAACCTCGAAACTCCTCTTTCGCTATAGTCCTTTTTCAGATCCCAATTCTCTTTGCCTCACACTTAGAAATAATGCTCATAATAACAACCGGCAGTCCTTCCCCAAATATCCAATTCTCCTTGCCTTGCACTCATAAATAGTGCTCATAACAACAATTATGTCTTTTCCCGAGCATACTCGGCAGCATCCTACCTCCTCCCATATTTTATATATGCAAAAGCATATTGTGCCTAGGTATTTTCCCCTTGGGAATTTTCGCAGCTTTACAAATCCCTGATTTTTAGGCGATGGCAATGGCCAAATTCATGATTTTCCAGTTGTAAAATTCAGCCATGAGGTATTTCAAGCATGTTCTCCTCTCATGCAGTCATGGTCAACTGATTTCAACCTGGTTGTTCCACTTGTCTCTCAACAATAAATATAAAAAGTATTTGTTTCTTACAAGTGTCATAGTCAAATATTTGTTTTTGGCCTTGTTTAAGGTCCAAGTGTTGTAACCTTTTATCTAATACCATATGTAATGTTCCCCAAATTTACCAAATAAAAAAAAAAATTCCTTAGGCACATTAAAACTCTTTCTCTTCGAACAAATCATCTCGAAAGTCCTACTGTTATTATGTGTAGGTAGTTGTCAACACTATTAACTTTTTCAAGGTTTATTTTTCCAGTTATTGACACAATTATCTACGATTGTAAAATATTTTATCTCTAAGTTATTTCCTACTGCACAGTAATCATATGCATAAACTTCAAGGGTAACTTCATTATTTCCCACCCTTTCAATTTACTAACTTATCAAATATAAGCATAAAGGTTAGTAAAGCTGCACTAACATTAAGATCCTTTCCATGTATCTATACATATATGTATACGTATTAGCGTTAGATTACAAAGGAATAACCCCACTCGAATTAGAGAAAACTTTGTGCATAGACAATATCCATATCATACAGGTCTAACTGAATTTGAGATTAAAGTGTAGATTGCACACTTAAGACAAGGTTGAATGCATCTATCACAGACTTAAAAATAAAGGGTGACTTTATAATACCTACTTAAGTAATACACATGCCCTTTCTCCAAAGGCCCAGGTTATAAGTCACCCATGAGCCCCCTCCTGAACTTTGTTCAAAACAATGCATGAGGAGCGTTATATCTTCTCTGAATACACCCTTGCCTTACGTGACCCCGGTTGTGACCACTCGCCTAGACAAAAGGCGTTTCATGATTTTTCTTATTAGGACTTTGTGTGTGAGTCTCCCCGACTCTTCTGACCTTAGAAATATCGACAGGAGGCGAGGGCTTTCTAGGTCCATTCCTTAACTTCTATCGATTTTACCTCCAGCCAAACCCTGGGGTTTACCTCCAAGTGCATTGAGATTTCATGTCTTGGGAACTCCCTATTTCAACTATCTCAGATCAACAGTCCTGATTTCACTTCGATCCGACCACCCATATCCCTCTCTCACGAATCAGAATTTCATGTATCGGGACTTTGGAATAGATCCCTCCTTTGCACTTACGATTCCCAATTTCTCGATATTTCAGAGTGCCAAATCAACGACTCACACTACTTCATATCTCATGACTATGATCTCTCCTAAGATTTCGAATGTCGAAAGACTCTTGACCTTAACCTTCTTGAAACTTTTCCCCAAGGTGTAGGACATTCGATGACAGAGTGTGATGTTAAGGCAATCCATGATGTTAAAGTCATCAGTTCAAAACCTGCGGGGACAAAAAATCTAGCCATGTTAAGGGTTGGTGTGGCTCAGGCCGGGTGCGATCCCTGAGTGATTTTGATAGCTTAGATGCCCCTGAGTCGTAGTTTATTATCCACAGGTTAGTCCCACATGTCAGAGACAAACTAACAAACAAAAAAAAAAACTTCTTGCAACTACACTAGATGTAATAACCCAGACCTTTCCTTGATCCAAGGATTCAGATCAAAATCGTGAACTCGGTTTTCACGAGTTCCCAGAACTCTTACCTCTAGTTTCCTGAATTATGAACTCATGATAAATCTATATCTATGGTCCACTATCATCCTCCGATCAACGACTCAGATCAAATCACGAAATCCAGTTTCACGATTTTCCAGAACTCATACCTTCGGTTGTCTGAGTTGCGAAATCATGATAAGACTAGATCTACGACCCACGATCTTCCTTTGACCGATGGCTTAGATCAAATCATGAACTCAGGTTTCACGAGTTTCCAAAACTCTTGTCTTTGGTTGTCCGATTTTCAAACTCCCGATAAGACTAGATCTATGGCCCATGATCTTCCTTTGATTAACGACTCAGATCAAATCACGAACTCGGGTTTCGTAGGTTTCCATAACTCTTGTATTTGGTTGTCCGATTTGTGAAATATCGATAAGACAAGATCTACGGCCCATGATCTTCCTCTGATCGACGGCTGCGATCAAGTCACAAACTCAAATCTAGTGAAATATGCAGTCAAATCCAATCGGCATTAAAGTTACAGTTTTATTAAGGGATGAGGTCCATTCAGGAAATCATTCTATCTTCAAGTTTTAACTTCCGTTGAACTCCATCTTATCACCAATTAAATTTCTTAGTTTCTTTGCAGGACTTTAACCTTCGCAGTCTCCGGATCCAGGATAGTGTCTTGCGCGAAAAGGTACTCGGGTTCTAACTTGCAGCGTTAATAAACATAAACCCAGATTATGTTGAAAATGATATGGATCTACCCTAGAACACTATTTTCATGGCATTTTTTATACCAAGATCCTATAAACAACTGGTTAAATTTATCTTCAATCCTTAAAGAAAAGGATAGAGGGGAAACCCCTACTGGAGATGATTTCCCTAACTAATAGTTATGATCGCAAGTGTTATGTAGAGTTTGAAGACTCGTTTAAATATTGGACCGACTCTGCAATAGGTAACAGGTTTAAGTAGTTAAATCCCTGGACATTTGATATTGATTTTATCAAAATAAGAGAACTGTAACCTTTTACTATATTTAATGTACTCGGCTTAAAAGGAAATAGTCGAGTAATAGCTTTATGTGTAATAGATGTTCAGGTACTTCAGAAAATTTGTATAGGTAAAAACACATATACATACACACACACACATATGTATATGTATATATGTATATACATATTTCAATTATGATATTCACTCAAAATTTGTTCTCTATTGAAGAACATATATTATAACACAGGAATAGGAAAACTTTCACACTTTCCTCTAATACACACAACAATTTTCTTATCTCTACTCAGGAAAAATTACATACATTTATCAATAGTTAGCACATACAAAAGTCTTTCTTGGCTCTACTCAATGCATAAATACAACTGTAAAGGCTTATTCAATAATTCATTTCCTTCTACCCAACAAGTGGATATATTCTATCTATTATTCATCAATAGAATATTTAACGAGAACTAAGTAAATTCATTCTACCAGTTATTAAACATCAAAACATTCAACCAGGGAAGAGTAGAATTACATATCGAAACAAATTGTTGGGACCACAAATGGAATAGCCAAGTTCCACCCAACCATAGAACAAAACAACCAAACTACTTATTTCATTCACCCCCTAGCCTGACCATGAATCCATGAGGGAGAACCCTGAAACTCCTCTTTCGCTATAGTCCTTTTTCATATCTCAATTCTCTTTGCCTCACACTCAAAAATAGTGCTCATAACAACACCTGATAGTCCTTCCCCAAATATCCAATTATCCTTGCCTTGCACTCAAAAATAGTGCTCATAACAACAATTATGTCTTTTCCCCAGTATACTCGACATCATCCTACCTACTCCCATATGTTATATATGCAAAAGCAAATTCTACCTAGGTATTCTCCTCTTGGGAATTTTCGCAGCTTTACAAATCCGTGATTTTTAGGCGATGGCAATGGCCAAATTCATGATTTTCCACTTGTAAAATTCATCCATGAGATAGTTCAAGCATGTTCCCCTCTCATGCAGTCATGGTCAACTAATTTCAACCTAGCTATTCCACTTGTCTCTCAACAATAAATATAAAAAGTATTTGTTTCTTACAAGTGTCATTGTCAAATATTTGTTTTTGGCCCTGTTTAAGGTCCAAGTGTTGTAACCTTTTATCTAATAACATATGTAATGTTCCCCAAATTTACCAAATAAAAATAAAAAAATCCTTAGGGACATTAAAACTCTTTCTCTTCGAACAAATCATCTAGAAAGTCCTACTGTTATTATATGTGGGTAGTTGTCAACACTATTAGCTTTTTCAAGGTTTATGTTTCCAGTTATTGACACAATTATCTACCATTATAAGATATTTTATCTCTAAGTTATTTCCTACTACACAGTAATCATATGGATAAACTTCCAGGGTAACTTCATTATTTCCCACCGTTTCAGTTTACTAACTTATCAAATATAAGCATAAAGGTTAGTAAAACCCCACTAACATTAAGATCCTTTCCATGTATCTATACGTATATGTATACGTATTAACATTAGATTACAGAGGAATAACCCCACTCGATTTAGAGAAAACTTTATGCATAGACAATATTCATATCATATAGGTCTAAATGAATTTGAGATTAAAGCGTAGATTGCACACTTAAGATAAGGTTCCATGCATCTATCACAGACTTAAAAATAAAGGGTGACTTTATAATATCTACTTAAGTAGTAAACATGCCCTTTCTCCAAAGGCGCAGGTTATAAGTCACCCGCGAGCCCCCTCCCGAACTTTGTTCAAAACAACGCATGACGAGCATTAGATCTTCTCTGAATACACCCTTCCCTTATGTGACCACGGCTGTGACCACTCACCTAGCCAAAAGTCGTTTCATGATTTTTTGTATTGAAACTTTGTGTGTGAGTCTCCCCGACTCTTCTGACCTCAGAAATTTCGACAGGGGCCGAGGGCTTGCTAGATCCATTCCTTAAATTCCATCAATTTTACCTCCAGCCAAATACCGGGGTTTACCTCCGAGTGCATTGAGATTTCATGTATTGGGAACTCCCTATTTCAACTATCTCAGATCAACGTTCTTGATTTCACTGCAATCCGACCACCCAGATCCCTATCTCGCGAATCAAAATTTCATGTATCAGGAATTTGGAACAGATCCCTCCTTTGCACTTTCGATTCCCAATTTCTCGATATTTCAGAGTGCCAAATCAACGACTCACACTCCTTCATATCTCACGACTACAATCTCTCCTGAGCTTTCGAATCTCGAAAGACTCTTTACATTAACCTTCTTGCAACTTTTCCCTGAGGTGTAGGACATTCGGTGATAGAGTGTGATGTTAAGGCACTCCGTGATGTTAAAGTCATCAGTTCAAAACCCAGGGGGACAAAAAATCTAGCCATGTTAAGGGTTGGTGTGGCTCAGGCTGGGTGCAATCCGTGGGTGATTTTGATAGCTTAGATGCCCTTGAGTCGTAGTTTATTATCCACAGGTTAGTCCCACATGTCACAGACAAACTAACAAACAAAAAAAAAAACTTCTTGCAGCTTCACTGGATGTAATGATTCATACCTTTCCTTGAACCAATGATTCAGATCAAAATCGCAAACTTAGTTTTCACAAGTTCCTAAAACTCTTACCTCTAGTTTCCCGAATTATGAATTCATGATAAATCTATATCTACGGTCCACTATCATCCTCCAATCGACGACTCACATCAAATCGAGAAATCCAGTTTCACGATTTTCCAGAACTCATACCTTTGGTTGTTCGAGTTGTGAAATCCCAATAAGACTAGATCCACAACCCACGATATTCCTTCAATCAACAACTCAGATCAAATCATGAACTCGAGTTTCACGAGGTTCCAAAACTCTTGTCTTTGGTTGTCCGAGTTGCGAACTCTCGATAAGACTAGATCTACGGCCCACGATCTTCCTCCGATCGACGACTCAGATCAAATCACGAACTCGAGTTTCGTGAATTTCCAGAACTCTTGTATTTGGTTGTCTGGTTTTTGAAATCATGATAAGACTAAATCTACATCCCACAATATTCCTCTAATCGACGGCTGAGATCAAGTCACAAACTCAGATCTAGTGAAATATGCAGTCAAATCCAATCGGCATTAAAGTTACAGTTTTATTAAGGGACAAGGTCTATTTAGGAAATTATTCTCTCTTCAAGTTTTAACTTCCATTAAACTCCATCTTATTACCAATTAAATTTCTCAGTTTTTTTGGAGGACTTTAACCTTCGCAGTCTCTGGATCCACGATAACATCTTGCACGAAAAGGTACTTGGGTTCTAACTTCCAGCGTTAATAAACATAAACCCAGATTATGTTGAAAATGATACAGATCTACCTTAGAACACTATTATCATGGCATTTTTTATACCAGGCTCCTATAAACAACTCGTTAAATTTATCTTCAATCCTTAAAGAAAAGGATAGTGGGGAAACCCCTACTAGAGATGATTTCCCTAACTAATAGTTATGATCGCAAGTGTTATGTAGAGTTTGAAGACTCGTTTAAATATTGGACCAACTCTGTAATAAGTAACAGGTTTAAGTAGTTAAATCCCTGGATATTTGATCTTGAGTTTATCAAAATAAGAGAACTAGAACCTTTTACTATATTTAATGTAGTCGACTTAAAAGAAAATAGTCAAGTAATAGATTTATGTGTAATAGATGTTCAGGTAGTTCATAAAATCTATATAGGTAATAACACACACACACACACACACACATATATATTTCAATTATGATATTCACTCAAAATTTCGTTTGGAAATTGTACAATTTATACATCCTCAATATCAACTATAGATCAATTTGATAATTGTTCTCTATTGAATAACATATATTATAACATAGGAATAGGAAAACGTTCACACTTTCATCTAATACACAAAATAGTTTTCTTATCTCTACCGAGGAAAACTTCCATATATTTATCAATAGTTAGCACATACAATAGTCTTTCTTGGCTCTACTCAATGCATAAATACAACTGTAAAGGATTATTCAATAATTCATTTCCTTCTACCCAACAAGTGGATGTATTCTATATGTTATTCATCAAAAGAAAATTTAACCAAAACTAAGTAAATTCATTCTATGAGTTATTAAACATCAAAACATTCAACCAGGGAAGAGTAGAATCACATATTGGAAAAAATTGTAGGGACCACAAATGGAATAGCCAAGTTCCACCCAACCATAGAACAAAACGACCAAACTACTTATTCTGTTCACCCCCTATCCTGGCCATAAATCCATGAGGGACAACCTCGAAACTCCTCTTTTTCTATAGTCCTTTCTCAGATCCCAATTCTCCTTGCCTCACACTCAGAAATAGTGCTCATAAAAACGCGTGACAGTCCTTCCCCAAATATCCAATTCTCCTTGCCTTGCACTCAGAAATAGTGCTCATAACAACAATTATGTCTTTTCCCCAATATACTTGGCAGGATCCTACCTCCTTCCATATGCTATATATGGAAAAGCATATGGTGCCTAGGTATTTTCTCCTTGGGAATTTTTGTAGCTTTACAAATCCCTGATTTTTAGGCAATGCCAATGGCCAAATTCTTGATTTTCCACTTGTAAAATTCAGCCATGAGGTAGTTCAAGCATGTTCCCCTCTCATCCATTCATGGTCAACTGATTTCAACCTGGTTGTTCCACTTGTCTCTCAACAATAAATATAAAAAATATTTGTTTCTTACAAGTGTCATAGTCAAATATTTGGTTGGGAAAATCAAATATTTTCCCAACGGTCATAATAATAAATTACAGTTAACTAAATTCCAAAATTTGGAATTTCCATAAATGGCAATAATTTTCCAATTTCAAATTTACCAAAAACGGAAATAAATTCCTAAGTATTTTCATACTTCAATAATAATTTATTTTGGGGGATATTACATTGCATACATGGAGTGTCAAGGGATATATTGACTCCTTATGTCCACTTACATAGATGGAGACCTACTTCACCCCCCCACTTCTTTGGTTCATCATGATGGAATTCACCACATCAGCCTATTTCTAGAAGACAATGGGTCTTTCTCCATGATGTACAAGTCAAGTATTGTGGTAAGTGTCACTTTAATACTTGAGGCATCTAAATACATTTCATTTAAAGTTAATTTTGATTATAGAATGTCTTATTGGAAATTATGCTCTTTTCCCTGTTTCACCTTGGTGGTTGACATTGTGCCCTAGTAAGTGGTTACCCTTGGGGAAACGGTTTTCTATTGGGTGGTCTCATTAATGAGTCATTGTACCATTTCCATACTTCATCCTTTTTGTCTCCTTATATTTTGGTATTTTTTAGTGTACTAACCCAAGAAGGGATTGTACCTCATTTCAATGGAAGAAGGGGTTGAAGGCCCAGGGGGAAAGTAGTTGGAAAAAGATAAAAGATAAAATTGTAACCTTGTAGTTTCTCACCCAAAGTGGTGTCAAGAACAATGAAATGTTTCTCTTAAAATAATTGAAGACCTTCAAAAAACAAATTTCACATATATAAATGTCCCACTTGTTGAGGGATATACACAATTGTGGTATACCCCTTTCTTTACCCATATGGTACTCTCTGAAATTCTACCTTCAAGTCACATTGTGGTACTTCTTTCAAGTCTCTTGTTACCCAATTGTTTTGGATTTAAATAAATTTATTCCAATAAATGGGCTTGGAAAATGGATGCATTGAAACGAAGATGTAGCACAACCTCTACAAAGGAATCGATAAATGAGAGAATACAAACCATTGTATGTCATGAATGCCATGCCCAAAGGTATGAAACCCATCCATTCCATCTTCCTTACATGGCTTGGAGAGGGTCGACCTAGGAAACACCCCTTGAATTGAGGAATCGCTCACTCAATAGGTTACCTTGACAACCCTCCTATACCTAAACTTGGAAAGTTGCCTAAGGTCTTTTAGCACTTGTTTAATTTGATAAGGTAGTTTTAGTGCACATGTTTAGGTGGATCTTGTATTAAATGTGAATTTACTTTCCATGATACATTTGACTTGAGACCCTTGGAGGGCACACTCATTTTTCTTTGCAAGACCTAGATTGGTGGATGATTTGGAGGAACAATCCTAGCTTGGGCCTTCATTGGGGATTGAATCCCATAGGTTGGATGACATGACCCACACCTTGGGTGAAGGCATAAGATGGGAGTTTCCTTTGTTGGAAAGGGAAGAAACCTTGAAGTAGGATACCTATCCCTTATTTTCCCAATGTTTGACCTTGGAAGGTCACAACGTCTCTCTCTTGGGCTTGACGTCATGATTTAGGGATAGCATTTGATGATGGTGGTGAGGATTTGATGAATCAACATTATTTTTGGAGAGAATACCCTAGCACATGAAGGGATGGTTTTTGGAGGCCCAAAGACTTCCTCTCCAAGCTGAAAGTTTTGCTAAAAGTGAAAGACATCACCCAATTAGGGAATTACGTCATATTTTTATGATTTATTTTGTGAAAAAATCATTTTTATTTTGTAAAGCGGTAAAATAAAGGAGGCCAACCTCCTTATTTTGTGGTTTACCCTCATCTTATCTGGAAAAACATTATATAAAGGTATTTTATAAATAAGAAACCAAATCATTTTCATTTTAACATAGTGTTGAGGGGTCGTAAATCCCTTTAACTCAACAACATGAACCAAACCCACCACCGAAGCCCAATTAGACTTTGCAACATTTGATAGTGGACTAGTTCTCCAGATCTTACGATCGAGCCTAATAATCGATGGGATTTACTTTTTCTTGTGAAGTATTCTCCTTCTGTTCAGAAGTTCTCTTTTTGTATTTTCTCTTATAGGTGGGACCGCTACGATATAAAAGTTGATATAAACCAACTAGGTGATAAAGTGGGAACAAACTTAACTACTGGAGAAGAGGCTGAGCTTGGGATAACCCTTTCACTCTAGCATGCAAACAATGATTGTCTACCACAGGCCTAGTACTAATACATTAACCATGTGGGTATTCCAATTACCGACTCAGATACAATTTATCAGATGAAAACATGCATGCAATAAACAATGGAAATTAAAATAATTCACTTAACTCTAATCATCAATCACATAATACAAGGATTCATCTTCATCATTAAAGAAAAGAACTATAAAACATTGAATCAGATAAGTTATCAATAGATTTAGTAGCTCTTACTCGTTACAACATCCATTTATGAGACAAAATAAGGAATAATTATTCTCCACATCCAATCATACACGCTTTTGATGAAAAACACAAACTTGTCTCACATCCTAAACATGACTTCTCAATTAAATTCAACTCTAGAATAGTTATTTACACAACCAAAAAATGAGGGCCTTTGCAACAACCATCGACCCTTTGTTAATAGGTTAATCTTCCTATTTATAACATACTATTACCTAAAATTAACCACTAAAGTGTAACTAAGTAAAACAAAACTCACCACATGGCGCTTTCTTCTATCAGTTTTTCTAAGAGTAATCTCAGGACTTCACATAAGTGGGTGACTCTTCTCGTACTCTGACCACTTGATGAAGATATCGTCGCATGTGTTGGCATCCATGAATCTATGATGTTCCATTGGGTTCGAGTGAATCTCTCTTATCTCTAAAGCTTGTGCCCGATACTTGACTATTTTGGCACTTAACTATTGCAACATGGCCAAAGCTTTGATCGGGTTTTCCATGAATTGTCACACCTGACCTAGCGCCACATTTGTCACCTTTTCTATTTCCTCAGCCCATGAGGAGTCTTGTTTGGTATGTGATTTGACTATGTCGCGCAAGTCAAAAAATTCCTTGGGCATGCCAAATTCGGGGATGCCAATGTCTCTCATTACTAGGTTGATCTTGATCTAGTTTTTCTCACACTTGGCCCATTTCTCTTAGATTTCCTGATGGGGTTACTGAGCCATTTTCGCCCAATATTCGGTCGATTTCTTTATGTGATCAAGGTTAATTTCTTTTAACACCTGGATTTCATGCTCTTCTGTATCTTGGCCTTCCTGAACCATGATGATAAAGTCGACCCTTTCCATAGCTTATTGTGCCTTCTCGTACCACCCCTTCATATCCTTGCACGTGGCCAACATCATGAGCATGTCTTCTTGCAGCTCAATTATCATTGCATTGAATAGGTGTTGTTCATATGTAAATTTGTTGTAGGCCTCCTTGAATTCACTCCTTAGGAACACCACGGCCTTTGTAATGTCCTGGTAATATTTCACTAAGTGGCACAAATGTTCCAATTCTTTCAGAGCAAAAACCAACTCCTTTTTATCCCTTTTTTCTCTGTCCAGTGTGGCATCGGTGATTTCCATCCCTACACCGATAAGTTCATATTTTTCAGCGTGCTCTGTATTTATCAAATTTTCCTTCGTGGTGATGAGGATGGAGTGATCTAGAGTGATATTCCTCTTCTTGGTGGACCTGTGCACAATAGATTTCCTTTTCTGGTCATAAGCAATGGCATGTATATCAGAGAATTCATCCACAGGCTAAGGGATTTGTTGCTCTCCCCAGGTGATCGTATTTCCTAAACTTCCGATGGTATATATTTGTTCAAGATTGGGTTTTTGAACTTCTTCACTGTGTTATGAAGTCTCGGCTTCTATTTTTCACTCATCGGGAATTTGAGTACCAATCGAAATTGAGGAATCGAAAGTAGCCTCGGTACTTACTTGATTATCGACCGTTGAGACGTTGATTTCTCTGGATCATCCTTTAGACTATCTATTTGGGTCTCTGGTGCATTATGCAGCTCAATGTCTAAGATACTCTCGATTTCTTGTTCATTCTGTGGAATCTCCTGAATTCAAGTGTCAGGAGCCGGGGAAGATGTCTTTTTTGGCTCCTTTTCCTCTATGATATGTACAGGGGTGACAAGGGATACCTCCAGGTTCTCTTAATCATCATATATTCTTGTTAATTCTGGGAGGGGGTCTGGTGCATTTCCTCACACTGATACCCTAACTATCTTTGGCTAGGTTGAAATACCCACTCGTGATCCAACCTGTGATGCTGTGATTTCAGGGTGGTCTAACCCGACGATTTCATCGATGTCTATCAATTCAGGGTCACTTGGGCCTATTTGGCTCTCATCTGGGTTGTCGACAAGGCACCATGTCATTCCTGTGAGGTCTGGTTCATCTTACAGTTGATCAATTATCCATTGTGCATGTTCTATCATGAGTAACCCCCTCTCATAGGTGTCTTGAGTCATAGGAAACCTCTATATTACAACAAGGCACCCACGGGGGCCTCTGCCACTTCGACCACTATCATTTCTTCTCTGGCTCTAAGGGCCTCTTGAGCCAATTTTTCTATGGTTGTCATCTGTTCATCCAGACTCATGGCTCTAAACCTGGTCATTTTAGGGTTATCCATCCTTTCCACCACCTCGTCCAAGTACTGGGAATTTTGTGTGAAGATTTCATCTTTAAATTTGTCGTGGGTGTATGGCCAATAGGGTGACAATTGTGAGACATGTTTCAATACCAAACCCTTTGGTTCATGCTTGTGGAATTGGTTGGGCTCTCTCTCTCGCTCTCACTCCCTCTTTCTCTCCTTATCCCACTCTCTCACTTTTTCTCCCTCCCTCCCTCTCCCCACCCCTCTCTCTCTCGCTCCCTCTCCCTGTCCCTCCTCTCTCTTAGTCTCTCTCCCTCCC
>JZKD02S1653555.1:78455-116042 GCA_000966675.3 Picea glauca
CACTAGTAACTTAATTAAAATTTTTGAATTTAAAACTATTTTGGATTTTTTTTTTATAATTATTTCTATACTCAATATGAAGTTGAAAAGTGAAATTTAAATAAAATATTAATAATAATCAAATATTTCAATTTAGACCATACATAATGTTCACATTAAGTTTCTTATTACTTGAATATGTGCTTTTAACATCCTTGTAAGAGGGAGATGTGCAACTTAATATAGTAATATAGAGTTAAGAAGTAAAATTAAAAAAATAAACATTATTAGAAAAAGTATTTCAACCCCCACCACAAATAAAAATTTCAATGTACATCTTAAATTTTATTTATATATGATGATTATGATTGATGGTGGTGGTGGTTAAAGTTTATCATCACTGGTCTATGAAACCTTAATGATTGAAATTTATTGAGAGAAAGGTTCCAAGATCATTAAACTTTCCATGGCTTAGAAGTTTAGTGGGTATTTTGACAAATATTTTTAAATTCAAATCTAATTTCAGTGGCACTCTAGGATAAAGTTCTTTCCATATTCAACCCTCTTGCATTCACAATGGTGACATATATTCTTTCCTACCACTAAACGTTAGATGGCTTAGAAGGTTAGTCTGTATTTTAACAAATATTTCATGTTCTTGTACATTAATGTAATGCTCATTAATCGTAATCATTAATCAAATAAACGATTAACCATTAAATGATCTATAAACATGGTTGAATTATTTTGTAATATTACTAATAGATTCATAATTTATAATTGCATTTCTAATTCTATTAAATAAAAAAATATGAAGTAGAAAACTACTACATAATTCTCATTTCCCATGTATACTTGTTTTTGAAAATAATAATAATAATAGTAATAGCATTATGCATCATAATTTTGAAAGTTACCTAGAAATGACTTTTCATTTTCATGGTATGTTGTCATGTCACTATAATTAATAATCATCATATATTGTCATGCCACTATAACAAATAATCAAAGAAGTTTTAAGGGTTTTAAATAACTATCATTTAACAAACTTAAAAAGAAAGAGAAATCCCCATAAAATATTGTTCTTCCTCTCTTTATCAAGACTTGTTGGCAATCTTAACCAAACATCTACAAATTCAAAAATGCTCATTTCATGATATAAAAGGATCCTGAATGATCCTATGAAGTGCATAAAATTTCTTGTCCTTAATAGATTGGTAGGTTACTCAGAAAAGAAAACTAAGATAACTTTGTGTCCACCTCCTTGCATAAAATAAGTAATCCTACGCTTTTCATATACTCATGCTCACAATTCTTCTATTACATTTAACACTTAAAAAATTATTTATCGATAACTAGCTATGTATTTCAAATAATTTTAAAAGTATTGAACTTAAGATAACCACCATTAGCACTCAATAGTTACACAAATGTCACTTAACTAAACCAATTCCTAGGATTTTCATTTTCTAGAACAACCTCAAACCCTCCACACATCGCGCATTCTGAACATACCCATAAATTATAATAGTCCATGCTACCAAATTTTGTTCAATAATTTTTTCAAACACTAGGTGTGCATCCTCCAATCCTCTTTCAGGACTTCAACTCAATGCATCCCCATAGAAGAGGTGTATAAATATTTTACTCTTATAGGGAAATAGTCTCCTCAATTTGATCAATGCTCCATTCATCGGCTCCAAATTCCCTTTCCATTTCCAACTCTCATGGTACCAACCAATTTCCTCCGAACCATATTCATGAAAAACTTCTTTCCATGAGACCTATGAGCTTTGTGGGTCCATAACTAGTGTTAGATTGCAAAATGTACTCAACATGGATTTTACCATCTGTTGGTAAGTATCCAAAATTAGTGAAGCTAGCTTCTTCCATATCACATGTATCATTCCTTTAATATTACCATCCTACAATTTTTTTGTATTCTCGATGTACCCCCCACTCAAAGCATTGAGGGTGTCAACCGAAGCAGAAGAATGTCGTGTGATTCTTGAAAGCACTAAAGGTGTCAACCGAAGAAGAAGAAACCCCTTTAATTTTATCATTGATTTATCTCCAATATCATTGAATAATAATGTAGATTTGTAATTTCAATAACTTAATAATTTAACTCAATTTTTAATGTTTATTATTTTATAGTCTCTAATTTAAATTACTACAAGTGTTTATGTTAATAATAATTTTAAATGATTATTATTTTCTTTAAGAATTTAAAATGGTTTTTCATTTATTAAGAATACTAAACATATCATTAAATAACAACTATTATTTTTCCAATCACATGTTTTTTTATTAAATAGTTATTTTTAATAATGTCTAGCATATAATATTGGTATTGAGATGGGCATTTTGAAACTTAAACAAAATCATAATCAACTTTGGCTTTGGAGTCATATTGTGTCATTGCATTGTTTCTCTTAGTGCATATTATATTATATCAAAATCATTTTAAAATTATAATAATAAAGGGCTTTATCTCTAGTAATTTAATTAAACTTTTTGAATTTGAAACTATTTTGGATTTTTTTTATAATTTTTTTTATATTCAGTATGAAGTTGCCTAATATGAAGTTGAAACGTGAAATTTAAATAACATATTAATAATAAAAAAATATTTCAATTTAGACTATACATAATGTTCACATTAAGTTTCTTATTACTTGAATATGTGTTTTTTACATCCTTGTAAGAGGGAGATGTGTAACTTAATATAGAGTTAAGTAAAATTAAAAAAACAAACATTATTAACAAAAATATTTCAACCCCCACCACAAATAAAAATTTCAATGTACATCTTAAATTTTATTTATATATAATGATTATGATTGATGGTGGTGGTGGTTAAAGTTTACCATCATTGGTCTATGAAACCTTAATAATTGAAAATTATTGAGAGAAAGGTTCCAAGATCCTAAACTTGATGGGTTAGATGTTTAGTGGTTATTTTGACAAATGTTTTTAAATTGAAATCTAATTTCAGTGGCACTCTAGGAGAAATTTCTTTTCATATTCAACCCTCTTGTTTTCACAATGGTGACATATATTCTTTCCTACCATAAACGTTCGATGGCTTAAAAGGTTAGTCTGTATTTTGACAAATATTTCATGTTTTTGTACATTAATGTAATGTTCATTAATCGTAATCATTAATCAAATAAACTATTAACCATGAAATGATATATAAACATGGCTGAATTATTTTGTAAAATTACTAATAAATTCATAATTTATAATTGCATTTTTAGTTTTATTTAATAAAAAAATATTAAGTAGAAAACTACTACATAATTCCCATTTCCCGTGTATACTATTTTTTGAAAATAATAATAATAATAATAATAATCCTTTCTCATCTCCCTTGTTGTCAAAAATATTTTCCACTACAATCTTCCCTTTGTGCTAATGGATCGTCCTTGGGAAAAATACCTCTACAAGCCCTTGACCATGGCTTCCATTGTTGGATACCCCAATACCATGCCTAAAGAAAACAAAAAATGGTTTCTTGAGTTTCCGAGAAACAATGTGGTCATAGCTAAAGATCACCTATATGCAATCGGTCAAAACATGGAAAATGAAGGAGTGGAACAAGAATATGTCGCAATGAAGATACTAGCCACGTCCTTGACTGGAGATTCCCAAAGGTGGTTCAAGGCATTGTCTAATGATCACCTCGAAACATATGAAGACTTCACTAAGTTATTCAAGAGAAGATGGGAAATAAAAAAAGGATAGTGGAATGTGGATGACTAAGTGTAATCAGATTTAGAAGAAGGAGAGCGAGACAATGAGTGAATTTGATACGATATTTGACAAATTGTATAGCAAGATCCCAAGGATTTATGCCCATCATATATGGTTTTTTGTCTCCTCTATGTGAATTCATTTGAGGGGTAATATGGTTTCATCCCAAGGGATAAGAAACCCAACACTTTGGCATTGGCCAAAGAGTACAATGCAAATATCGAGGAGAATGTTCTCCACTCCAAGTTTGATCCTTTTTAGCATCCTTGTGCTAAAATAGAAGCAAAGACGGACATATAAATAAATATTACACCGGATCGACTAGCTCTCATATCTCAAAACATTGATCATATGAATACTCAGAATAAATTTCTGACTCGATTAACGAATTTGGAGAGAAATTTAAATCCTCTGAGACGTCCATTCATCAGACAACAGAAGGACGTTATAGGATGGAAGGAAAGGACTCAATAGGAGGAAAATGATCCTGATGTTTTAAAGCTTGTTGGGATGGTCAGCATTCATGTATCCGAGTGGTTCTCTCCTTGTCAAGAACCTCATCCAAAAGTGGAATTCCACAGGAGAGAGGAGGACTCACCTAACAGTATGGACTTCATAGATACACTATTATGTTTCCAAGATGATAATGATGATGATGATTATGTTTACATCACATAGGAATAACTTGATGAAGTGCAAAAAAGAGTAGCTAGAGAAGGCTGGCTAAAATTACTTAACTGAGGATCAAAGAAAAGAATTGAAGAAGAGGGAAATACTAAGTTATGCTAGAAGGAATAAGATTCCTATATATACTTCAGTTCATCCAAAACCAAAGAATCAAGATCCATCACAATCGATAAAAGAATATCCTTCTCAATTTTCAAAGAGATTTGATCTGCCTCTCCCACCTCCATACCTTGATTTGCTTCTAAAACCAACACAGCAAATGAACAAATTTAGTTGAACATAGATTTCCTATCCATGATCAGTAAGATGAATATGTCTATTCCTATGGTATAAATCTGCAAGATTCCTTCCATGAGAAGAAAATTCTTGAAAGAATTGAAGGTGTCAACCAAAGCATAAGAATCCCCTCTCATTTTGAACACCATGTACCATGGATGAAAAAGGGATGCTAACCCTCCCTTTTACATATCTCTTGGTGTGAATTGTCTCTGCTAGATTATGGGGTCTCGACAAATGTGATGTCTTTGAAGTTCATGAAACAACTTAGTTTGAAGACAAATCACCCATATGGTAATTTTTGTGGAATTGATTCCAAGAAGGTGAAGGTTTATGGTCTCATAGAAGACGTGGAAGTCTAGTTGGAATATTTCCCTCGCATTGGACTTATCATGAATCTAGTGGTGATTGATGTTCCTGATGCTTGGGGCATGCTCCTATCAAGGAGTTAGGAAGCCACCCTTGGTGGATTTCTCAGTGTCAACCTCACTCATGCACACATTCCTATGGGAAATGGTACCTTCAAGATTCTCTATAACCAAGAGGTTTCTAGGAAACATATCTTGGATTGAAATGACCTTGATTATAATAGTGAGGATGATTTTGATGAGGTTCCAGATATCATTGAATATGATCCACCAAACCTAAATTTTATGTAGGATGACTTCATAGATGCGCTACTTCCAATAACAGAAAAATACAAGGAAAATATTGCAAAATTACAAGGGAAGGAGCGAGATTCCATCAAAGAATTAAAGAAAGAAGAAAACAAAAGGGACAAAGAACTTGAAAATGCATTAATGATACATTTAACATAGAACTTCCTTGGTATTCCTAGTCTGATAATATACCTTACATCAACCACAATGAAGGAATCCTTGCACTCATGTGGGATAAGAAGAAGGGCAAACCCAAGTATGATCAAAATAATAATTTCTTTTGGCTTGGCCCTTACGTCATCAAGAAGAATTCTAAGAAAGAGAAGTACTACTTTCCCACCATGGATGGGAGAAATATGCCATTACCAGTGGATGGGTCTCTTCTATGAACCTATATTCAAGGAACTTGTCTTCTTGAGGGCCCAAGCCCCAGGTAAGTAGGTAGATCATCTTAATTTCCTTCATTTTCATGATAGTTTAGTTGCATTTAATTTTTTATTTTCAGTTTTCTCTACTTGCATTATTGATTTACATATTTTTCTTTCATCATATTATATCAATTTTTTTTTTTTTTCTAGATTAGTTGTCAATTTTGAAGTGTTGATTTTTTTATATGAGCATAATATGAGTGAGCCACCCTGGATTTTATAGCTTGTTGTTTCAATGTGGGAACATATCTAACCAAGATATGTTGAGTTTCTCATGCACACTGTGGCGAGTACATGTCCTCAAGTAGGAGCGAGATGTTATCCCCCATTTCTAGAGATAACTAAGGAGATAATGTATCAAGGCCCTCAGGTTGCAGACATGGAATGTTGAGGGATAGATAGAATCGTGATGTCCACCTACATATATGGATACCTACTTCACCACCACACTTCTTTGGTTCATCATGATGGAATTCACCACATTAGCCTATTTCATCAAGACAATGGATCTTGCTCCATGAGGTACAAGTCAAGTATTGTGGTAAGTGTCACTTTAGTACTTGAGGCATTTGAATATGTTGCATTTAAAGTTACTTTTGATTATAGAACTTCTTCCTGGAAATTATGCTATTTTCTACGTTTCACCATGGTGTTTGATATTGTGCCCTAGTCAGTTGTCACCCTTGGGGAAATAGTTTGCTACTGGGTGGTCTCATTGATGATTCATCGTACCATTTTCGATCATACTTATCATTTTCCATACTTCATCATTTTCGTCTCATTATATTTTGGGATTTTTGAGTGTACTAACCCAAGAAGGGATTATACCTCATTTCATGGGAAGAAGGGGTTGAAGGCCTAGGGGGAAATTAGATGGAAAAACATAAAAGATAAAATTATAACCTTCTAGTTTCTCACCCAAAGAGGTCTCTAGAAAAATGAAATGTTTCTCTTAAAATAATTGAAGACCTTCAAAAAACAAATTTCACATATATAAATGTCCCACTTGTTGAGGGATCTACACAAGTGTGGTATACCCTTTTATTTACCCATATGGTACTCTCTGTAACTCTACCTTCAAGTGACATTGTGGTACTTATTTCAAGTCTTATGTTAGCCAATTGTAGTACCCAATTGTTTGGGATTTAAAAAAAAATATGACAATAAATGGGCTTTGAAAAAGGATTCATTGGAAATGAAGGTATAGCACACACTCTACAAAGGAACCAATAAATGAGACAATATGAACCATTGTATTTCATGAATACCATGCCCAAAGGTATGACCCCCATGAGGGTCCACCTAGGAAACACCCCTTGATTTGAGGAATGACTCACTCAATAGGTCACCTTGACAACCCTCACATATGTAAACTTGGCAAGTTACATAGGGTATTTGAGCACTTGTTTAATTTGATAAGGTAGTTTTGGTGCATATGTTTAGGTGGATATTGTACTAAATGTGACTTTACTTGCCATGACACATTTTAGTTGAGACCCTTAGAGGGCGCACTCATTTTCCTTTGCAAGACCTAGCTTGGTTGACGATTTGGAGGAACAAGCCTAACTTGGGCCTTCATTGGGGATTGAATCCCACAGGTTGGATGCCATGACCCACACCTTTGGTGAAGACAGAAGATGTGATTTTCCTTTTGAGAAAAGAGAATACATCTTGAAGGAGGATACATATCCCTCATTTTCCCAATGTTTGACCTTGGAAGGTCATAACGTCTCTCCCTTGGGATTGATGTCATGATTTAGGGATAGGGTTTGATGATGGTGGTGGTCATTTGATGAATCATCATGATTGATGGAGAGAACACCCTATCACATGAAGGGATGGTCTTTGGAGGCCCAATGTCTTCCTCTTCAAGATGAATGTTTTGCTAAAAGTGCAAGACGTCACCCAATTAGGGAATTGCGTCATATTTTTATGGTTTATTTTTTGCAAAAATCATTTTTATTTTGTAAAGGGGTAAAATAAAAGAGGCCAACGTCCTTTTTTGTGGTTTACCCTCATATTATGTGGAAAAAAAATATATTAAGAAATTTTATAAATAAGAGACCAAATCTTTTTCATTTTAACATATCTCCCTCATTAGAGAAGACTTCTTAGCTGAAATTTGAGCCCTATATAGGAATTTGACCCCTCTCTTTCTGTTGTGAAATTGCTTTAGATGACTATCTTGGTATATTGTGGATGTGAGGTGGTGCGCACATTTTTTAGGCTTGTCTTTTGGCATGTGGATGGAATGTTCTTGGTAAAATATGATTTTTATCTTGGTATCTTGTGAAATTATTAAGGCATTTCTACATTTTGTTGGTATTTTATTTTGTTTCATCATATTCTTTCTACAACTATTTTAGGAGTATAAGAGCATAAACCCTCCACCAAGTTTCATCTTATTTACTATTGTTTATGTCACTTTTATAAGGTTGCTAGGGTGAGTAAAAGGGCTTACACCCTCCTAGATTTACCTTTGTTGATTTTGCATCCTCTAGGGAGTAAAAGGGATTACACCCATAGAGATATTGTGGATACAACTCTTATAAACAAGACTTTATTTACCCAATATATTTAAAGAACTAATCTAAAAATTGCATTGCAGAAATGAAATACTTGCATTGAAAAATGTGTTTTAATGAGATATGTGAATTGTCTAAAGTGGAATCAATTTTACATGCTTTTAGTTTTCTTGAACCACTAGGGCATTTATATTTTCCAAGTGTCTCTTTCTGCTATAATAACATTTTTTATAGTCATTAATTTTGCAGCAAAACACTCTTAAATTCTACTTTACTCACTACTCTACCACTAAAATCTGCTTACAAGTTGTTAATATTGTTAATCTACATGGTATTGGCTATTTGTTGGGAAAGTTGTTTGCTGATTTGTTTGAGTATAATTTTCTATTGTAGAAATATTTTTTTATAGCCATTTGGATATTACAATAATTAACTAAAAACACTACCTAACAACCCTATATTGTCACTAAAGTCTTGCTTCATTATACTTGAGTTAAACTAGTAATTACTAGCTTAGTCTCTTGCATCTCTATTAGGATTTTGGATTCATCTTTATTGCTGCAATATAGAACAACAAGCTTCACTTTCTTTTCCATTTGATATTTTGGCTTCTATATTTCCATGTTGTCTTGTCTCAGGCAGGTATAAAAAAAAAATTGCAGGTACAACTTACTTCAGAGACATACCCTTATCCACAAGACTCTTACACAAGCCATTTTCCACATCCTAACTTGAACTATAGAGGTTTTCACTCTCATCTTCTCACTTTCCATTTCATTCCCCCCTAAGGTCACCGAGATTCCCCCATTGTGGTGATTTTCATCATCACTAAAATCAGGAGAGTGTCCATATAAGATTACCGTGGGTATATACTCTCACAATTGTCCCATGTTTGTGAATTGGGTTGGGATTTTCCCAACCTACAATCTGTGATAAAAAATAGCATGTGGTAATTCTATAATGAAGTCAAAATATCAGTTGACTTCAAGTGAAATGTTTTCACATTTATTGAAAATATAAAGAGATAGATAAAGCTACTTTGGTTGGAAAAAAGAAGGAAACAACAAAAAATCTCCTTCGTTTCCCTTTTTTCTAAAACAAAAAGAGTTTGGGTCGAATTTATTGGAATTATTAGCATGATTGTTAAGTTTTATTTCTCAAAAAGGAAGGCACATAGGAAGAAAAGGTGCACAGGTAAGGATTGATGGGGTGAAAATGTAACCAGGGATCAAACTTCAACATTCAGTACCCAACCCATTGAGACTTGGAGAACATTACAATCAGCATTCTCCACACAGGAAGGACTCTAGGCTGGAAAAGGGTGTTGTTTTTGTGACATTACATATTAAAGAGATAGATCAGCCTTTACTATGTTTTGTTTTCCCCCAATCGAATCACTCAACTTGACTGGATGAATGGAATATTGAGCAATCTCATCTGCTATTCTTTCATTTTTGTGACCTTTGAATTTCAAATTAATCCTAAGGGAACTCAATGAGGGAGTACAAATGATGATCATGAAGCAATAAGATACATCCTCAGTTTTAAATTGGGAGTCTTTATTTTTCGAGATTAATGCACAAGCATCATCTTGATCTAAGGAAAATATGTAACGAGTTGTTGGTAATTTACTCAGAAAAAAGGAGATGACTCCTAAAATCCCTTTGGCATCCCTGTGGATGAAATATGCAGTTTTGAATTGGGAAATGTGAAGCGTACATTGGGAAGTTTACTTGAATAATCTTGCGGTAATTAAAGAAAGTCACTGCAATGATGTGGAAATGATCAACTTTCAACTACGAGAAGTACATTTTTATGAGAAGGAACAAGAAAATCTTCTGGATTACAGATGCGGTAAAATCACAATTTTCTATAAAGGATTATAATGATGATATGGCCCTTGTCCATGATTATGAACATTGAAAAGATTTTGAAATAGTAGGATCAAGATACAAATACTACTAGAGGACTTTTCTTTCATCTCAAACGTTGCAGGACATAAATTCTCTTCAGGAACAATTCGATTTTTTTCTGAAATAATTTGTTTAAATGGATGTCAATGAAAGTGATCTCTAATCATGTGTCTTATAATCATTCATTGGTTTGGGAAATTACATATGTTGGCCTTTTCAAGGGAATTGTTTTCATTGTGCATAGAGAAAGGTCAATGTCAAATGAATACCATGGATGATAGGTGAGTTATGCCTTATGCTAATTTTGTTGATGCCTAAGAGAAATAAATATCCTATCCCAGTGCTCTTTCGTATGTATAGATTGAGTGTCAATTGAAAATGTTATAAGGCTACTTATAAGTTCTTTATGTAACCTGATTTAGATAAGACTTATTTGAAACTCGAGGAGGAATTTGGAAGACTGATTGATAAGAAACATTAGAATCCAGGTTTGAATATCCATAGGGATGAGTACCATTTATTGTTATCTATTCAAGAACCCATACCAGGAGATCAATGTGAAGGAAAATTTGTCTTTGGCTATGATATTAAGAAACCCAAGATAGATGGTGAAGATCCTTATAGAAAAGTGGCCATGACCTCTCAATTTTACTATGGATTTTAAACTCATTAGTTTGTTTGATTATTTGTTTTGTATTTGGGACAAGTATATCTAGTCTTCACTAATATAATCTGCAATAATGATCTGAGAGACTCTATTGGAAGGTAGATTACAAAAAGTTCCCCTAATATATCTACGCTCTGAAGTCTCAACTGTATTTCTGAATTGAGCATGTAGATATTCCCTTCTAACAATGTCATCAAGAAAAAACTAACTTCATATGCTCTCACTAGATTGTTAGAAATATTCACATCTTCTAATGAATATTGAATCAAATTTCTTGACACAATCATTGATGGTTCCATCACAATCATCTAATGAGAGTCTTGTTCTGAGAAATCATTGTACAAGCTCCAAGAAAATTCCAATTTGTAAGACCAATATATAAATTTGTGACTGATAAAATCATAGCTTGTCCCTTCTAGAGATATATTTTTCCATTTCCCCTGCCAAAATGGTACTTGAATTTATGACAATCAACCAAAAGATGAAAGAGTTACCAACACAAATGATATGTGTAAGGTAACTTCATATAAGAATACTTAAACATAGGGATCTTTTAGTATACCACCATGCACCTTCTGCAATACTGAATATTCTCAAATAAACAACATGGATTTGTATAGATGCTCAAATGTCTTGGGCTGGTTTGGAAGTACTAACTGTCGAAAATTTGTCAATGCCCACTTATTGTAACAGTTAAAGAAATTTATTGATGGATTATGAAAAATATTTTGATAGCTAGGGTACTTGGAAAAAGAGGAAATTAGGAGGATGAAAGGTGTTTTCCTTACAATATCACTAGCTTCCACAAGCTGTCAACGTGTCATAGTAAAAAATTATCCAAAATGATCTAATATGAGTAGTTTTTCTATGGTATAAGGACCCTTGTAACTCCCTCTAGTGTGTCTTTCTATAACATAAAGTTTAAACACGACACATATTTTTTTTGAATGATGTGATCATATCTCAACATAGGGTTAAGGCAATGAAGATAACACCTTTTAATTATAAAGGTGGTTAAATAATCAATGGTGATCAATAATTTCCCTTATTTAAGATTTTGATTCCATTGGGAAATTTATCTCAATTTCTTTAACTAGTCTAGATTCTTACACATTACACTAGCTAGCAAGAAATAAACCTATTTGAAGAAAAAATGATAATTATCAAAAATTACATGAATCAACCAAATTGAGATACTGTAAGATACCTTAATGGATAATTTTGGAAGTGCAAATAACTATAAAGTTTTCAAACTTGAAACAAGATTTAGCACACTTAATGCATGTCCCACATTTTTGTATGATATGTAAATGGATATCGATTTGCTCATAATTTCTAACTAGTACCTACATATTTTTGTTGATGGTTTTTGGTCTTGGAACCATAGTTTAATCTTGTCGTTGTCACCAAGGTATTATTTCTTCATCGTTGGTTGTGGCTGGACATTAATAGTGTGGTCTGAAGTTGGGTGTTGGTGAGAATAAGGACAAGTTTGAAAGGAAGTTTGGGGCACCTTACTCAGATTGGTTTTAAATTCATTAAAATTTCTCTTTCTATGTGAAATTTTATGGAATAAGGTTTCATGGTATTTACAAATTTGATCCCGTTGGACTTATTGAAGGCACATGTAGGTGAGGCTACCCTCAAAGATTCTCTCAACAAGAAATTTTACTCACTTGGCACATTTTGTTTTAATTTTCTGTTTATTTTTAGATGCATGCAATTGAAGTGGAAAAGGAATATAGCCTTAAATTTGATTACATTAATTTGGAAATTAAGAAAGACAAATCTCACTAGGATTTTAGCAAGAGATAAAATTACAAAAATCTTTGACATGTGAAATTCTACAAAGTGTGTAACTGTGAAAAAAACCTAATGCATCATCAAAGCATATTTTACCTCAAGAAACTTACTATGATTTTGGCAAGAGAGAACATTACAAAAATCTTTGACATGTGAAATTATACCAAAGTATGTAACTGTAAAAGAAACCTCATGCATCATCAACCCATATTTAATCTCAGAAAACTTACTATGATTTTGGCAAGAGAGAAAATTACATAAATCTTTGACATGTGAAATTCTACCAAAGTGTGTAACTGTGAAAGAAACCTAATGCATAATAAGCACACATTTTACCTTAGGAAACTTAAAACATGTCATATCAGAGTGCCGTCACATTCTCTATCACATGCGTATGAAATATATAAGAGCTAATTCCAAGAAACAGTTAAATTTAATGTTAATATAAAGTTTATTCACAGATCAACCAGCCAACAAAAACACAAAAAACGCTCAAATATGCAAGGTACAGAAATCATCATTGGTGGTGGTTAGTGTCTATCATCATTGGTCTATGAGACCTTACAAAAATTAAGAGATTACTTGGTTTTCTTTAAAATCTTATTTTGATGATTGAAAAGTATTAAGAGAAGCATTCTGATATCACTAAACTTTCATAGGTATTTTGACAAATATTTTGAAATTGAGATCTAATTTGGGTCACAGTCTAGGAGAAAGTTCTTTATGTATTCAACCCTTTTTCTTTCACAATGGTGACAAATATCCTTTCCTACCATGGTGTTTTGTGGATTGCCCAATGTCTAGTATCACTATGCAACTCATGAGAATTAGTTCTTATTTTAGCCTACAGTTAACCACTTCCTTATAGTATCTTAGTTTTATTTTATCCTATAATTCTTTATCACACCATACATTCATCAGTATTATGTAATAAATTCTTATTTTATTCCCGGCTTAGTCATTGGTGATTTTGGATATTCTTGTTCTTATACATTAATGCAATGCTCATTAATCTTAATAATTAATCAAATAAACTATTGACCATGAGAACTACTACATAATTCCCATTTCCCATTTACCGTGTATATTAGTTTTTTGAGAAAACAATAGTAATAATAATAATAATAATACTAACATTATGCATCATAATTTTGAAAGTTACATAGAAATGAATTTTCATTTTCATGGTATACATCATATACTGTTGATTCAGGAGCATCGAATAAAGCTAAAGGACGAGCCTAGACAAAGAAACAACTTGACGCGCATATGGAAAAAAGGGCACGTTTTTATGAAAACATTTTGAATTTTGAAATCTCAAGCATTAATGTAATAGTTAGGAGGAGTGTACTTACATTTATGTCTTGGAGATATGAACGGGTCTGGAGAGAGATTACTCTCATTTGTCGGATGTAATAGGAATTTAATACTGTTAATGTAAAGTAGGTAGATATGAATGTTAGATTAGACAGTTTAGAAGATAGGAGGGAAAACGGATTTAGACACCCTCACCCTTGTATCATTGTAGCAAGAACCCATTCAAAATTCATAAGCAGGAGAGCTGTAGCAGAGAAATTTAGAGAAGAACCCATGTACAATGGCACTTGAGTTAATATATGAATCTTTGACTCAACTTTAATGGTGTTATGATGTTCACTATTTACATTTGCTAAATGGTATGTTTACAGTTGATTTGTTTCTCTGTTATACATTTGTTTCAATGTTGTTTTATGTAGGATTTCATGTTGAGTGTATGAAGTATGAAAGAGGAGCAGAATGAGTTTCAATTGTTTCTCTTCCTAGGAATTCCTGCAAGGAGTGCAGTGAACGTCCGCAAGGTGTGCGTTGACGAGGGTCTGAGTTTTTATCTCAGAAAGTTCAGGAGAGATATCATTGTTCTCATATCAACAGAAGTGCAGTTGAAACACAGAGCCATGCAAGGTGTGTACAGGTTGGTTGAAACCTTTGAACTTATCAACCAAGGGGAAGGTTGACTGACTACTATTGCAAAGAGTGCATAGGGTCAAAGACTCAAATAAATAGAAGTTGTTTGAAATTTTTTCGCAAGGAGTGTGAGAAAGGATCTTTTTGGAGGCTTGAGTTTGTAAGTGAAATCTCAGGAGGGATAACACCTTTGAAAAGTTCAAGGAAAGAAGGAGATCAAAACCGTCGCATAGAAATTAAGCTCAGGAGGGAGAACACTCATCCACTGGGTAGAATCATTGAGGAGAGAATCGAGCGGTCACAATTCTTGAGGAGACAGTGAAGTTGTAAGGTGGTTAGGATTTGGAAGAACTCACCACCCTAATATCAAGAATCAATGTGAGTCATTGATCTCGTTTCAACCCACATTGTTGGATCATTCCATGAATTTTGGGTTCGTGAGTTTGGAGGGCAGACAAAATATCTTTGGTTTTGCGAAGTCCTGAGTTGCGAGGGGCAGAGAAGGAGATCTAGACCATTGGTTTCAAGCCACGAGAGAACCGATTGATCAGAACCTCCATGTGGTATCATGTATCAGGGGTTCTGGGTTTGAAAGAGCTTCTTTTCAACTGCAGAATTCGTGAAGTACCGAGTGCCAAGAGTTCATGTGAACACATGGCACATTTGTTAGGTGGGGACCGTGTGGTTGATAGGTGGCGTAACGATAAAATGCCCTAAGAAAGGTGGAAGCGGGTGACAGGTGGTGGAAACACATCAACCTTGGAAAGTGTCAACCCATGGTTGACTTATCGCGACTCACAGACTCGCCAAGGAGGAGCACGAGAGCTCAACACTCCAACTCGTGAAGCTGCGAGTTGCGAGGGGTACTAAAGTTAGGCCCTAGCCGGTTGTTATGTGCGGAAGGTGCTAACAGGGAGAAGCCATCCATGTATCGTCATCTTGGGTATCGGAGTTTTGGAAAAGAGGATTCGAGGGTCATCGACAAACGAACTTGCGAGTTTCAAAAGGCGCTTGCACTAAGGCCCAGTTGTGGTCGCATGGAGACGTAGGGCTCGCGCCTGGAGTTAAGTTGTGCAGGGGAGGTTTTCACGAAGGACCTATGGATAGCATTCATGAGGTTCCAATAGGGATCTGAGAGAGCCACCTCGGCTCAGGATAGATGATCTATCATAATTGTTTTGACCAGTACGAGGATAGATGATCTACCAGAAGAAATTCAGGAGCTGCTAGAAGAGTTTGTTGATATAGTAGTGGACTAACTACCTTGTTCATTGCCACCTATCAGGAGTATAAGCCATCATATTGATCTTATACCTGGGCTAGTTTACCGAACACAAAATCATATCGGTTGACGATGCAGGAAAATGAAGAAGTTAAGAGACAGGTCCAGAACTTAATGGACAAAGGATTGATTTGGGAAGGCTTGAGTCCATGCACTGTTCCGACAGTGCTTGGCCCAAAGAAAGATGGAGGCTAGAGAACGTGTACAGTCTCAAGGGAAATCAATAAGACTACCATTAAATACAGATTTCCATTGCCAAGGATGGATGACTTGATGGATTGCTTGAGTGGAGCAAACTTTTTTTCAAAGATTGACTTGAAAAGCGGTTATCATGAGATTCAAATGAGAGAAGGTGATGAATGGAAGACATCATTCAAGACAAAATAGGGGTTGTATGAATGTCTTGTCATGCCATTTGGCTTAACAAATGCGCCTAGTACTTTCATAAGGTTGATGAACGAGGTCCTGAAGGATTTCATAGGGAAATTCGTCATTGTATATCTTGATGATATATTAATTTTCAGCAAGACAGAATCAGAACACTTAAATCATTTACTTGTTGCCATGATCACAACAAAAATAAAGTTTTTATGTTTGTAACAATAAATGTTTTGTTAGTTTTTTCATTAAACACGATTTCATGTGTTAAGAAAATATTTTTGGCCCTGTTTAAGGTCCAAGTGTTGTAACCTTTTATCTAATACCATATGTAATGTTCCCCAAATTTACAAAATAAAAAAAAAATTCCATAGGGACATTAAAACTCTTTCTTTTTGAACAAATCATCTCAAAAGTCCTATTGTTATTATATGTAGGTAGTTGTCAATACTATTAAATTTTTCAAGTTTTATGTTTCCAGTTATTGACACAATTAACTACCATTATAACATATTTTATCTCTAAGTTATTTCCTACTACACAGTAATCATATGCATAAACTTCCAGGGTAACTTCTTTATTTCCCACCCTTTCAGTTTACTAACTTATCAAATATAAGAATAAAGGTTAGTAAAGCCCCACTAACATTAAGATCCTTTCCATGTTTCTAGACGTATATGTATATGTATTAACATTAGATTATAGAGGAATAACCCCACTTGAATTAGAGAAAACTTTATGCATAGACAATATCCATATCATACAAGTCTAAACAAATTTGAGATTAAAGCATAGATTGCACACTTAAGATAAGGTTCAATGCATCTATCACGGACTTAAAAATAAAGGGTGACTTTACAATATCTACTTAAGTAATACACATGCCCTTTCTCCAAAGGCGTAGGTTATAAGTCACCCACGAGCCCCCTCCTGAACTTTGTTCAAAACAATGCATGATGAGCATTAGATATTCTATAAATACACCCTTCCCTTACGTGACCACAGCTGTGACCACTCGCCTAGACAAAAGGAGTTTCACAAATTTTCATATCGAGACTTTGTGTGTGAGTCTCCTCGACTCTTCCGACCTCAAAAATCTCGACAGGGGCCGAGGGCTTGCTAGATCCATTCCTTAACTTCCATCGATTTTACCTCCAACCAAACCCTAGGGTTTACCTCCGAGTGCATCGAGATTTCATGTATTGGGAACTCCCTATTTAAACTATCTCATATCAACGATCTTGATTTCACTGCGATCCGACCACCCAGATCCCTCTCTCGCGAATCATAATTTCATGTATCGGGACTTTGGAACAGAGCCCTTTGCATTTCCAATTCCCAATTTCTCGATATTTCAGAGTGCCAAATCAATGGCTCACACTCCTTCATATCTAACGACTACGATCTCTCCTGATCTTTCGAATGTCGAAAGACTCTTGACCTTAACCTTCTTGCAACTTTTCCTCGAAGTGTAGGAAATTCAGTGATAGTGTGCGATGTTAAGGCACTCCGTGATGTTAAAGTCATTGGTTTGAAACCTACGGGGACAAAAAATCTAGCCATATTAAGGGTTGGTGTTGCTCAGGCTGGGTGCGATCCTTGGGTGATTTTGATAGCTTAGATGCCCTTGAGTCACAGTTTATTATCCACAGGTTAGTCCCACATGTCACATATAAACTAACAAACAAACAAAAAAAACTTCTTGCAACTCCACTGGATCTAATGACCCAGACCTTTCCTTGATCCAACGATTCAGATCAAAATCATCAACTTAGGTTTCGCGAGTTCCCAGAACTCTTACCTCTAGTTTCTTGAATTTTGAACTCATGATAAATCTATATCTACGGTCCACGATTATCCTCTGATCGACGACTCAAATCAAATCGTGAAATTGGGTTTCGTGATTTTCCAGAACTCGTGCCTTTGGTTGTCTGAGTTGCGAAATCCCGATAAGACTAGATCTACGACCCACGATCTTCCTTCGATCGACGACTCAGATCAAATCATGAACTCAATTTTCACAAGTTTCCAAAACTCTTGTCTTTGGTTGTTTGAGTTGCGAACTCTCGATAACACTAGATCTATGAACCACAATCTTCCTCCGATAAATGACTCAGATCAAATCATGAACTCGGGTTTCACAAGTTTCTAGAACTCTTGTATTTGGTTGTTCGATTTTTGAAATCCCGATAAGACTAGATCTACGGCCCACGATCTTCCTTTGATCGACGACTGCGATCAAGTCACAAACTCAGATCTAGTGAAATATGCAGTAAAATCCAATCGACATTAAAGTTACAGTTTTATTAAGGGACGAGGTCCATTCAGGAAATTATTCTATCTTCAAGTTTTAACTTCCGCTGAACTCCATCTTATCACCAATTAAATTTCTTAGTTTCTTTGGACAACTTTAACCTTCACAGTCTCTGATTCCAGGATAGCGTCTTGCGCGAAAAGGTACTCGGGTTCTAACTTGCAGCGTTAATAAACACAAATCCAGATTATGTTTAAAATGATACGGATCTACCCTAGAACACTATGATCATGGCATTTTTTATACCAGGCTCCTATAAACAGCTAGTTAAATTTATCTTCAATCCTTAAAGAAAAGGATAGAGGGGAAACCCCTACTAGAGATGATTTCCCTAACTAATAGTTATGATCACAAGTGTTATGTAGAGTTTGAAGACTCATTTAAATATTGGACCAACTTTGCAATAGGTAACAGGTTTAAGTAGTTAAATCCCTGGACATTTGATATTGAGTTTATCAAAAGTAGAGAGCTGTAACCTTTTACTATATTTAATATAGTCGGCTTAAAAGGAAATAGTTGAGTAATAGCTTTATGTGTAATAGATGTTCGGGTAGTTCAGAAAATCTGCATAGGTAATAACACACACACACACACACACACACACACACACACACACACACACACATATATATTTCAATTATGATATTCACTCAAAATTTCATTTGGAAATTGTACAGTTTATACATCCTCAATATCAACTATAGATCAATTTGATAATTTTTCTCTATCGAATAACATATATTATAACACGGGAATAGGAAAACTTTCACACTTTCGTCTAATACACACAACGGTTTTCTTATCTCTACTCAGGAAAAGTTCCATACATTTATCAACAGTTAGCACATACAATAGTGTTTATTAGCTCTACTCAATGCATAAATACAACTGTAAAGTCTTATTCAATAATTCATTTCTTTCTACCCAATAAGTGGATATATTCTATTTTTTATTCATCAATAGAATATTTAACCAGAACTAAGTAAATTCATTCTACCAGTTATTAAACATCAAAACATTCAACCAGGGAAGAGTAGAATTACATATCGGAACAAATTGTTGGGACCAAAAATGGAATAGCCTAGTTCCACCCAACCATAGAACAAAACAACTAGACTACTTGTTTCGTTCACCCCCTAGCCTAGGTATTTTCCCCTTGGGAATTTTCGTAGCTTTACAAATCCCTGATTTTTAGGCAATTCCAATAGCCAAATTCCTAATTTTCCACTTGTAAAATTCATCCATGAGATAGTTCAAGCATGTTCCCCTCTCATGCAGTCATGGTCAACTGATTTCAACCTGGTTGTTCCACTTGTCTCTCAACAATAAATATAAAAAGTGTTTGTTTCTTACAAGTGTCATAGTCAAATATTTGGTTGGGCAAATAAAATGTTTTCCCAACGATCATAATAATAAATTACAATTAACTAAATTCCAAAATTTGGAATTTCCATAAATGGCAATAATTTTCCAATTTCGAATTTACCAAAAACGGAAATAAATTCCTAAGTATTTTTAGACTTCAATAATAATTTATTTTTCGGGATATTACATTGCATACATGGAGTGTCAAGGGATATATTGACTAGTTATGTCCACTTACATAGATGGAGACCTAGTTCAGCACCACACTTCTTTGGTTCATCATGATGGAATTCACCACATCAGCCTATTTCCGGGAGACAATGGGTCTTTCTCCATGAGGTACAGGTCAAGTATTGTGGTAAGTGTCACTTTAATACTTGAGGCATCTAAATGCGTTTCATTTAAAGTTAATTTTGATTATAGAACGTCTTCTTGGAAATTATGCTCTTTTCCCTGTTTCACCTTGGTGGTTGACAGTGTGCCCTAGTAAGTGGTCACCCTTGGGGAAATGGTTTTCGACTGGGTGGTCTCAATGATGAGTCATCATACCATTTCTGATTATACTTATCATTTTCCATACTTCATCCTTTTTTTCTCCTTATATTTTGGGATTTTTTAGTGTACTAACCCAAGAAGGGATTGTACCTCATTTCAATGGAAGAAGGGGTTGAAGGCTCAGGGGGAAAGTAGCTGGAAAAAGATAAAAGATAAAATTATAACCTTGTAGTTTCTCACCCAAAGAGGTGTCAAGAACAATGAAATGTTTCTCTTAAAATAATTGAAGACCTTCAAAAAACAAATTTCACGTATATAAATGTCCCACTTGTTGAGGGATATACACAAGTGTGGTATACCCTTTTCTTTACCCATATGGTACTCTATGTAACTCTACCTTCAAGTCACATTGTGGTACTTCTTTCAAGTCTTCTGTTACCCAATTGTATTACCCAATTGTTTTGGATTTAAATAAATTTATTCCAATAAATGGGCTTGGAAAATGGATGCATTGAAACGAATGTGTAGCACACCCTCTACAAAGGAAATGATAAATGAGATAATACGAACCATTGTATGTCATGAATTCCATGTGCAAAGGTATGAAACCCATCCATTCCATCTTCCTTACATGGCTTGGAGAGGGTCCACCTAGGAAACACCCATTTAATTGAGGAATGACTCACTCAATAGGTCACCTTGACAACCCTCCCATACCTAAACTTGGAAAGTTGCCTAAGGTCTTTGAGCACTTGTTTAATTTGATAAGGTAGTTTTGGTGCACATGTTTAGGTGGATCTTGTATTAAATGTGACTTTACTTTCCATGATACATTTGACTTGAGACCCTTGGAGGGCACACTCATTTTTCTTCGCATGACCTAGCTTGGTGGATGATATGGAGGAGCAAGCCTAGCTTGGGCCTTCATTGGGGATTGAATCCCATAGGTTGGATGACATGACCCACACCTTGGGTGAAGGCATAAGATGGGAGTTTCCTTTGGAGGAAAGATAATAAACCTTGAAGTAGGATACCTATCCCTTATTTTCCCAATGTTTGACCTTGGAAGGTCATAACGTCTCTCTCCTAGGATTGACGTCATGATTTAGGGATAGCATTTGATGATGGTGGTGATGATTTGATGAATCAACATGCTTGCTAGAGAGAATACACTAGCACATGAAGGGATGGTCTTTGGAGGCCCAAAGACCTCCTCTTCAAGATAAACATTTTGCTAAAAGTGCAAGACGTCACCCAATTAGGGAATTACATCATATTTTTATGGTTTATTTTGTGAAAAAATAATTTTTATTTTGAAAAGCAATAAAATAAATGAGGCCAACCTCCTTATTTTGTGGTTTACCCTCATCTTATCTGGAAAAACATTATATTAAGGTATTTTATAAATAAGAGACCAAATCATTTTCATTTTAACATAGTTTTGAGGGGTCGTAAATCCCTTTAACTCAAAAACACGAACCAAACCCACCACCGAAGCCCAATTAGACTCTACAACATTTAATAGTGGAATGGTTTTCCATATCTTACGATCCAGCCTAATAATTGATGGGCTTTACGTTTTCTTGTGAAGTATTCTCCTTCTGTTCAGATGTTCTCTTTCTGTATTTTCTCTTATAGGTGGGACCGCTATGATATAAAAGTCGGTATAAACCAACTAGGTGATAAAGTGATAACAAACATAACTACTGGAGAAGAGGTTGAGCTTGGGATAACCCTTTCACTCTAGCATGCAGACAATGATCGTCTACCACAGGTCTAGTACTAATACATTAACCATGTGGGTATTCCAATTACTGATTGAGATACAATTTATCAGATGAAAACATGCATAAGATAAACAATGGAAAGTAAAATAATTCACTTAACTCTAATCATCAATCACATATTAGCACAATGATTCATCTTCATCATTAAAGAAAAGAACTGTAAAACATTGAATCAGATAAGTTATCAATAGATTTAGTAGCTCCTTACTCGTTACAACATCCATTCATGAGACAAAATAAGGAATAATTATTCTCCACATCCAATCATACATGCTTTTGATGAAAAACACAAACTTCTCTCATGTCCTAAACATGACTTCTCAATTAAAGGAAAATCTGAAATAGTTCTTTACACAACCAAAAAATGAGCGCCTTTGCAAAAACCATCGACTCTTTGCTAATAGGTCGATCCTCCTATTTATAACATACTATTACCTAAAATTAACCACTAAAGTGTAACTAAGTAAAACAAAACTCACCACATGGCGCTTTCTTCTATTAGTCTTTCTAAGAGTCATCTCAATATTTCACTTAAGTGGGTGACTCTTCTCATACTCCGACCACTTGATGAAGAGATCCTTGCATGTGTTGGCATTCATGAATCTATGATGTTCCATTGGGGCCGAGTGAATCTCTCTAATCTCTAATGCTTGTGCCCGATACTTGACTATTCTGGGACTTAACTATTGCAACATGGCCAAAGCTTTGATTGGGTTTTCCATGAACTGTCACACCTGACCTAGCGCCACGTTTGTCACCTTTTATATTTCCTTGGCCCATGATGAGTCTTGTTTGGTATGCGATTTGACTATGTCGTGCAAGTAAAAAAAGTTCTTGGGTGTGCCAAATTTGGGGAGGCCGATGTCTCTCATTACCCGGTTGATATTGATCCAGTTTTTCTCTCACTTGGCCCATTTCTCTTGGATTTCCTGATGGGGTTACTGAGCCATTTTCGCCCAATATTCAGCCAATTTCTTTATGTGATCAAGGTTGATTTATTTTAACACCTGGATTTCATGCCCTTCTATATCTCAGCCTTCCTGAACCACGTTGATATAGTCGACCCTTTCCACAACTTGTTGTGCCTTCTCATACCACCTCCCCATATCCTAGCACGTGGCCAATGCCATGAGCGTGTCTTCTTGTAGCTCGGTTATCCCTGCATGAATAGGTGTCATTCATATGTAAATTTTTTGTAGGCCTCCTTGAATTCACTCCTTCGGAACACCACGGCCTCTGTGGTGTCCTAGTAATATTTTGCTAAGTGGCACAAATGTTCCAATTCTTTTAGAGAAACAACCAACTCCTATTCATCCCTTTTTTCTCTGTCCAAGGTTGCATCGGTGATTTCCATCCCTACATTGATAAGTTCATATGTTTTGGCATGCTCTGTATTTATCATATTTTCCTCCGTGGTGATGAGGATGGAGTGATCCAAAGTGATACTCCTCTTCTTGGTGGATCTGTGCACAATAGATTTCCTTTTCCAGTCATAATCAATGGCATGTATATCAGGGAATTCATCCACAGGCTTAGGGATTTGTTGATATCCCCGGGTGATCGTATTTCCTAGACTTCCGATGGTATATATTTTTTCAAGACTGGGTTCTTGAACTTCTTCCCTGTGTTCTGAAGTCTCAGCTTCTATTTGTCGCTCATCAGGAATTTGAGTATTGATTGAAATTGAGGCATCGAAAGAAAGCTCGGTACTTACTTGATTATCGATCATTGAGACGTTGATTTCTTGTCGTGGAGAATCTCCCTTTTGTTTGACCATCTCTCGCTTATCCTTCAGACTATCTATTTGGGTCTCTGGTGGATTATGAAACTTAATGTCTAAGACACTCTCGACTTCTTGTTCATTTTGTGGAATCTCCTAAATTCAAGCATCAGGAGCCGAGGAAGATGTATTTTTTGGCTCCTTTTCCTCTACGATATGTACAAGGGTCATAAGGGATACCTCCAGGCTCTCTTCATCATCATATATTTTTATTAATTCGTGGAGGGGGTCTATTGAATTTCCTCCCACTGATACCCCGACTATCTTTGGCTAGGTTGAAACACCCATCAGTGATCCAACTTGTGATGTTGTGATTTCAAGGTCATCTAACCCGACAATTTCATCGATGTCTATCAGTTCAGGGTCGCTTGGGCCTATCTGGCTCTCATCTAGGTTGTCAACAGGGCACAATGTCATTCTTGTGAGGTCTGGTTAATCTTACAGTTGATCAGTTATCCATTGCGCATGTTCTACCATGAGTAACCCCCTCTCACAGACGTCCTGAGTCATAGGAAACCTCTATATTACAATGAGGCTACCACGGGGACCTTTGCCACTTCGACCACTATCATTTCTTCTCTAGATCTGAGGGCCTCTTGAGATGATTTCTCTATGGTTTTCATTTGTTCATCCAGACTCATGTCTCTAAACCTGGTCATTTTAGGGTTAGCCATCCTTGCCACCACCTCGTCCAATTCCTGGGAATTTTCTGTGAAGATTTCATCTTCAAATTTGTCCTAGGTGTATGGCCAATAGGATGACAATTGTGAGGAATGTTTGAATACCAGTCCCTTTGGTTCATGCTTGTGGAATCGGTTGGGCTCTCTCTCTCGCTCTTACTCTCTCTCTCTCCTTATCGCACTCTCTCCCTTTTTCTCCCTCCCTCCCTCTCCCCACCCCTCTCTCTCTTGCTCCCTCTCCCTCTCCCTCCTCTCTGTTACTCTCTCTGAGACGTCCATTCGTCAAACAACAGAAGGATACTATAGGATGGAAGGAAATGACTCAATATGAGGAAAAAGATCCTGATGTTTTAAAGCTTGTTGGGATGGTCAACATTCATGTATCAAAGTGGTTCTTTCCTTGTCAAGAACCTCCTCCGAAAGTGGAATTCCCCAGGAGAGAGGAGGACTCACCTAATAGTATGGACTTCATAGGTACAATATTTTGTTTCCAAGATGATAACGATGATGATGATTATGTTTACATCACACAAGAACAACTTGATGAAGTCCACAAAAGAGTAGCTAGAGAAGGATGGCTAAAATTACTTAACGAGATAACCGAGGATCAAAGAAAAGAATTGAACAAGAGGGAAATACTAACTTATGCTAGAAGGAATAAGATTCCTATATATACTTCAGTTCATCGAAAACCAAAGAATCAAGCTCCATCACAATCGATAAAAGAATATCCTTCTCAATTGTCAAAGAGATTTGATCTACCACTCCCACCTCCATACCCTAATTTGCTTCTAAAACCAACACAGTCAAATGAAAAAATTTAGTTGAACATAGATTTCCCATCCATGATCAGTGAGATGAATATGTCAATTCCTATGGTAGAAATATACAATATTCCTTCCATGAGAAGAAAATTCTTGAAATCACTGAAGGTGTCAACCAAAGCAGAAGAATACCCTCTAATTTTGAACATAATGTACCATGGATGACAAAGGGATGCTAACCCTCCCTTTTACATATCTCTTGGTGTCAATTGTCTCTACTTAAACAATTTCATGCTAGATTTTGGGGCCTCGACAAATGTGATGTCTTTGAAGGTCATGAAACAACTTAGTTTGAAAAAAAATCACCCATATGGTAATTTTTGTGGAATTGATTCCAAGAAGGTGAAGGTTTATGGTCTCATAGAAGACGTGGAAGTCTACTTGGAATATTTCCCTCACATTGGACTTATCATGAATCTAGTGGTGATTGATGTTCTAGATGCTTGGGCCATGCTCTTATCAAGGAGTTAGGAAGCCACCCTTGTTGGATTTCTGAGTGTGGACCTCACTCATGCACACATTCCTATGGGAGATGGTACCTTCAATATTCTCTATAACCAAGAGGTGTCTAGGAAACATACGTTGGACTAAAATGACCTTGATTATAGTAGCAAGGATGATTTTGATGAGGTTCCAAATACCATTGAATATGATCCACCAGACCTAAATTTTATGTAGGATGAATTCATAGATGCGCTACTTCCAAAAACATAAAAGTACAAGGAAAATATTGCAAAATTCCAAAGGAAGGAGCGAGGGTCCATCAATATATTAAAGAAAGAAGAAAATAAAAGGGACAAAGAACTTGAAAATGCATTAATGATGCATTTAACATAGAAATTCCTTGGTATTCCTAGTTTGAGAATATACCTTACATCAACCACAATGAAGGAATCCTTCCACTCATGTGGGATAAGAAGAAGGCCAAGCCCAAGTATGATCAAAATAATAATTTATTTTGGCTTGGCCCTTACATCATCAAGAGGAAGTCTAAGAAAGAGAAGTACTACTTTCCCACCATGGATGGGAGAAATATGAGAGAACTTGACTTCTTGAGGGCCCAAGCCCCAGGTAAGTAGGTAGATCAGCCTAATTTCCTGCATTTGCATCTCGATTTCTCATGATAGTTTAGTTTCATTTCATTTTTTATTTTCAGTTTTCTCTACTTGCATTATTGATTTACATATTTTTCTTTCATCATATTATATCAATTTTTTTATTTTTTTTCTAGATTAGTTGTCAATTTTGAGGTGTTGATTTTTTTATATGAGCATAAGATGAGTGAGCCACCCTGGATTTTATAGTTTGTTGTTTCAGTGTAAGAACAAATCTAACCAGGATATGTTGAGTTTCTCATGCACTCTGTGGCAAGTGCATGTCCCCAAGTAGGAGCGAGATGTTATCCCCCATTTCTAGAGATAACCAAGGAGATAATGTCTCAAGGCCCTAAGGGTTGCAGACATGGAGTGTTGAGGGATAGATAGACTCATGATGTCCACTTACATAGATGTATACCTACTTCACCACCACACTTCTTTGGTTCATCATGATGGAATTCACCACAACAGCCTATTTCCGAAAGACAATGGGTCTTGCTCCATGAGGTGCAAGTCAAGTATTGTGGTAAGTGTCACTTTAGTAATTGAGGCATTTGAATATGTTGCATTTAATGTTACTTTTGATTAAAGAACGTCTTCCTGAAAATTATGCTCTTTTTCGTCTTTCACCTTGGTGGTTGACATTGTGCCCTAGTAAGTGGTCACCCTTGGGGAAATAGTTTGCTACTGGGTGGTCTCATTGATGATTCATCGTACAATATCTTATCATACTTATCATTTTCCATACTTCATCCTTTTTGTCTCCTTATCCTTTTGGATTTTTTAGTGTACTAACCTAAGAAAGGATTATACCTCATTTCACGGGAAGAAGGGGTTGAAGGCCCAGGTGGAAAGTAGTTGGAAGAAGATAAAAGATAAAATTATAACCTTCTAGTTTCTCACCCAAAGAGGTCTCTAGAAAAATGAAATGTTTCTCTTAAAATAATTGAAGACCTTCAAAAAAAACAATTCACATATATAAATGTCCCACTTGTTGAGGGATCTACACAAGTGTGGTATACCCTTTTATTTACCCATATGGTACTCTCTGTAACTCTACCTTCAAGTGACATTGTGGTACTTAATTCAAGTCTTATGTTAGCCAATTGTAGTACCCAATTGTTTTGGATTTTAAAACATTTATGCCAATAAATGGGCTTTGAGAAATGATGCATTGGAAATGAAGGTATAACACACACTCTACAAAGGAACCAATAAATGAGACAATACGAACCATTGTATGTCATGAATTCCATGCCCAAAGGTATGACCCCCATCCATTCCATATTCCATACATGGCTTAGAGAGGGTCCACCTAGGAAACGCCCCTTGATTTGAGGAATGACTCACTCAATAGGTCACCTTGACAACCCTCACATACCTAAACTTGGCAAGTTACATAGGGTATTTGAGCACTTGTTTAATTTGATACTGTAGTTTTTGTGCAGATGTTTAGGTGGATATTGTATTAAATGTGACTTTACTTGCCATGATACATTTTACTTGAGAACCTTTGAGGGCACACTCATTTTCCTTTGCAACACCTAGCTTGGTTGACAATTTGGAGGAACAAGCCTAACTTGGAACTTCATTGGGGATTGAATCCCACAGGTTGCATGCCATGGCCCACACATTGGGTGAAGGCAGAAGATGCGAGTTTCCTTTTGAGAAAGGAGAAGACATCTTGAAGGAGGATACCTATCCCTCATTTTCCCAACTTTTGACCATGGAAGGTCATAACGTCTCTCTCTTGGGATTGACGTTATGATTTAGGGATAGGGTTTGATGATGGTCGTGGTGATTTGATGAATCATCATGCTTGATGGAGAGAACACCCTAGAACATGAAGGGATGGTCTTTGGAGGCCCAACGACTTCCTCTTCAAGATGAATGTTTTTCTAAAAGTGCAAGACGTCACCCAATTTGGGAATTGCGTCATATTTTTATGGTTTATTTTGTGCAAAAATCATTTTTATTTTGTAAAGGGGTAAAATAAAGGAGGCCAACTTCCTTTTTTTTGGTTTACCCTCATATTATGTGGAAAAACATAATATTAAGGTATTTTATAAATAAGAGAACAAATCATTTTCATTTTAACATAGCTCTCTCATTAGAGAGGACTACTTAGTTGAAATTTGAGCCCTATTTAGGAATTTGACCCCTCTCTCTCTCTCTCTCTCTCTCTCTCTCTCTCTCTCTCTCTCTCTCTCTTTTGTGAAACTGTTTTGGATGATTGTCTTGGTATATTGTGGAGCTAAGGTGGTGCACACATTTTTTAGGCTTGTCTTTTGGCATGTGGATGGAAAGTTCTTGGTAAAATACGATTTTTATCTTGGTATCTTGTGAAATTAGTAAGGGTATTTCTACATTTTGTTGGTATTTTATTCTTGTTTCATCATATTCTTGTCTACAACTATTTTAGGAGTATAAGAGCATACACCCTCCACCAAGTTTCATCTTATTTACTATTTTTTATGTCACTTTTACAAGGTTCCTAGGGTGAGTAAAAGGGCTTACACCCTCCTAGATTTACCTTTGTTGGTTTTGCATGCTCTAGGGAGTAAAAGGGCTTACACCAATAGAGATATTGTGGATACAAATCTTATAACCAAGAATTTATTTACCCAATATATTTAAATCACTAATCTAAAAATTGCATTGGAAAAATGAAATACTTGCATTGAAAAATGTGTTTTAATGAGATATGTGAATTGTCTAAAGTGGAATCAATTTTACATGCTTTTAGTTTTCTTGAACCACTAGGGCGTCTAGCTTTTCGAAGTATCTCTTTCTTCTATAATAAAATTTTCTATAGTCATTAGGCTCGCAGCAAAACACTCTTAAACTCTACTTTACTCAATACTCTACCACTAAAATCTGCTTACAAGTTGTTAATATTGTTAATCTACATGGTATTGGCTATTTCTGGGGAAAGTTGTTTGCTGATTTGTTTGAGTATAATTTTCTATTGTAGAAATATTTGTTTACTGCCATTTGGATATTACAATAATTATCTAAAAACACTACCTAACAACCCTATATTGTCACTAAAGTCTTGCTTCATTATACTTGAGTTAAACTAGTAATTACTAGCTTAGTCTCTTGCATCTCTATTAGGATTTTGGATATAAAACAACAAGCTTCACTTTATTTTCCATTTGATATTTTGGCTTGTATATCTCCATGTTGTCTTGTCTCAGGCATGTATAAAAAAAAAATTGCAGGTACACTTCACTTCGGAGACATACCCTTATCCACAAGACTCTTACACAAGCCATTTTCCACTTCCTAACTTGAACTATAGAGGTTTTCACTCTCATCTTCTCACATTCCATTTCATTCCCCATAAGATCACCAAGATCCCCCCCCCTTGTGGTGACATTCATCATCACTAAAATGAGGAGAGTGTCCATATAAGATTACCGTGGGTATATACTCTCAGAGTTGTCCCAAGTTTGTGGATTGGGTTGGGATTTTCCCAACCTACAATCTGTGCAATAAAAAAGATCATGTGGTAATTCTATAATGAAGTCATAATATTGGTTGACTTCATGTGAAATGTTTTCACATTTATTGAAAATCTAAAGAGATAGATAAAGCTACTTTTGTTGGACAAAATAAGGAAACAACAAAAAACTCCTTCGTTGCCCTTTTTTCTAAAACAAAAAGAGTTTGGGTCGACTTTATTGGCATTATTAGCATGATTGTTAAGTTTTATTTCTCAAAAAGGAAGGCACATAGGAAGAGAAGGCACATGGGTATGGATTGATGGGGTGAAAATGTAACCATGGATCAAACTTAAACATTCAATAACCGACCCATTGAGACTTGGAGAACATTACAATCAACATTCTTCACAAAAGAAGGGCTCTAGGCTGGAAAAGCGTGTTGTTTTTGTGACATTGCATATTAAAGAGATAGATAAGCCTTTACTATGTTTTTTTTTCCCCCAATCAAATCACTCAACTTGACTGGATGAATGGAATGTTGAGCAATCTCATCTGCTATTCTTTCATTTTTGTGACCTTTGAATTTCAAATTACTCCTAAGGGAACTCAATGAGGGAGTACAATTGATGATCTTGAAGAAATAAGATACATCATTAGTTTTAAATTGTGAGTCTTTATTTTTCAAGAGTAACGCACATGCATCATCTTGATCTAAGGAAAATATGTAACCAGTTGTTGGTAATTTACTCAGAGAAAAAGAGATGACTCCTAAAATCCCTTTGGCATCCCTATGGATGAAATATGTAGTTTTGAATTGGGAATTGTGAAGGGTACATTGGGAAGTTTACTTGAATAATCTTGTGGTAATTAAAGAAAGTTAGTGCAGTGATGTGGAAATGGTCAACTTTCAATTACGAGAAGTACATTTTTATGAGAAGGACCAAGAAAATATTCTGGATTACAGATGCGGTAAAATCACAATTTTTTATAAAGGATTATAATGACGATATGGCCATTGTCCACGATTATGAACATTGAAAAGATGTTGAAAGAGTAGGATCAGGATACAAATACTACTAGAGGAATTTTCTTTCATCTCAAACATTGCAGGACATAAATTCTCTTCAGGAACAATTTGATTTTTTTATGAAATAATTTGTTTAAATGGATCTCAATGAAAGTGATCTCTAATCATGTGTCTCATGATCATTCATTGGTTTGGGAAACTACATATGTTGGCCTTTTCTAGGGAATTCTTTTAATTGTGCATAGAGAAAGTTCAATGTCAAATGAATACCATGGATGATAGGTGAGTTATGCCTTATGCTAATTTTGTTGATGCCTTAGAGCAGTAAATATCCTATAGTGGTGCTCTTTCTTATGTATATATTGAGGGTCAATTGAAAATGTTATAAGACTACCCATAAGTTGTTTATGTAACCTGATTTAGATAAGACTTATTCGAAACTCATGGAGGAATTTGGAAGACTAATTGATAAGAAACATTAGAATTCGAGTTTGGATATCCATAGGGATGAGTAGCATTTATTGTTATCTATTCAAGAACTTATACTAGGATATCAATGTGAAGGAAATTTTTTCTTTGGCTATGAGATTAAGAAACCCAAGATAGATGGTGAAGATCCTTATAGAAAAGCCGCCATGACCTCTCAATTCTACTATGGATTTTAAACTCATTAGTTTGTTTGATTATTTGTTTTGTATTTGGGACAAGTATATCTAGTCCTCATTAATATAATCTGCAACAATGATTTGAGAGTCCCTATTGGAAGGTAGATTACAAAAAGTTCCCCTAATATATCTATGCTCTCAAGTCTCAACTTGACGCAGACCCCCAACCATCTAGCTGAGATCCACTTAGGATCTTCACTAAAACCATGCCAAGGGTTAACTAAACCCTTTGTTTAATCCACAAAGGACTTTGGGTTTTGGGATTTGTAGAGTCCTGATGTATTTCCACAGCTCTTGGAAAATCATGAAATGCCAATTGATAGCGAAGGTTGACTCCTTTAATGTGTCAAACACATGCCACATGTTACCCTCTAGTTTCGGCTTTCGGGACTTCGAGCGAACAGCCAACAGTCGTTCCCCTTCCCTTGTGATTTCCCAAACTTTGAAATTCCATAATTTCGAAATGGGCTCAATGTCACATCGAATATGATATCAATGGCCTTTCACGATTTCCGTCGATGCTTGACCCCTCCTTTTACTTCTGCTGCATGTACCCTCTGATTGAGACTTGGGCCCCACCTTTTCAGCGCTCCTCTCTTTGTGATTTCGAGATTTGCGTTGACCATGCAACTCTACCTATTGAGTCCCGAAACCTGATTGGTGCCCAATGGCTATAGTCCCTCAAATTTTTCAGAATTTTTCCTTTCCCTCTTCAGGATTTCGTGAACCGGGTGTTTGAAAATCTCAATTCCAAGGTCACTGCCTCCTTTACTTCCAGAACTCCGGAAAGACAAAATTCCAAAATCCCACACTGAAACACGCTGCATTTCGCGACTTCAGGATTTTCAATACAATGGATCTCAATTCCTTGTCATCAGAATTTCCGGTATGCTGAACCCAGAAATAATGAAATTCCAAAATTCCACACCTGATGATCCCTTTCGTGAACCGAAAACTTGAGTGGCCAAGGATTTTGGCCTGCACTCCAAACTTGTGAATCTTGAATCCCCAAAATGATCTGACGGCTCAAACTGACCACGGTCAACAATCCACACTGATTCTGTATGTTAGGGTGGTGGATTCATCCAACTTCTAACCACCTTACAGCTCCTCTAGATCCTATGGTCCTCACAATTTTGCGAGTTCTCCACGGAGAATTATGACCACCCGATGCACTCCTCAATGACTCCTATCCAAACGAATCGGTGTTCTCCCTACTGAACTTAACTTCTGTGAGAAAATTTCGATATTCGTCCCCCTTCGAACACTTCAAAGGTGTTATCCTCCCTAAGCTTTCACTTGTAAACTCAAGATTTCCAAAAGGATCCCTACTCGCACTCCTTGTGGAAGACCTTCAAATAACCTCTAGTTATTTGAGTCTCTGACCCTGTGCACTCTTTGCAACAATGGTCCTTCAACCTTCCTTCTGGATTTATAAATCCCAAGGCTTCAATTGGCCTACGCACACCTTGCATGGCTCTGTGCTTCACCTACACTTCAGCTGATATGAGAACAACGATATCTCTCCTGAGCTTTCTGAGACAAAACTCAGACCCTCGTCAACGCACACCTTGCAGACATTCATTGCACTCCTTGCAGGAATTGTTGGGAAGAGAAACAATTGAAACTCATTCTTCTCCTCTCTCAAACTTCATACATTCAACATGAAATCACACATAACACAACATTGAAACAAATGCATAACAGAGAAACAAATCAACTGTAAACATACCATTCAACAAATGTAAACAGTAAGCATCATAACACCATGAAAATTGAGTCAAATCTTCATATATTAACTCAAGTGCTCATGTACATGGGTTCTTCTCTATAGCTCTCTGTTACAGCTCTACAGCTTATGAATTCTGAATTATCATCCCCCAAAGTTACTATGATGCAAGGGTGAGGGTGTCTATATCTGTTTTCCCTCCTATACTTCTAAACTATCTAATCTAATATTCATATCTACCTACTTTACATTAATAGAATTAAATGCCTATTACATCCGATAGATGAGAGTAATTTCTCCAGATCTATTCATATATCCAAGACATAAATGCAAGTACGCTTCTCCTAGCTATTACATTAATGCTTCAGATTTCAAAATTCAAAAAGTTTTCATAAAAATGTGTCCTTTTTTCATCTACACGTTCAGTTGTCTCCCGCTTTTACGTTGCTCGCTTGGCTTGTTGTTTACGATCCTCCTGCATCATACTCCCTCACTTGAAAATTTCCATGAACTCCTATTCATGAGCTATTGCATGGTCTATCCATGCCTATGGATTGTTGCTTCATCCTCCCAACTGGAATCTTCAACTGGATGTCCCTTCCATTTGACCAAGTATTCAAAATACTCTTTCTTCATGGTCTTTTTGATAACCCTTTTATCAATTATGTGATCCATCTATGGCTCTACAGCTACAGGCATTTGTTTTTCCCATTGAACCTCTTTCTATTCCTCCTCTGCTCCTACTTCTTTAGCTCTGTAAGAGTACAAATCTGTAACATTGAATTTCGGTGAGATTCCAACCCCATTGGGTAATTCAATCTCATATGTGTTTTCCCCAAATTTCCTTATGACCTTGCGTGGTCCAATCTTTTTCATCTTCATCTTATTATACGTTCCCCTTGGGAACCTCTCCTTCCTTAGATGTGCAAGAATCAGATCACCAACTTCAAATTGAATTTCTCGCTTGTGTTGATCTGCTCTCTGCTTGTATTCTTGACTCGAACTCTGCAATCGCTCCTTAATTCGGCTATGAAGCTCCTTCATCCCTTCCGCAAAGTCCTCTACACTAGCACTCCTGAATTCATTTTGTTTTGAATCATTCAATTCAGAAACTCCCCTTGGTTGCATTCCATATACAATATGGAATGGACTCTGCCCGGTGCTTCTATTGAGTGAATCATTGTAAGCAAATTTTGTCGATGGTAGAATGTGATCCCATTGACTGTGGTGTTCTGTCACTAAGATTCTTAACAAATCTCCCAAGCTCATGTTTATGACCTATGTCTGTCCATCCGTCTGAGGATGATATGCTGAGCTAAAAGAAAAATGATGACATGATACTCTTTGGCAAGCCATGAATTCTGACGACTTCCTTGAAAAACAGGTTCGCAATATGAGTTGTGTCACTGGTTTTCTGGCATGGTATGAAATGTGCCATTTTTTAAAATCTGTCAACTACCAAAAAGATTGAATCATATCCTCTCTGTGTCCTTGACAGTCCTAATACAAAATCCAGGCTCACTGCGTCCCACAGTCTTTCAGGTATGGGTAATGGTTGGTATAACCCTATGTTCTACCTTTTTCCTTTTGTGTGCTGACAAATTCTGCACCTGTCCACAAATTTCTTGACATCTATCCTCATCCCTAGCCAAAAATATGAGCCATTCAACTTTGAGAACATCTTGTCATGACTGAAATTTCTGGCCAATCCTCCGTTGTGTTTTTCCTTCAGCAAATTCTCCCTCATGGAGCATTTCGGAATACATAGCTAATTTCCCCTGAACAATAATCCATCATGGATCATGTATTCAGTCCATTGGCTTCTGTCCCTGAGAATTGGATTCTCAGATGCCTCATATGCCTCTTTAAAATATGGGTCATCCCTGTACATTTCTTTGAGGTTATCAAAACACAAAGCCTTGGCTCTGAATTCCTGCATAAGCAAACATTTCCTACTCAAAGCATCATCAACTTTGTTAGCAGTTCTAGAAATATGCTTAATTACAAAAGTAAAATTTTTCATGTATTCAACCCATTTAGAATGTCTTTGGTTCAACTTTTCATGTCGAGTCATGAATTGCAAAGCGTGATTATCGCTGTACAAAACAAACTCCTTGGGGACCAAATAGTGTCTCCATTTCTTCAATGCTTGTATGACTGCATAGAATTCTTTGTCATACGTGGAGTACTTAATCTTCGCTTCATTCATTTTTTCACTGAAATACGCGATCGTCCTGTCATCTTGGCTCAAGACCGCTCCAATTGAAAATCCACTCGCGTCACACCTGCCCTGGAATGTCTTTCTGAAATCTGGCAAAACCAAAATTGGTTCCCCAGTGATCTTCTTCTTCAGTAGATTGAAGATCTTCTCTGCCTCCTCATTCCAGTGAAAAGATTTATGTCTTTTCTTCACTGTATCCATCATTGGTGCTCTAATTCCACTGAAATTTCAGATGAATTTCCTGTAGAAGCTAGCCAAACCATGGAAGCTTCATACTTCAAATACACTCTTCGGTGATGGCCAATTCTTAATCGCCTCTGTCTTTTCTAGATCCATTTTCAGTTCATTTGTAGAGATAACAAAACCCAAATAAATGAGTTATGTCCTCATAAATGACGATTTCTTCATATTAATCAATAATTTATCCTCTTGTAATCTCCTCATTACTGCAACTAAATGTTTTAAGTGTTCTTCTTCTGTCTTGCTGAAAATTAATATATTGTCAAGATATACAATGACAAATTTCCCTATGAAATCCTTCAGGACTTCATTCATCAACCTCATGAAAGTACTGGGTGCATTTGTTAATCCAAATGGTATGACAAGCCATTCATACATCCCCTCATTCGTCTTGAATGTTGTCTTCCATTCATCACCATCTCTCATCCAAATTTGATGATACCCACTTTTCAAATAAATCTTTGAAAAAAATTTTGCTCCACTCAAGCAATCCATCAGGTCGTCCATCCTTGGCAATGCAAATCTATATCTGATGGTAATCTTATTGATTTCCCTAGAGTTTGTACACATTCTCCAACCTCCATCTTTCTTTGGGCTGAGCACTGTCAAAACAATGCATGGACTCAAGCTTTCTTGAATCAATCCTTTGTCCATTAAGTTCTGGACTTGCCTCTTAACTTATTCATTTTCCTATGGCATCAACCGATATGCTTCTTTGTTCAGCAAACTAGCTCTAGGTATAAGATCGATATGATGACTTATACTCCTGATAGGTGGCAATGAACAAGGTAGTTCGTCCACTACTATATCAGCAAACTCTCCCAGCAACTCTTGGATTTCTTCTAGTAAATCATCTATCCTCATACTGGTCAAAAAAATTATGGGCTTCCTAACCACAATAAATTGTGTGTCTTCCTTCTTCTTAACCTCATCAAGAAGTTTCTTCCCAATCATGAGAAGTATAGTGTTGTTCATCTCTATTTTCACTTCTTTATCCTTAATAGGCAGCAACATGTGAGTCCTACCATTTTCTCCAGGGTGTACGTGTTATTTCTCCCATCATGAACTACGTTTATGTCATATTTCCATGGTCTACCCAACAATAGATGACAAACAACCATAGGAATGACATCACATAGTATTTCATCTTTATATCCTCCTATTTTAAATTCAACTAAACATTGTTTAGTGACATTTACTTGATGTCCTTTTTGTAGCCATGAAACTCTGTATGGGCTTGGATTTACAATAGTCTCCAGCTCCATCTTTTCTACCATATCTGTAGATATGATATTTCCTTGGTTTTGCAAGCAGTCCGAAACAAACTATTTCTTTGGGCTGGGTTCTCTCCCTCCTTCTCCGGCTTCAAGAGAACTGTCCTCATCATCAAATATCTTCTGCCCTCAGCGTCTTCTGCCTCAAAATTCTATCCTTGAGCTTTGGAAATGTGAGTTTCACCACCATCTTTCTTCCTATCTGGACACTCATTGATCTAAAAATGAAGAAGACTTGAAAAAACTTGAATAATTATTGCAAGTGAAATGTTATGTGTTTAAAGCAATAGGATCAATTTGCAACACATAAATTAAGGATTACTTATGCAAAATACACATA